>OZ020576.1:4107764-4175201 GCA_963971525.1 Cephus spinipes | reverse complement strand
GTAGCACCTCAATTTTAAGTAGAACTATAGTTGAAACCTATCAGGAACTACAGTACTCCTCGAGAACTATTGAAAAAGCCTATTGTTGAATCATTTTTAAGAGATTTTAAAAAAGTGCGGTGCTGGAGTGACATTCGTGTAGCACCTCAATTTTAAGTAGAACTATAGTTAAAACCTATCAGGAACTACAGTACTCCTCGAGAACTATTGAAAAGCCTATTGTTGAATCATTTTTAAGAGATTTTAAAAAGTGCGGTGCTGGAGTGACATTCGTGTAGCACCTCAATTTTAAGTAGAACTATAGTTAAACCTATCAGGAACTACAGTACTCCTCGAGAACTATTGAAAAAGCCTATTGTTGAATCATTTTTAAGAGATTTTGAAAAAGTGCGGTGCTGGAGTGATACCCGTGTATCACCATAATTTTAAGTAGAACTATAGTTAAAACCTATCAGGAACTACAGTACTCCTCGAGAACTATTGAAAAAGCCTATTGTTGAATCATTTTTAAGAGATTTTAAAAAGTGCGGTGCTGGAGTGACATTCGTGTAGCACCACAATTTTAAGTAGAACTATAGTTAAAACCTATCAGGAACTACAGTACTCCTCGAGAACTATTGAAAAAGCCTATTGTTGAATCATTTTTAAGAGATTTTAAAAAAGTGCGGTGCTGGAGTGATACCCGTGTATCACCATAATTTTAAGTAGAACTATAGTTAAAACCTATCAGGAACTACAGTACTCCTCGAGAACTATTAAAAAAGCCTATTGTTGAATCATTTTTAAGAGATTTTAAAAAAGTGCGGTGCTGGAGTGACATTCGTGTAGCACCTCAATTTTAAGTAGAACTATAGTTAAAACCTATCAGGAACTACAGTACTCCTCGAGAACTATTGAAAAAGCCTATTGTTGAATCATTTTTAAGAGATTTTAAAAAAGTGCGGTGCTGGAGTGACATTCGTGTAGCACCTCAATTTTAAGTAGAACTATAGTTAAAACCTATCAGGAACTACAGTACTCCTCGAGAACTATTGAAAAAGCCTATTGTTGAATCATTTTTAAGAGATTTTGAAAAAGTGCGGTGCTGGAGTGATACCGTGTATCACCATAATTTTAAGTAGAACTATAGTTAAAACCTATCAGGAACTACAGTACTCCTCGAGAACTATTGAAAAAGCCTATTGTTGAATCATTTTTAAGAGATTTTAAAAAAGTGCGGTGCTGGAGTGACATTCGTGTAGCACCACAATTTTAAGTAGAACTATAGTTAAAACCTATCAGGAACTACAGTACTCCTCGAGAACTATTGAAAAAGCCTATTGTTGAATCATTTTTAAGAGATTTTAAAAAAGTGCGGTGCTGGAGTGATACCCGTGTATCACCATAATTTTAAGTAGAACTATAGTTAAAACCTATCAGGAACTACAGTACTCCTCGAGAACTATTAAAAAAGCCTATTGTTGAATCATTTTTAAGAGATTTTAAAAAGTGCGGTGCTGGAGTGACATTCGTGTAGCACCTCAATTTTAAGTAGAACTATAGTTGAAACCTATCAGGAACTACAGTACTCTCGAGAACTATTGAAAAAGCCTATTGTTGGATCATTTTTAAGAGATTTTAAAAAAGTGCGGTGCTGGAGTGATACCCGTGTATCACCATAATTTTAAGTAGAACTATAGTTAAAACCTATCAGGAACTACAGTACTTCTCGAGAACTATTGAAAAAGCCTATTGTTGAATCATTTTTAAGAGATTTTGAAAAAGTGCGGTGCTGGAGTGATACCCGTGTATCACCATAATTTTAAGTAGAACTATAGTTAAAACCTATCAGGAACTACAGTACTCCTCGAGAACTATTGAAAAAGCCTATTGTTGAATCATTTTAAGAGATTTTAAAAAAGTGCGGTGCTGGAGTGACATTCGTGTAGCACCTCAATTTTAAGTAGAACTATAGTTAAAACCTATCAGGAACTACAGTACTCCTCGAGAACTATTGAAAAAGCCTATTGTTGAATCATTTTTAAGAGATTTTAAAAAGTGCGGTGCTGGAGTGACATTCGTGTAGCACCACAATTTTAAGTAGAACTATAGTTAAAACCTATCAGGAACTACAGTACTCCTCGAGAACTATTGAAAAAGCCTATTGTTGAATCATTTTTAAGAGATTTTAAAAAAGTGCGGTGCTGGAGTGATACCCGTGTATCACCATAATTTTAAGTAGAACTATAGTTAAAACCTATCAGGAACTACAGTACTCCTCGAGAACTATTAAAAAAGCCTATTGTTGAATCATTTTTAAGAGATTTTAAAAAAGTGCGGTGCTGGAGTGACATTCGTGTAGCACCTCAATTTTAAGTAGAACTATAGTTGAAACCTATCAGGAACTACAGTACTCCTCGAGAACTATTAAAAAAGCCTATTGTTGAATCATATTTAAGAGATTTTAAAAAAGTGCGGTGCTGGAGTGATACCGTGTATCACCATAATTTTAAGTAGAACTATAGTTAAAACCTATCAGGAACTACAGTACTCCTCGAGAACTATTAAAAAAGCCTATTGTTGAATCATTTTTAAGAGATTTTAAAAAAGTGCGGTGCTGGAGTGACATTCGTGTAGCACCTCAATTTTAAGTAGAACTATAGTTGAAACCTATCAGGAACTACAGTACTCCTCGAGAACTATTGAAAAAGCCTATTGTTGGATCATTTTTAAGAGATTTTAAAAAAGTGCGGTGCTGGAGTGATACCCGTGTATCACCATAATTTTAAGTAGAACTATAGTTAAAACCTATCAGGAACTACAGTACTCCTCGAGAACTATTGAAAAAGCCTATTGTTGAATCATTTTTAAGAGATTTTAAAAAAGTGCGGTGCTGGAGTGACATTCGTGTAGCACCACAATTTTAAGTAGAACTATAGTTAAAACCTATCAGGAACTACAGTACTCCTCGAGAACTATTGAAAAAGCCTATTGTTGAATCATTTTTAAGAGATTTTGAAAAAGTGCGGTGCTGGAGTGATACCCGTGTATCACCATAATTTTAAGTAGAACTATAGTTAAAACCTATCAGGAACTACAGTACTCCTCGAGAACTATTGAAAAAGCCTATTGTTGAATCATTTTTAAGAGATTTTAAAAAAGTGCGGTGCTGGAGTGACATTCGTGTAGCACCACAATTTTAAGTAGAACTATAGTTAAAACCTATCAGGAACTACAGTACTCCTCGAGAACTATTGAAAAAGCCTATTGTTGAATCATTTTTAAGAGATTTTAAAAAAGTGCGGTGCTGGAGTGACATTCGTGTAGCACCTCAATTTTAAGTAGAACTATAGTTAAAACCTATCAGGAACTACAGTACTCCTCGAGAACTATTAAAAAAGCCTATTGTTGAATCATATTTAAGAGATTTTAAAAAAGTGCGGTGCTGGAGTGATACCCGTGTATCACCATAATTTTAAGTAGAACTATAGTTAAAACCTATCAGGAACTACAGTACTCCTCGAGAACTATTAAAAAAGCCTATTGTTGAATCATTTTTAAGAGATTTTAAAAAAGTGCGGTGCTGGAGTGACATTCGTGTAGCACCTCAATTTTAAGTAGAACTATAGTTGAAACCTATCAGGAACTACAGTACTCCTCGAGAACTATTGAAAAAGCCTATTGTTGGATCATTTTTAAGAGATTTTAAAAAAGTGCGGTGCTGGAGTGATACCCGTGTATCACCATAATTTTAAGTAGAACTATAGTTAAAACCTATCAGGAACTACAGTACTCCTCGAGAACTATTGAAAAAGCCTATTGTTGAATCATTTTTAAGAGATTTTAAAAAAGTGCGGTGCTGGAGTGACATTCGTGTAGCACCACAATTTTAAGTAGAACTATAGTTAAAACCTATCAGGAACTACAGTACTCCTCGAGAACTATTGAAAAAGCCTATTGTTGAATCATTTTTAAGAGATTTTAAAAAAGTGCGGTGCTGGAGTGACATTCGTGTAGCACCTCAATTTTAAGTAGAACTATAGTTAAAACCTATCAGGAACTACAGTACTCCTCGAGAACTATTGAAAAAGCCTATTGTTGAATCATTTTTAAGAGATTTTAAAAAAGTGCGGTGCTGGAGTGACATTCGTGTAGCACCACAATTTTAAGTAGAACTATAGTTAAAACCTATCAGGAACTACAGTACTCCTCGAGAACTATTGAAAAAGCCTATTGTTGAATCATTTTTAAGAGATTTTAAAAAAGTGCGGTGCTGGAGTGATACCCGTGTATCACCATAATTTTAAGTAGAACTATAGTTAAAACCTATCAGGAACTACAGTACTCCTCGAGAACTATTGAAAAAGCCTATTGTTGAATCATTTTTAAGAGATTTTAAAAAAGTGCGGTGCTGGAGTGACATTCGTGTAGCACCTCAATTTTAAGTAGAACTATAGTTAAAACCTATCAGGAACTACAGTACTCCTCGAGAACTATTGAAAAAGCCTATTGTTGAATCATTTTTAAGAGATTTTAAAAAAGTGCGGTGCTGGAGTGACATTCGTGTAGCACCTCAATTTTAAGTAGAACTATAGTTAAAACCTATCAGGAACTACAGTACTCCTCGAGAACTATTGAAAAAGCCTATTGTTGAATCATTTTTAAGAGATTTTAAAAAAGTGCGGTGCTGGAGTGACATTCGTGTAGCACCTCAATTTTAAGTAGAACTATAGTTAAAACCTATCAGGAACTACAGTACTCCTCGAGAACTATTGAAAAAGCCTATTGTTGAATCATTTTTAAGAGATTTTGAAAAAGTGCGGTGCTGGAGTGATACCCGTGTATCACCATAATTTTAAGTAGAACTATAGTTAAAACCTATCAGGAACTACAGTACTCCTCGAGAACTATTGAAAAAGCCTATTGTTGAATCATTTTTAAGAGATTTTAAAAAAGTGCGGTGCTGGAGTGACATTCGTGTAGCACCACAATTTTAAGTAGAACTATAGTTAAAACCTATCAGGAACTACAGTACTCCTCGAGAACTATTGAAAAAGCCTATTGTTGAATCATTTTTAAGAGATTTTAAAAAAGTGCGGTGCTGGAGTGATACCCGTGTATCACCATAATTTTAAGTAGAACTATAGTTAAAACCTATCAGGAACTACAGTACTCCTCGAGAACTATTAAAAAAGCCTATTGTTGAATCATTTTTAAGAGATTTTAAAAAAGTGCGGTGCTGGAGTGACATTCGTGTAGCACCTCAATTTTAAGTAGAACTATAGTTAAAACCTATCAGGAACTACAGTACTCCTCGAGAACTATTGAAAAAGCCTATTGTTGAATCATTTTTAAGAGATTTTAAAAAAGTGCGGTGCTGGAGTGACATTCGTGTAGCACCTCAATTTTAAGTAGAACTATAGTTAAAACCTATCAGGAACTACAGTACTCCTCGAGAACTATTGAAAAAGCCTATTGTTGAATCATTTTTAAGAGATTTTGAAAAAGTGCGGTGCTGGAGTGATACCCGTGTATCACCATAATTTTAAGTAGAACTATAGTTAAAACCTATCAGGAACTACAGTACTCCTCGAGAACTATTGAAAAAGCCTATTGTTGAATCATTTTTAAGAGATTTTAAAAAAGTGCGGTGCTGGAGTGACATTCGTGTAGCACCACAATTTTAAGTAGAACTATAGTTAAAACCTATCAGGAACTACAGTACTCCTCGAGAACTATTGAAAAAGCCTATTGTTGAATCATTTTTAAGAGATTTTAAAAAAGTGCGGTGCTGGAGTGATACCCGTGTATCACCATAATTTTAAGTAGAACTATAGTTAAAACCTATCAGGAACTACAGTACTTCTCGAGAACTATTGAAAAAGCCTATTGTTGAATCATTTTTAAGAGATTTTGAAAAAGTGCGGTGCTGGAGTGATACCCGTGTATCACCATAATTTTAAGTAGAACTATAGTTAAAACCTATCAGGAACTACAGTACTCCTCGAGAACTATTGAAAAAGCCTATTGTTGAATCATTTTTAAGAGATTTTAAAAAAGTGCGGTGCTGGAGTGACATTCGTGTAGCACCTCAATTTTAAGTAGAACTATAGTTAAAACCTATCAGGAACTACAGTACTCCTCGAGAACTATTGAAAAAGCCTATTGTTGAATCATTTTTAAGAGATTTTAAAAAAGTGCGGTGCTGGAGTGACATTCGTGTAGCACCACAATTTTAAGTAGAACTATAGTTAAAACCTATCAGGAACTACAGTACTCCTCGAGAACTATTGAAAAAGCCTATTGTTGAATCATTTTTAAGAGATTTTAAAAAAGTGCGGTGCTGGAGTGATACCCGTGTATCACCATAATTTTAAGTAGAACTATAGTTAAAACCTATCAGGAACTACAGTACTCCTCGAGAACTATTAAAAAAGCCTATTGTTGAATCATTTTTAAGAGATTTTAAAAAAGTGCGGTGCTGGAGTGACATTCGTGTAGCACCTCAATTTTAAGTAGAACTATAGTTGAAACCTATCAGGAACTACAGTACTCCTCGAGAACTATTAAAAAAGCCTATTGTTGAATCATATTTAAGAGATTTTAAAAAAGTGCGGTGCTGGAGTGATACCCGTGTATCACCATAATTTTAAGTAGAACTATAGTTAAAACCTATCAGGAACTACAGTACTCCTCGAGAACTATTAAAAAAGCCTATTGTTGAATCATTTTTAAGAGATTTTAAAAAAGTGCGGTGCTGGAGTGACATTCGTGTAGCACCTCAATTTTAAGTAGAACTATAGTTGAAACCTATCAGGAACTACAGTACTCCTCGAGAACTATTGAAAAAGCCTATTGTTGGATCATTTTTAAGAGATTTTAAAAAAGTGCGGTGCTGGAGTGATACCCGTGTATCACCATAATTTTAAGTAGAACTATAGTTAAAACCTATCAGGAACTACAGTACTCCTCGAGAACTATTGAAAAAGCCTATTGTTGAATCATTTTTAAGAGATTTTAAAAAAGTGCGGTGCTGGAGTGACATTCGTGTAGCACCACAATTTTAAGTAGAACTATAGTTAAAACCTATCAGGAACTACAGTACTCCTCGAGAACTATTGAAAAAGCCTATTGTTGAATCATTTTTAAGAGATTTTGAAAAAGTGCGGTGCTGGAGTGATACCCGTGTATCACCATAATTTTAAGTAGAACTATAGTTAAAACCTATCAGGAACTACAGTACTCCTCGAGAACTATTGAAAAAGCCTATTGTTGAATCATTTTTAAGAGATTTTAAAAAAGTGCGGTGCTGGAGTGACATTCGTGTAGCACCACAATTTTAAGTAGAACTATAGTTAAAACCTATCAGGAACTACAGTACTCCTCGAGAACTATTGAAAAAGCCTATTGTTGAATCATTTTTAAGAGATTTTAAAAAAGTGCGGTGCTGGAGTGACATTCGTGTAGCACCTCAATTTTAAGTAGAACTATAGTTAAAACCTATCAGGAACTACAGTACTCCTCGAGAACTATTAAAAAAGCCTATTGTTGAATCATATTTAAGAGATTTTAAAAAAGTGCGGTGCTGGAGTGATACCCGTGTATCACCATAATTTTAAGTAGAACTATAGTTAAAACCTATCAGGAACTACAGTACTCCTCGAGAACTATTAAAAAAGCCTATTGTTGAATCATTTTTAAGAGATTTTAAAAAAGTGCGGTGCTGGAGTGACATTCGTGTAGCACCTCAATTTTAAGTAGAACTATAGTTGAAACCTATCAGGAACTACAGTACTCCTCGAGAACTATTGAAAAAGCCTATTGTTGGATCATTTTTAAGAGATTTTAAAAAAGTGCGGTGCTGGAGTGATACCCGTGTATCACCATAATTTTAAGTAGAACTATAGTTAAAACCTATCAGGAACTACAGTACTCCTCGAGAACTATTGAAAAAGCCTATTGTTGAATCATTTTTAAGAGATTTTAAAAAAGTGCGGTGCTGGAGTGACATTCGTGTAGCACCACAATTTTAAGTAGAACTATAGTTAAAACCTATCAGGAACTACAGTACTCCTCGAGAACTATTGAAAAAGCCTATTGTTGAATCATTTTTAAGAGATTTTAAAAAAGTGCGGTGCTGGAGTGACATTCGTGTAGCACCTCAATTTTAAGTAGAACTATAGTTAAAACCTATCAGGAACTACAGTACTCCTCGAGAACTATTGAAAAAGCCTATTGTTGAATCATTTTTAAGAGATTTTAAAAAAGTGCGGTGCTGGAGTGACATTCGTGTAGCACCACAATTTTAAGTAGAACTATAGTTAAAACCTATCAGGAACTACAGTACTCCTCGAGAACTATTGAAAAAGCCTATTGTTGAATCATTTTTAAGAGATTTTAAAAAAGTGCGGTGCTGGAGTGATACCCGTGTATCACCATAATTTTAAGTAGAACTATAGTTAAAACCTATCAGGAACTACAGTACTCCTCGAGAACTATTGAAAAAGCCTATTGTTGAATCATTTTTAAGAGATTTTAAAAAAGTGCGGTGCTGGAGTGACATTCGTGTAGCACCTCAATTTTAAGTAGAACTATAGTTAAAACCTATCAGGAACTACAGTACTCCTCGAGAACTATTGAAAAAGCCTATTGTTGAATCATTTTTAAGAGATTTTAAAAAAGTGCGGTGCTGGAGTGACATTCGTGTAGCACCTCAATTTTAAGTAGAACTATAGTTAAAACCTATCAGGAACTACAGTACTCCTCGAGAACTATTGAAAAAGCCTATTGTTGAATCATTTTTAAGAGATTTTAAAAAAGTGCGGTGCTGGAGTGACATTCGTGTAGCACCTCAATTTTAAGTAGAACTATAGTTAAAACCTATCAGGAACTACAGTACTCCTCGAGAACTATTGAAAAAGCCTATTGTTGAATCATTTTTAAGAGATTTTGAAAAAGTGCGGTGCTGGAGTGATACCCGTGTATCACCATAATTTTAAGTAGAACTATAGTTAAAACCTATCAGGAACTACAGTACTCCTCGAGAACTATTGAAAAAGCCTATTGTTGAATCATTTTTAAGAGATTTTAAAAAAGTGCGGTGCTGGAGTGACATTCGTGTAGCACCACAATTTTAAGTAGAACTATAGTTAAAACCTATCAGGAACTACAGTACTCCTCGAGAACTATTGAAAAAGCCTATTGTTGAATCATTTTTAAGAGATTTTAAAAAAGTGCGGTGCTGGAGTGATACCCGTGTATCACCATAATTTTAAGTAGAACTATAGTTAAAACCTATCAGGAACTACAGTACTCCTCGAGAACTATTAAAAAAGCCTATTGTTGAATCATTTTTAAGAGATTTTAAAAAAGTGCGGTGCTGGAGTGACATTCGTGTAGCACCTCAATTTTAAGTAGAACTATAGTTAAAACCTATCAGGAACTACAGTACTCCTCGAGAACTATTGAAAAAGCCTATTGTTGAATCATTTTTAAGAGATTTTAAAAAAGTGCGGTGCTGGAGTGACATTCGTGTAGCACCTCAATTTTAAGTAGAACTATAGTTAAAACCTATCAGGAACTACAGTACTCCTCGAGAACTATTGAAAAAGCCTATTGTTGAATCATTTTTAAGAGATTTTGAAAAAGTGCGGTGCTGGAGTGATACCCGTGTATCACCATAATTTTAAGTAGAACTATAGTTAAAACCTATCAGGAACTACAGTACTCCTCGAGAACTATTGAAAAAGCCTATTGTTGAATCATTTTTAAGAGATTTTAAAAAAGTGCGGTGCTGGAGTGACATTCGTGTAGCACCACAATTTTAAGTAGAACTATAGTTAAAACCTATCAGGAACTACAGTACTCCTCGAGAACTATTGAAAAAGCCTATTGTTGAATCATTTTTAAGAGATTTTAAAAAAGTGCGGTGCTGGAGTGATACCCGTGTATCACCATAATTTTAAGTAGAACTATAGTTAAAACCTATCAGGAACTACAGTACTCCTCGAGAACTATTAAAAAAGCCTATTGTTGAATCATTTTTAAGAGATTTTAAAAAAGTGCGGTGCTGGAGTGACATTCGTGTAGCACCTCAATTTTAAGTAGAACTATAGTTGAAACCTATCAGGAACTACAGTACTCCTCGAGAACTATTGAAAAAGCCTATTGTTGGATCATTTTTAAGAGATTTTAAAAAAGTGCGGTGCTGGAGTGATACCCGTGTATCACCATAATTTTAAGTAGAACTATAGTTAAAACCTATCAGGAACTACAGTACTTCTCGAGAACTATTGAAAAAGCCTATTGTTGAATCATTTTTAAGAGATTTTGAAAAAGTGCGGTGCTGGAGTGATACCCGTGTATCACCATAATTTTAAGTAGAACTATAGTTAAAACCTATCAGGAACTACAGTACTCCTCGAGAACTATTGAAAAAGCCTATTGTTGAATCATTTTTAAGAGATTTTAAAAAAGTGCGGTGCTGGAGTGACATTCGTGTAGCACCTCAATTTTAAGTAGAACTATAGTTAAAACCTATCAGGAACTACAGTACTCCTCGAGAACTATTGAAAAAGCCTATTGTTGAATCATTTTTAAGAGATTTTAAAAAAGTGCGGTGCTGGAGTGACATTCGTGTAGCACCACAATTTTAAGTAGAACTATAGTTAAAACCTATCAGGAACTACAGTACTCCTCGAGAACTATTGAAAAAGCCTATTGTTGAATCATTTTTAAGAGATTTTAAAAAAGTGCGGTGCTGGAGTGATACCCGTGTATCACCATAATTTTAAGTAGAACTATAGTTAAAACCTATCAGGAACTACAGTACTCCTCGAGAACTATTAAAAAAGCCTATTGTTGAATCATTTTTAAGAGATTTTAAAAAAGTGCGGTGCTGGAGTGACATTCGTGTAGCACCTCAATTTTAAGTAGAACTATAGTTGAAACCTATCAGGAACTACAGTACTCCTCGAGAACTATTAAAAAAGCCTATTGTTGAATCATATTTAAGAGATTTTAAAAAAGTGCGGTGCTGGAGTGATACCCGTGTATCACCATAATTTTAAGTAGAACTATAGTTAAAACCTATCAGGAACTACAGTACTCCTCGAGAACTATTAAAAAAGCCTATTGTTGAATCATTTTTAAGAGATTTTAAAAAAGTGCGGTGCTGGAGTGACATTCGTGTAGCACCTCAATTTTAAGTAGAACTATAGTTGAAACCTATCAGGAACTACAGTACTCCTCGAGAACTATTGAAAAAGCCTATTGTTGGATCATTTTTAAGAGATTTTAAAAAAGTGCGGTGCTGGAGTGATACCCGTGTATCACCATAATTTTAAGTAGAACTATAGTTAAAACCTATCAGGAACTACAGTACTCCTCGAGAACTATTGAAAAAGCCTATTGTTGAATCATTTTTAAGAGATTTTAAAAAAGTGCGGTGCTGGAGTGACATTCGTGTAGCACCTCAATTTTAAGTAGAACTATAGTTAAAACCTATCAGGAACTACAGTACTCCTCGAGAACTATTGAAAAAGCCTATTGTTGAATCATTTTTAAGAGATTTTAAAAAAGTGCGGTGCTGGAGTGACATTCGTGTAGCACCTCAATTTTAAGTAGAACTATAGTTAAAACCTATCAGGAACTACAGTACTCCTCGAGAACTATTGAAAAAGCCTATTGTTGAATCATTTTTAAGAGATTTTGAAAAAGTGCGGTGCTGGAGTGATACCCGTGTATCACCATAATTTTAAGTAGAACTATAGTTAAAACCTATCAGGAACTACAGTACTCCTCGAGAACTATTGAAAAAGCCTATTGTTGAATCATTTTTAAGAGATTTTAAAAAAGTGCGGTGCTGGAGTGACATTCGTGTAGCACCACAATTTTAAGTAGAACTATAGTTAAAACCTATCAGGAACTACAGTACTCCTCGAGAACTATTGAAAAAGCCTATTGTTGAATCATTTTTAAGAGATTTTAAAAAAGTGCGGTGCTGGAGTGATACCCGTGTATCACCATAATTTTAAGTAGAACTATAGTTAAAACCTATCAGGAACTACAGTACTCCTCGAGAACTATTAAAAAAGCCTATTGTTGAATCATTTTTAAGAGATTTTAAAAAAGTGCGGTGCTGGAGTGACATTCGTGTAGCACCTCAATTTTAAGTAGAACTATAGTTAAAACCTATCAGGAACTACAGTACTCCTCGAGAACTATTGAAAAAGCCTATTGTTGAATCATTTTTAAGAGATTTTAAAAAAGTGCGGTGCTGGAGTGACATTCGTGTAGCACCTCAATTTTAAGTAGAACTATAGTTAAAACCTATCAGGAACTACAGTACTCCTCGAGAACTATTGAAAAAGCCTATTGTTGAATCATTTTTAAGAGATTTTGAAAAAGTGCGGTGCTGGAGTGATACCCGTGTATCACCATAATTTTAAGTAGAACTATAGTTAAAACCTATCAGGAACTACAGTACTCCTCGAGAACTATTGAAAAAGCCTATTGTTGAATCATTTTTAAGAGATTTTAAAAAAGTGCGGTGCTGGAGTGACATTCGTGTAGCACCACAATTTTAAGTAGAACTATAGTTAAAACCTATCAGGAACTACAGTACTCCTCGAGAACTATTGAAAAAGCCTATTGTTGAATCATTTTTAAGAGATTTTAAAAAAGTGCGGTGCTGGAGTGATACCCGTGTATCACCATAATTTTAAGTAGAACTATAGTTAAAACCTATCAGGAACTACAGTACTCCTCGAGAACTATTAAAAAAGCCTATTGTTGAATCATTTTTAAGAGATTTTAAAAAAGTGCGGTGCTGGAGTGATACCCGTGTATCACCATAATTTTAAGTAGAACTATAGTTAAAACCTATCAGGAACTACAGTACTTCTCGAGAACTATTGAAAAAGCCTATTGTTGAATCATTTTTAAGAGATTTTGAAAAAGTGCGGTGCTGGAGTGATACCCGTGTATCACCATAATTTTAAGTAGAACTATAGTTAAAACCTATCAGGAACTACAGTACTCCTCGAGAACTATTGAAAAAGCCTATTGTTGAATCATTTTTAAGAGATTTTAAAAAAGTGCGGTGCTGGAGTGACATTCGTGTAGCACCTCAATTTTAAGTAGAACTATAGTTAAAACCTATCAGGAACTACAGTACTCCTCGAGAACTATTGAAAAAGCCTATTGTTGAATCATTTTTAAGAGATTTTAAAAAAGTGCGGTGCTGGAGTGACATTCGTGTAGCACCACAATTTTAAGTAGAACTATAGTTAAAACCTATCAGGAACTACAGTACTCCTCGAGAACTATTGAAAAAGCCTATTGTTGAATCATTTTTAAGAGATTTTAAAAAAGTGCGGTGCTGGAGTGATACCCGTGTATCACCATAATTTTAAGTAGAACTATAGTTAAAACCTATCAGGAACTACAGTACTCCTCGAGAACTATTAAAAAAGCCTATTGTTGAATCATTTTTAAGAGATTTTAAAAAAGTGCGGTGCTGGAGTGACATTCGTGTAGCACCTCAATTTTAAGTAGAACTATAGTTGAAACCTATCAGGAACTACAGTACTCCTCGAGAACTATTAAAAAAGCCTATTGTTGAATCATATTTAAGAGATTTTAAAAAAGTGCGGTGCTGGAGTGATACCCGTGTATCACCATAATTTTAAGTAGAACTATAGTTAAAACCTATCAGGAACTACAGTACTCCTCGAGAACTATTAAAAAAGCCTATTGTTGAATCATTTTTAAGAGATTTTAAAAAAGTGCGGTGCTGGAGTGACATTCGTGTAGCACCTCAATTTTAAGTAGAACTATAGTTGAAACCTATCAGGAACTACAGTACTCCTCGAGAACTATTGAAAAAGCCTATTGTTGGATCATTTTTAAGAGATTTTAAAAAAGTGCGGTGCTGGAGTGATACCCGTGTATCACCATAATTTTAAGTAGAACTATAGTTAAAACCTATCAGGAACTACAGTACTCCTCGAGAACTATTGAAAAAGCCTATTGTTGAATCATTTTTAAGAGATTTTAAAAAAGTGCGGTGCTGGAGTGACATTCGTGTAGCACCTCAATTTTAAGTAGAACTATAGTTAAAACCTATCAGGAACTACAGTACTCCTCGAGAACTATTGAAAAAGCCTATTGTTGAATCATTTTTAAGAGATTTTAAAAAAGTGCGGTGCTGGAGTGACATTCGTGTAGCACCTCAATTTTAAGTAGAACTATAGTTAAAACCTATCAGGAACTACAGTACTCCTCGAGAACTATTGAAAAAGCCTATTGTTGAATCATTTTTAAGAGATTTTAAAAAAGTGCGGTGCTGGAGTGACATTCGTGTAGCACCTCAATTTTAAGTAGAACTATAGTTAAAACCTATCAGGAACTACAGTACTCCTCGAGAACTATTGAAAAAGCCTATTGTTGAATCATTTTTAAGAGATTTTGAAAAAGTGCGGTGCTGGAGTGATACCCGTGTATCACCATAATTTTAAGTAGAACTATAGTTAAAACCTATCAGGAACTACAGTACTCCTCGAGAACTATTGAAAAAGCCTATTGTTGAATCATTTTTAAGAGATTTTAAAAAAGTGCGGTGCTGGAGTGACATTCGTGTAGCACCACAATTTTAAGTAGAACTATAGTTAAAACCTATCAGGAACTACAGTACTCCTCGAGAACTATTGAAAAAGCCTATTGTTGAATCATTTTTAAGAGATTTTAAAAAAGTGCGGTGCTGGAGTGATACCCGTGTATCACCATAATTTTAAGTAGAACTATAGTTAAAACCTATCAGGAACTACAGTACTCCTCGAGAACTATTAAAAAAGCCTATTGTTGAATCATTTTTAAGAGATTTTAAAAAAGTGCGGTGCTGGAGTGACATTCGTGTAGCACCTCAATTTTAAGTAGAACTATAGTTAAAACCTATCAGGAACTACAGTACTCCTCGAGAACTATTGAAAAAGCCTATTGTTGAATCATTTTTAAGAGATTTTAAAAAAGTGCGGTGCTGGAGTGACATTCGTGTAGCACCTCAATTTTAAGTAGAACTATAGTTAAAACCTATCAGGAACTACAGTACTCCTCGAGAACTATTGAAAAAGCCTATTGTTGAATCATTTTTAAGAGATTTTGAAAAAGTGCGGTGCTGGAGTGATACCCGTGTATCACCATAATTTTAAGTAGAACTATAGTTAAAACCTATCAGGAACTACAGTACTCCTCGAGAACTATTGAAAAAGCCTATTGTTGAATCATTTTTAAGAGATTTTAAAAAAGTGCGGTGCTGGAGTGACATTCGTGTAGCACCACAATTTTAAGTAGAACTATAGTTAAAACCTATCAGGAACTACAGTACTCCTCGAGAACTATTGAAAAAGCCTATTGTTGAATCATTTTTAAGAGATTTTAAAAAAGTGCGGTGCTGGAGTGATACCCGTGTATCACCATAATTTTAAGTAGAACTATAGTTAAAACCTATCAGGAACTACAGTACTCCTCGAGAACTATTAAAAAAGCCTATTGTTGAATCATTTTTAAGAGATTTTAAAAAAGTGCGGTGCTGGAGTGACATTCGTGTAGCACCTCAATTTTAAGTAGAACTATAGTTGAAACCTATCAGGAACTACAGTACTCCTCGAGAACTATTGAAAAAGCCTATTGTTGGATCATTTTTAAGAGATTTTAAAAAAGTGCGGTGCTGGAGTGATACCCGTGTATCACCATAATTTTAAGTAGAACTATAGTTAAAACCTATCAGGAACTACAGTACTTCTCGAGAACTATTGAAAAAGCCTATTGTTGAATCATTTTTAAGAGATTTTGAAAAAGTGCGGTGCTGGAGTGATACCCGTGTATCACCATAATTTTAAGTAGAACTATAGTTAAAACCTATCAGGAACTACAGTACTCCTCGAGAACTATTGAAAAAGCCTATTGTTGAATCATTTTTAAGAGATTTTAAAAAAGTGCGGTGCTGGAGTGACATTCGTGTAGCACCTCAATTTTAAGTAGAACTATAGTTAAAACCTATCAGGAACTACAGTACTCCTCGAGAACTATTGAAAAAGCCTATTGTTGAATCATTTTTAAGAGATTTTAAAAAAGTGCGGTGCTGGAGTGACATTCGTGTAGCACCACAATTTTAAGTAGAACTATAGTTAAAACCTATCAGGAACTACAGTACTCCTCGAGAACTATTGAAAAAGCCTATTGTTGAATCATTTTTAAGAGATTTTAAAAAAGTGCGGTGCTGGAGTGATACCCGTGTATCACCATAATTTTAAGTAGAACTATAGTTAAAACCTATCAGGAACTACAGTACTCCTCGAGAACTATTAAAAAAGCCTATTGTTGAATCATTTTTAAGAGATTTTAAAAAAGTGCGGTGCTGGAGTGACATTCGTGTAGCACCTCAATTTTAAGTAGAACTATAGTTGAAACCTATCAGGAACTACAGTACTCCTCGAGAACTATTAAAAAAGCCTATTGTTGAATCATATTTAAGAGATTTTAAAAAAGTGCGGTGCTGGAGTGATACCCGTGTATCACCATAATTTTAAGTAGAACTATAGTTAAAACCTATCAGGAACTACAGTACTCCTCGAGAACTATTAAAAAAGCCTATTGTTGAATCATTTTTAAGAGATTTTAAAAAAGTGCGGTGCTGGAGTGACATTCGTGTAGCACCTCAATTTTAAGTAGAACTATAGTTGAAACCTATCAGGAACTACAGTACTCCTCGAGAACTATTGAAAAAGCCTATTGTTGGATCATTTTTAAGAGATTTTAAAAAAGTGCGGTGCTGGAGTGATACCCGTGTATCACCATAATTTTAAGTAGAACTATAGTTAAAACCTATCAGGAACTACAGTACTCCTCGAGAACTATTGAAAAAGCCTATTGTTGAATCATTTTTAAGAGATTTTAAAAAAGTGCGGTGCTGGAGTGACATTCGTGTAGCACCACAATTTTAAGTAGAACTATAGTTAAAACCTATCAGGAACTACAGTACTCCTCGAGAACTATTGAAAAAGCCTATTGTTGAATCATTTTTAAGAGATTTTGAAAAAGTGCGGTGCTGGAGTGATACCCGTGTATCCCCATAATTTTAAGTAGAACTATAGTTAAAACCTATCAGGAACTACAGTACTCCTCGAGAACTATTGAAAAAGCCTATTGTTGAATCATTTTTAAGAGATTTTAAAAAAGTGCGGTGCTGGAGTGACATTCGTGTAGCACCACAATTTTAAGTAGAACTATAGTTAAAACCTATCAGGAACTACAGTACTCCTCGAGAACTATTGAAAAAGCCTATTGTTGAATCATTTTTAAGAGATTTTAAAAAAGTGCGGTGCTGGAGTGACATTCGTGTAGCACCTCAATTTTAAGTAGAACTATAGTTAAAACCTATCAGGAACTACAGTACTCCTCGAGAACTATTAAAAAAGCCTATTGTTGAATCATATTTAAGAGATTTTAAAAAAGTGCGGTGCTGGAGTGATACCCGTGTATCACCATAATTTTAAGTAGAACTATAGTTGAAACCTATCAGGAACTACAGTACTCCTCGAGAACTATTGAAAAAGCCTATTGTTGAATCATTTTTAAGAGATTTTAAAAAAGTGCGGTGCTGGAGTGACATTCGTGTAGCACCACAATTTTAAGTAGAACTATAGTTAAAACCTATCAGGAACTACAGTACTCCTCGAGAACTATTGAAAAAGCCTATTGTTGAATCATTTTTAAGAGATTTTAAAAAAGTGCGGTGCTGGAGTGACATTCGTGTAGCACCACAATTTTAAGTAGAACTATAGTTAAAACCTATCAGGAACTACAGTACTCCTCGAGAACTATTGAAAAAGCCTATTGTTGAATCATTTTTAAGAGATTTTAAAAAAGTGCGGTGCTGGAGTGACATTCGTGTAGCACCTCAATTTTAAGTAGAACTATAGTTAAAACCTATCAGGAACTACAGTACTCCTCGAGAACTATTGAAAAAGCCTATTGTTGAATCATTTTTAAGAGATTTTGAAAAAGTGCGGTGCTGGAGTGATACCCGTGTATCACCATAATTTTAAGTAGAACTATAGTTAAAACCTATCAGGAACTACAGTACTCCTCGAGAACTATTGAAAAAGCCTATTGTTGAATCATTTTTAAGAGATTTTAAAAAAGTGCGGTGCTGGAGTGACATTCGTGTAGCACCACAATTTTAAGTAGAACTATAGTTAAAACCTATCAGGAACTACAGTACTCCTCGAGAACTATTGAAAAAGCCTATTGTTGAATCATTTTTAAGAGATTTTAAAAAAGTGCGGTGCTGGAGTGATACCCGTGTATCACCATAATTTTAAGTAGAACTATAGTTAAAACCTATCAGGAACTACAGTACTCCTCGAGAACTATTAAAAAAGCCTATTGTTGAATCATTTTTAAGAGATTTTAAAAAAGTGCGGTGCTGGAGTGACATTCGTGTAGCACCTCAATTTTAAGTAGAACTATAGTTGAAACCTATCAGGAACTACAGTACTCCTCGAGAACTATTGAAAAAGCCTATTGTTGGATCATTTTTAAGAGATTTTAAAAAAGTGCGGTGCTGGAGTGATACCCGTGTATCACCATAATTTTAAGTAGAACTATAGTTAAAACCTATCAGGAACTACAGTACTTCTCGAGAACTATTGAAAAAGCCTATTGTTGAATCATTTTTAAGAGATTTTGAAAAAGTGCGGTGCTGGAGTGATACCCGTGTATCACCATAATTTTAAGTAGAACTATAGTTAAAACCTATCAGGAACTACAGTACTCCTCGAGAACTATTGAAAAAGCCTATTGTTGAATCATTTTTAAGAGATTTTAAAAAAGTGCGGTGCTGGAGTGACATTCGTGTAGCACCTCAATTTTAAGTAGAACTATAGTTAAAACCTATCAGGAACTACAGTACTCCTCGAGAACTATTGAAAAAGCCTATTGTTGAATCATTTTTAAGAGATTTTAAAAAAGTGCGGTGCTGGAGTGACATTCGTGTAGCACCACAATTTTAAGTAGAACTATAGTTAAAACCTATCAGGAACTACAGTACTCCTCGAGAACTATTGAAAAAGCCTATTGTTGAATCATTTTTAAGAGATTTTAAAAAAGTGCGGTGCTGGAGTGATACCCGTGTATCACCATAATTTTAAGTAGAACTATAGTTAAAACCTATCAGGAACTACAGTACTCCTCGAGAACTATTAAAAAAGCCTATTGTTGAATCATTTTTAAGAGATTTTAAAAAAGTGCGGTGCTGGAGTGACATTCGTGTAGCACCTCAATTTTAAGTAGAACTATAGTTGAAACCTATCAGGAACTACAGTACTCCTCGAGAACTATTAAAAAAGCCTATTGTTGAATCATATTTAAGAGATTTTAAAAAAGTGCGGTGCTGGAGTGATACCCGTGTATCACCATAATTTTAAGTAGAACTATAGTTAAAACCTATCAGGAACTACAGTACTCCTCGAGAACTATTAAAAAAGCCTATTGTTGAATCATTTTTAAGAGATTTTAAAAAAGTGCGGTGCTGGAGTGACATTCGTGTAGCACCTCAATTTTAAGTAGAACTATAGTTGAAACCTATCAGGAACTACAGTACTCCTCGAGAACTATTGAAAAAGCCTATTGTTGGATCATTTTTAAGAGATTTTAAAAAAGTGCGGTGCTGGAGTGATACCCGTGTATCACCATAATTTTAAGTAGAACTATAGTTAAAACCTATCAGGAACTACAGTACTCCTCGAGAACTATTGAAAAAGCCTATTGTTGAATCATTTTTAAGAGATTTTAAAAAAGTGCGGTGCTGGAGTGACATTCGTGTAGCACCACAATTTTAAGTAGAACTATAGTTAAAACCTATCAGGAACTACAGTACTCCTCGAGAACTATTGAAAAAGCCTATTGTTGAATCATTTTTAAGAGATTTTGAAAAAGTGCGGTGCTGGAGTGATACCCGTGTATCACCATAATTTTAAGTAGAACTATAGTTAAAACCTATCAGGAACTACAGTACTCCTCGAGAACTATTGAAAAAGCCTATTGTTGAATCATTTTTAAGAGATTTTAAAAAAGTGCGGTGCTGGAGTGACATTCGTGTAGCACCACAATTTTAAGTAGAACTATAGTTAAAACCTATCAGGAACTACAGTACTCCTCGAGAACTATTGAAAAAGCCTATTGTTGAATCATTTTTAAGAGATTTTAAAAAAGTGCGGTGCTGGAGTGACATTCGTGTAGCACCTCAATTTTAAGTAGAACTATAGTTAAAACCTATCAGGAACTACAGTACTCCTCGAGAACTATTAAAAAAGCCTATTGTTGAATCATATTTAAGAGATTTTAAAAAAGTGCGGTGCTGGAGTGATACCCGTGTATCACCATAATTTTAAGTAGAACTATAGTTGAAACCTATCAGGAACTACAGTACTCCTCGAGAACTATTGAAAAAGCCTATTGTTGAATCATTTTTAAGAGATTTTAAAAAAGTGCGGTGCTGGAGTGATACCCGTGTATCACCATAATTTTAAGTAGAACTATAGTTGAAACCTATCAGGAACTACAGTACTCCTCGAGAACTATTGAAAAAGCCTATTGTTGAATCATTTTTAAGAGATTTTAAAAAAGTGCGGTGCTGGAGTGACATTCGTGTAGCACCACAATTTTAAGTAGAACTATAGTTAAAACCTATCAGGAACTACAGTACTCCTCGAGAACTATTGAAAAAGCCTATTGTTGAATCATTTTTAAGAGATTTTAAAAAAGTGCGGTGCTGGAGTGACATTCGTGTAGCACCTCAATTTTAAGTAGAACTATAGTTAAAACCTATCAGGAACTACAGTACTCCTCGAGAACTATTGAAAAAGCCTATTGTTGAATCATTTTTAAGAGATTTTAAAAAAGTGCGGTGCTGGAGTGACATTCGTGTAGCACCACAATTTTAAGTAGAACTATAGTTAAAACCTATCAGGAACTACAGTACTCCTCGAGAACTATTGAAAAAGCCTATTGTTGAATCATTTTTAAGAGATTTTAAAAAAGTGCGGTGCTGGAGTGATACCCGTGTATCACCATAATTTTAAGTAGAACTATAGTTAAAACCTATCAGGAACTACAGTACTCCTCGAGAACTATTGAAAAAGCCTATTGTTGAATCATTTTTAAGAGATTTTAAAAAAGTGCGGTGCTGGAGTGACATTCGTGTAGCACCTCAATTTTAAGTAGAACTATAGTTAAAACCTATCAGGAACTACAGTACTTTTAAAAAAGTGCGGTGCTGGAGTGACATTCGTGTAGCACCTCAATTTTAAGTAGAACTATAGTTAAAACCTATCAGGAACTACAGTACTCCTCGAGAACTATTGAAAAAGCCTATTGTTGAATCATTTTTAAGAGATTTTGAAAAAGTGCGGTGCTGGAGTGACATTCGTGTAGCACCTCAATTTTAAGTAGAACTATAGTTAAAACCTATCAGGAACTACAGTACTCCTCGAGAACTATTGAAAAAGCCTATTGTTGAATCATTTTTAAGAGATTTTAAAAAAGTGCGGTGCTGGAGTGACATTCGTGTAGCACCTCAATTTTAAGTAGAACTATAGTTAAAACCTATCAGGAACTACAGTACTCCTCGAGAACTATTGAAAAAGCCTATTGTTGAATCATTTTTAAGAGATTTTAAAAAAGTGCGGTGCTGGAGTGACATTCGTGTAGCACCTCAATTTTAAGTAGAACTATAGTTAAAACCTATCAGGAACTACAGTACTCCTCGAGAACTATTGAAAAAGCCTATTGTTGAATCATTTTTAAGAGATTTTAAAAAAGTGCGGTGCTGGAGTGACATTCGTGTAGCACCTCAATTTTAAGTAGAACTATAGTTAAAACCTATCAGGAACTACAGTACTCCTCGAGAACTATTGAAAAAGCCTATTGTTGAATCATTTTTAAGAGATTTTGAAAAAGTGCGGTGCTGGAGTGATACCCGTGTATCACCATAATTTTAAGTAGAACTATAGTTAAAACCTATCAGGAACTACAGTACTCCTCGAGAACTATTGAAAAAGCCTATTGTTGAATCATTTTTAAGAGATTTTAAAAAAGTGCGGTGCTGGAGTGACATTCGTGTAGCACCACAATTTTAAGTAGAACTATAGTTAAAACCTATCAGGAACTACAGTACTCCTCGAGAACTATTGAAAAAGCCTATTGTTGAATCATTTTTAAGAGATTTTAAAAAAGTGCGGTGCTGGAGTGATACCCGTGTATCACCATAATTTTAAGTAGAACTATAGTTAAAACCTATCAGGAACTACAGTACTCCTCGAGAACTATTAAAAAAGCCTATTGTTGAATCATTTTTAAGAGATTTTAAAAAAGTGCGGTGCTGGAGTGACATTCGTGTAGCACCTCAATTTTAAGTAGAACTATAGTTAAAACCTATCAGGAACTACAGTACTCCTCGAGAACTATTGAAAAAGCCTATTGTTGAATCATTTTTAAGAGATTTTAAAAAAGTGCGGTGCTGGAGTGACATTCGTGTAGCACCTCAATTTTAAGTAGAACTATAGTTAAAACCTATCAGGAACTACAGTACTCCTCGAGAACTATTGAAAAAGCCTATTGTTGAATCATTTTTAAGAGATTTTGAAAAAGTGCGGTGCTGGAGTGATACCCGTGTATCACCATAATTTTAAGTAGAACTATAGTTAAAACCTATCAGGAACTACAGTACTCCTCGAGAACTATTGAAAAAGCCTATTGTTGAATCATTTTTAAGAGATTTTAAAAAAGTGCGGTGCTGGAGTGACATTCGTGTAGCACCACAATTTTAAGTAGAACTATAGTTAAAACCTATCAGGAACTACAGTACTCCTCGAGAACTATTGAAAAAGCCTATTGTTGAATCATTTTTAAGAGATTTTAAAAAAGTGCGGTGCTGGAGTGATACCCGTGTATCACCATAATTTTAAGTAGAACTATAGTTAAAACCTATCAGGAACTACAGTACTCCTCGAGAACTATTAAAAAAGCCTATTGTTGAATCATTTTTAAGAGATTTTAAAAAAGTGCGGTGCTGGAGTGACATTCGTGTAGCACCTCAATTTTAAGTAGAACTATAGTTGAAACCTATCAGGAACTACAGTACTCCTCGAGAACTATTGAAAAAGCCTATTGTTGGATCATTTTTAAGAGATTTTAAAAAAGTGCGGTGCTGGAGTGATACCCGTGTATCACCATAATTTTAAGTAGAACTATAGTTAAAACCTATCAGGAACTACAGTACTTCTCGAGAACTATTGAAAAAGCCTATTGTTGAATCATTTTTAAGAGATTTTGAAAAAGTGCGGTGCTGGAGTGATACCCGTGTATCACCATAATTTTAAGTAGAACTATAGTTAAAACCTATCAGGAACTACAGTACTCCTCGAGAACTATTGAAAAAGCCTATTGTTGAATCATTTTTAAGAGATTTTAAAAAAGTGCGGTGCTGGAGTGATACCCGTGTATCACCATAATTTTAAGTAGAACTATAGTTAAAACCTATCAGGAACTACAGTACTCCTCGAGAACTATTAAAAAAGCCTATTGTTGAATCATTTTTAAGAGATTTTAAAAAAGTGCGGTGCTGGAGTGACATTCGTGTAGCACCTCAATTTTAAGTAGAACTATAGTTGAAACCTATCAGGAACTACAGTACTCCTCGAGAACTATTAAAAAAGCCTATTGTTGAATCATATTTAAGAGATTTTAAAAAAGTGCGGTGCTGGAGTGATACCCGTGTATCACCATAATTTTAAGTAGAACTATAGTTAAAACCTATCAGGAACTACAGTACTCCTCGAGAACTATTAAAAAAGCCTATTGTTGAATCATTTTTAAGAGATTTTAAAAAAGTGCGGTGCTGGAGTGACATTCGTGTAGCACCTCAATTTTAAGTAGAACTATAGTTGAAACCTATCAGGAACTACAGTACTCCTCGAGAACTATTGAAAAAGCCTATTGTTGAATCATTTTTAAGAGATTTTGAAAAAGTGCGGTGCTGGAGTGATACCCGTGTATCACCATAATTTTAAGTAGAACTATAGTTAAAACCTATCAGGAACTACAGTACTCCTCGAGAACTATTGAAAAAGCCTATTGTTGAATCATTTTTAAGAGATTTTAAAAAAGTGCGGTGCTGGAGTGACATTCGTGTAGCACCACAATTTTAAGTAGAACTATAGTTAAAACCTATCAGGAACTACAGTACTCCTCGAGAACTATTGAAAAAGCCTATTGTTGAATCATTTTTAAGAGATTTTAAAAAAGTGCGGTGCTGGAGTGACATTCGTGTAGCACCTCAATTTTAAGTAGAACTATAGTTAAAACCTATCAGGAACTACAGTACTCCTCGAGAACTATTAAAAAAGCCTATTGTTGAATCATATTTAAGAGATTTTAAAAAAGTGCGGTGCTGGAGTGATACCCGTGTATCACCATAATTTTAAGTAGAACTATAGTTAAAACCTATCAGGAACTACAGTACTCCTCGAGAACTATTAAAAAAGCCTATTGTTGAATCATTTTTAAGAGATTTTAAAAAAGTGCGGTGCTGGAGTGACATTCGTGTAGCACCTCAATTTTAAGTAGAACTATAGTTGAAACCTATCAGGAACTACAGTACTCCTCGAGAACTATTGAAAAAGCCTATTGTTGGATCATTTTTAAGAGATTTTAAAAAAGTGCGGTGCTGGAGTGATACCCGTGTATCACCATAATTTTAAGTAGAACTATAGTTAAAACCTATCAGGAACTACAGTACTCCTCGAGAACTATTGAAAAAGCCTATTGTTGAATCATTTTTAAGAGATTTTAAAAAAGTGCGGTGCTGGAGTGACATTCGTGTAGCACCACAATTTTAAGTAGAACTATAGTTAAAACCTATCAGGAACTACAGTACTCCTCGAGAACTATTGAAAAAGCCTATTGTTGAATCATTTTTAAGAGATTTTAAAAAAGTGCGGTGCTGGAGTGACATTCGTGTAGCACCTCAATTTTAAGTAGAACTATAGTTAAAACCTATCAGGAACTACAGTACTCCTCGAGAACTATTGAAAAAGCCTATTGTTGAATCATTTTTAAGAGATTTTAAAAAAGTGCGGTGCTGGAGTGACATTCGTGTAGCACCACAATTTTAAGTAGAACTATAGTTAAAACCTATCAGGAACTACAGTACTCCTCGAGAACTATTGAAAAAGCCTATTGTTGAATCATTTTTAAGAGATTTTAAAAAAGTGCGGTGCTGGAGTGATACCCGTGTATCACCATAATTTTAAGTAGAACTATAGTTAAAACCTATCAGGAACTACAGTACTCCTCGAGAACTATTGAAAAAGCCTATTGTTGAATCATTTTTAAGAGATTTTAAAAAAGTGCGGTGCTGGAGTGACATTCGTGTAGCACCTCAATTTTAAGTAGAACTATAGTTAAAACCTATCAGGAACTACAGTACTCCTCGAGAACTATTGAAAAAGCCTATTGTTGAATCATTTTTAAGAGATTTTAAAAAAGTGCGGTGCTGGAGTGACATTCGTGTAGCACCTCAATTTTAAGTAGAACTATAGTTAAAACCTATCAGGAACTACAGTACTCCTCGAGAACTATTGAAAAAGCCTATTGTTGAATCATTTTTAAGAGATTTAAAAAAAGTGCGGTGCTGGAGTGACATTCGTGTAGCACCTCAATTTTAAGTAGAACTATAGTTAAAACCTATCAGGAACTACAGTACTCCTCGAGAACTATTGAAAAAGCCTATTGTTGAATCATTTTTAAGAGATTTTGAAAAAGTGCGGTGCTGGAGTGATACCCGTGTATCACCATAATTTTAAGTAGAACTATAGTTAAAACCTATCAGGAACTACAGTACTCCTCGAGAACTATTGAAAAAGCCTATTGTTGAATCATTTTTAAGAGATTTTAAAAAAGTGCGGTGCTGGAGTGACATTCGTGTAGCACCACAATTTTAAGTAGAACTATAGTTAAAACCTATCAGGAACTACAGTACTCCTCGAGAACTATTGAAAAAGCCTATTGTTGAATCATTTTTAAGAGATTTTAAAAAAGTGCGGTGCTGGAGTGATACCCGTGTATCACCATAATTTTAAGTAGAACTATAGTTAAAACCTATCAGGAACTACAGTACTCCTCGAGAACTATTAAAAAAGCCTATTGTTGAATCATTTTTAAGAGATTTTAAAAAAGTGCGGTGCTGGAGTGACATTCGTGTAGCACCTCAATTTTAAGTAGAACTATAGTTAAAACCTATCAGGAACTACAGTACTCCTCGAGAACTATTGAAAAAGCCTATTGTTGAATCATTTTTAAGAGATTTTAAAAAAGTGCGGTGCTGGAGTGACATTCGTGTAGCACCTCAATTTTAAGTAGAACTATAGTTAAAACCTATCAGGAACTACAGTACTCCTCGAGAACTATTAAAAAAGCCTATTGTTGAATCATTTTTAAGAGATTTTAAAAAAGTGCGGTGCTGGAGTGACATTCGTGTAGCACCTCAATTTTAAGTAGAACTATAGTTGAAACCTATCAGGAACTACAGTACTCCTCGAGAACTATTGAAAAAGCCTATTGTTGGATCATTTTTAAGAGATTTTAAAAAAGTGCGGTGCTGGAGTGATACCCGTGTATCACCATAATTTTAAGTAGAACTATAGTTAAAACCTATCAGGAACTACAGTACTTCTCGAGAACTATTGAAAAAGCCTATTGTTGAATCATTTTTAAGAGATTTTGAAAAAGTGCGGTGCTGGAGTGACATTCGTGTAGCACCTCAATTTTAAGTAGAACTATAGTTAAAACCTATCAGGAACTACAGTACTCCTCGAGAACTATTGAAAAAGCCTATTGTTGAATCATTTTTAAGAGATTTTAAAAAAGTGCGGTGCTGGAGTGACATTCGTGTAGCACCTCAATTTTAAGTAGAACTATAGTTAAAACCTATCAGGAACTACAGTACTCCTCGAGAACTATTGAAAAAGCCTATTGTTGAATCATTTTTAAGAGATTTTGAAAAAGTGCGGTGCTGGAGTGATACCCGTGTATCACCATAATTTTAAGTAGAACTATAGTTAAAACCTATCAGGAACTACAGTACTCCTCGAGAACTATTGAAAAAGCCTATTGTTGAATCATTTTTAAGAGATTTTAAAAAAGTGCGGTGCTGGAGTGACATTCGTGTAGCACCACAATTTTAAGTAGAACTATAGTTAAAACCTATCAGGAACTACAGTACTCCTCGAGAACTATTGAAAAAGCCTATTGTTGAATCATTTTTAAGAGATTTTAAAAAAGTGCGGTGCTGGAGTGATACCCGTGTATCACCATAATTTTAAGTAGAACTATAGTTAAAACCTATCAGGAACTACAGTACTCCTCGAGAACTATTAAAAAAGCCTATTGTTGAATCATTTTTAAGAGATTTTAAAAAAGTGCGGTGCTGGAGTGACATTCGTGTAGCACCTCAATTTTAAGTAGAACTATAGTTAAAACCTATCAGGAACTACAGTACTCCTCGAGAACTATTGAAAAAGCCTATTGTTGAATCATTTTTAAGAGATTTTAAAAAAGTGCGGTGCTGGAGTGACATTCGTGTAGCACCTCAATTTTAAGTAGAACTATAGTTAAAACCTATCAGGAACTACAGTACTCCTCGAGAACTATTGAAAAAGCCTATTGTTGAATCATTTTTAAGAGATTTTGAAAAAGTGCGGTGCTGGAGTGATACCCGTGTATCACCATAATTTTAAGTAGAACTATAGTTAAAACCTATCAGGAACTACAGTACTCCTCGAGAACTATTGAAAAAGCCTATTGTTGAATCATTTTTAAGAGATTTTAAAAAAGTGCGGTGCTGGAGTGACATTCGTGTAGCACCACAATTTTAAGTAGAACTATAGTTAAAACCTATCAGGAACTACAGTACTCCTCGAGAACTATTGAAAAAGCCTATTGTTGAATCATTTTTAAGAGATTTTAAAAAAGTGCGGTGCTGGAGTGATACCCGTGTATCACCATAATTTTAAGTAGAACTATAGTTAAAACCTATCAGGAACTACAGTACTCCTCGAGAACTATTAAAAAAGCCTATTGTTGAATCATTTTTAAGAGATTTTAAAAAAGTGCGGTGCTGGAGTGACATTCGTGTAGCACCTCAATTTTAAGTAGAACTATAGTTGAAACCTATCAGGAACTACAGTACTCCTGGAGAACTATTGAAAAAGCCTATTGTTGGATCATTTTTAAGAGATTTTAAAAAAGTGCGGTGCTGGAGTGATACCCGTGTATCACCATAATTTTAAGTAGAACTATAGTTAAAACCTATCAGGAACTACAGTACTTCTCGAGAACTATTGAAAAAGCCTATTGTTGAATCATTTTTAAGAGATTTTGAAAAAGTGCGGTGCTGGAGTGATACCCGTGTATCACCATAATTTTAAGTAGAACTATAGTTAAAACCTATCAGGAACTACAGTACTCCTCGAGAACTATTGAAAAAGCCTATTGTTGAATCATTTTTAAGAGATTTTAAAAAAGTGCGGTGCTGGAGTGACATTCGTGTAGCACCTCAATTTTAAGTAGAACTATAGTTAAAACCTATCAGGAACTACAGTACTCCTCGAGAACTATTGAAAAAGCCTATTGTTGAATCATTTTTAAGAGATTTTAAAAAAGTGCGGTGCTGGAGTGACATTCGTGTAGCACCACAATTTTAAGTAGAACTATAGTTAAAACCTATCAGGAACTACAGTACTCCTCGAGAACTATTGAAAAAGCCTATTGTTGAATCATTTTTAAGAGATTTTAAAAAAGTGCGGTGCTGGAGTGATACCCGTGTATCACCATAATTTTAAGTAGAACTATAGTTAAAACCTATCAGGAACTACAGTACTCCTCGAGAACTATTAAAAAAGCCTATTGTTGAATCATTTTTAAGAGATTTTAAAAAAGTGCGGTGCTGGAGTGACATTCGTGTAGCACCTCAATTTTAAGTAGAACTATAGTTGAAACCTATCAGGAACTACAGTACTCCTCGAGAACTATTAAAAAAGCCTATTGTTGAATCATATTTAAGAGATTTTAAAAAAGTGCGGTGCTGGAGTGATACCCGTGTATCACCATAATTTTAAGTAGAACTATAGTTAAAACCTATCAGGAACTACAGTACTCCTCGAGAACTATTAAAAAAGCCTATTGTTGAATCATTTTTAAGAGATTTTAAAAAAGTGCGGTGCTGGAGTGACATTCGTGTAGCACCTCAATTTTAAGTAGAACTATAGTTGAAACCTATCAGGAACTACAGTACTCCTCGAGAACTATTGAAAAAGCCTATTGTTGGATCATTTTTAAGAGATTTTAAAAAAGTGCGGTGCTGGAGTGATACCCGTGTATCACCATAATTTTAAGTAGAACTATAGTTAAAACCTATCAGGAACTACAGTACTCCTCGAGAACTATTGAAAAAGCCTATTGTTGAATCATTTTTAAGAGATTTTAAAAAAGTGCGGTGCTGGAGTGACATTCGTGTAGCACCACAATTTTAAGTAGAACTATAGTTAAAACCTATCAGGAACTACAGTACTCCTCGAGAACTATTGAAAAAGCCTATTGTTGAATCATTTTTAAGAGATTTTGAAAAAGTGCGGTGCTGGAGTGATACCCGTGTATCACCATAATTTTAAGTAGAACTATAGTTAAAACCTATCAGGAACTACAGTACTTCTCGAGAACTATTGAAAAAGCCTATTGTTGAATCATTTTTAAGAGATTTTGAAAAAGTGCGGTGCTGGAGTGATACCCGTGTATCACCATAATTTTAAGTAGAACTATAGTTAAAACCTATCAGGAACTACAGTACTCCTCGAGAACTATTGAAAAAGCCTATTGTTGAATCATTTTTAAGAGATTTTAAAAAAGTGCGGTGCTGGAGTGACATTCGTGTAGCACCTCAATTTTAAGTAGAACTATAGTTAAAACCTATCAGGAACTACAGTACTCCTCGAGAACTATTGAAAAAGCCTATTGTTGAATCATTTTTAAGAGATTTTAAAAAAGTGCGGTGCTGGAGTGACATTCGTGTAGCACCACAATTTTAAGTAGAACTATAGTTAAAACCTATCAGGAACTACAGTACTCCTCGAGAACTATTGAAAAAGCCTATTGTTGAATCATTTTTAAGAGATTTTAAAAAAGTGCGGTGCTGGAGTGATACCCGTGTATCACCATAATTTTAAGTAGAACTATAGTTAAAACCTATCAGGAACTACAGTACTCCTCGAGAACTATTAAAAAAGCCTATTGTTGAATCATTTTTAAGAGATTTTAAAAAAGTGCGGTGCTGGAGTGACATTCGTGTAGCACCTCAATTTTAAGTAGAACTATAGTTGAAACCTATCAGGAACTACAGTACTCCTCGAGAACTATTAAAAAAGCCTATTGTTGAATCATATTTAAGAGATTTTAAAAAAGTGCGGTGCTGGAGTGATACCCGTGTATCACCATAATTTTAAGTAGAACTATAGTTAAAACCTATCAGGAACTACAGTACTCCTCGAGAACTATTAAAAAAGCCTATTGTTGAATCATTTTTAAGAGATTTTAAAAAAGTGCGGTGCTGGAGTGACATTCGTGTAGCACCTCAATTTTAAGTAGAACTATAGTTGAAACCTATCAGGAACTACAGTACTCCTCGAGAACTATTGAAAAAGCCTATTGTTGGATCATTTTTAAGAGATTTTAAAAAAGTGCGGTGCTGGAGTGATACCCGTGTATCACCATAATTTTAAGTAGAACTATAGTTAAAACCTATCAGGAACTACAGTACTCCTCGAGAACTATTGAAAAAGCCTATTGTTGAATCATTTTTAAGAGATTTTAAAAAAGTGCGGTGCTGGAGTGACATTCGTGTAGCACCACAATTTTAAGTAGAACTATAGTTAAAACCTATCAGGAACTACAGTACTCCTCGAGAACTATTGAAAAAGCCTATTGTTGAATCATTTTTAAGAGATTTTGAAAAAGTGCGGTGCTGGAGTGATACCCGTGTATCACCATAATTTTAAGTAGAACTATAGTTAAAACCTATCAGGAACTACAGTACTCCTCGAGAACTATTGAAAAAGCCTATTGTTGAATCATTTTTAAGAGATTTTAAAAAAGTGCGGTGCTGGAGTGACATTCGTGTAGCACCACAATTTTAAGTAGAACTATAGTTAAAACCTATCAGGAACTACAGTACTCCTCGAGAACTATTGAAAAAGCCTATTGTTGAATCATTTTTAAGAGATTTTAAAAAAGTGCGGTGCTGGAGTGACATTCGTGTAGCACCTCAATTTTAAGTAGAACTATAGTTAAAACCTATCAGGAACTACAGTACTCCTCGAGAACTATTAAAAAAGCCTATTGTTGAATCATATTTAAGAGATTTTAAAAAAGTGCGGTGCTGGAGTGATACCCGTGTATCACCATAATTTTAAGTAGAACTATAGTTGAAACCTATCAGGAACTACAGTACTCCTCGAGAACTATTGAAAAAGCCTATTGTTGAATCATTTTTAAGAGATTTTAAAAAAGTGCGGTGCTGGAGTGACATTCGTGTAGCACCACAATTTTAAGTAGAACTATAGTTAAAACCTATCAGGAACTACAGTACTCCTCGAGAACTATTGAAAAAGCCTATTGTTGAATCATTTTTAAGAGATTTTAAAAAAGTGCGGTGCTGGAGTGACATTCGTGTAGCACCTCAATTTTAAGTAGAACTATAGTTAAAACCTATCAGGAACTACAGTACTCCTCGAGAACTATTGAAAAAGCCTATTGTTGAATCATTTTTAAGAGATTTTAAAAAAGTGCGGTGCTGGAGTGACATTCGTGTAGCACCACAATTTTAAGTAGAACTATAGTTAAAACCTATCAGGAACTACAGTACTCCTCGAGAACTATTGAAAAAGCCTATTGTTGAATCATTTTTAAGAGATTTTAAAAAAGTGCGGTGCTGGAGTGATACCCGTGTATCACCATAATTTTAAGTAGAACTATAGTTAAAACCTATCAGGAACTACAGTACTCCTCGAGAACTATTGAAAAAGCCTATTGTTGAATCATTTTTAAGAGATTTTAAAAAAGTGCGGTGCTGGAGTGACATTCGTGTAGCACCTCAATTTTAAGTAGAACTATAGTTAAAACCTATCAGGAACTACAGTACTTTTAAAAAAGTGCGGTGCTGGAGTGACATTCGTGTAGCACCTCAATTTTAAGTAGAACTATAGTTAAAACCTATCAGGAACTACAGTACTCCTCGAGAACTATTGAAAAAGCCTATTGTTGAATCATTTTTAAGAGATTTTGAAAAAGTGCGGTGCTGGAGTGACATTCGTGTAGCACCTCAATTTTAAGTAGAACTATAGTTAAAACCTATCAGGAACTACAGTACTCCTCGAGAACTATTGAAAAAGCCTATTGTTGAATCATTTTTAAGAGATTTTAAAAAAGTGCGGTGCTGGAGTGACATTCGTGTAGCACCTCAATTTTAAGTAGAACTATAGTTAAAACCTATCAGGAACTACAGTACTCCTCGAGAACTATTGAAAAAGCCTATTGTTGAATCATTTTTAAGAGATTTTAAAAAAGTGCGGTGCTGGAGTGACATTCGTGTAGCACCTCAATTTTAAGTAGAACTATAGTTAAAACCTATCAGGAACTACAGTACTCCTCGAGAACTATTGAAAAAGCCTATTGTTGAATCATTTTTAAGAGATTTTAAAAAAGTGCGGTGCTGGAGTGACATTCGTGTAGCACCTCAATTTTAAGTAGAACTATAGTTAAAACCTATCAGGAACTACAGTACTCCTCGAGAACTATTGAAAAAGCCTATTGTTGAATCATTTTTAAGAGATTTTGAAAAAGTGCGGTGCTGGAGTGATACCCGTGTATCACCATAATTTTAAGTAGAACTATAGTTAAAACCTATCAGGAACTACAGTACTCCTCGAGAACTATTGAAAAAGCCTATTGTTGAATCATTTTTAAGAGATTTTAAAAAAGTGCGGTGCTGGAGTGACATTCGTGTAGCACCACAATTTTAAGTAGAACTATAGTTAAAACCTATCAGGAACTACAGTACTCCTCGAGAACTATTGAAAAAGCCTATTGTTGAATCATTTTTAAGAGATTTTAAAAAAGTGCGGTGCTGGAGTGATACCCGTGTATCACCATAATTTTAAGTAGAACTATAGTTAAAACCTATCAGGAACTACAGTACTCCTCGAGAACTATTAAAAAAGCCTATTGTTGAATCATTTTTAAGAGATTTTAAAAAAGTGCGGTGCTGGAGTGACATTCGTGTAGCACCTCAATTTTAAGTAGAACTATAGTTAAAACCTATCAGGAACTACAGTACTCCTCGAGAACTATTGAAAAAGCCTATTGTTGAATCATTTTTAAGAGATTTTAAAAAAGTGCGGTGCTGGAGTGACATTCGTGTAGCACCTCAATTTTAAGTAGAACTATAGTTAAAACCTATCAGGAACTACAGTACTCCTCGAGAACTATTGAAAAAGCCTATTGTTGAATCATTTTTAAGAGATTTTGAAAAAGTGCGGTGCTGGAGTGATACCCGTGTATCACCATAATTTTAAGTAGAACTATAGTTAAAACCTATCAGGAACTACAGTACTCCTCGAGAACTATTGAAAAAGCCTATTGTTGAATCATTTTTAAGAGATTTTAAAAAAGTGCGGTGCTGGAGTGACATTCGTGTAGCACCACAATTTTAAGTAGAACTATAGTTAAAACCTATCAGGAACTACAGTACTCCTCGAGAACTATTGAAAAAGCCTATTGTTGAATCATTTTTAAGAGATTTTAAAAAAGTGCGGTGCTGGAGTGATACCCGTGTATCACCATAATTTTAAGTAGAACTATAGTTAAAACCTATCAGGAACTACAGTACTCCTCGAGAACTATTAAAAAAGCCTATTGTTGAATCATTTTTAAGAGATTTTAAAAAAGTGCGGTGCTGGAGTGACATTCGTGTAGCACCTCAATTTTAAGTAGAACTATAGTTGAAACCTATCAGGAACTACAGTACTCCTCGAGAACTATTGAAAAAGCCTATTGTTGGATCATTTTTAAGAGATTTTAAAAAAGTGCGGTGCTGGAGTGATACCCGTGTATCACCATAATTTTAAGTAGAACTATAGTTAAAACCTATCAGGAACTACAGTACTTCTCGAGAACTATTGAAAAAGCCTATTGTTGAATCATTTTTAAGAGATTTTGAAAAAGTGCGGTGCTGGAGTGATACCCGTGTATCACCATAATTTTAAGTAGAACTATAGTTAAAACCTATCAGGAACTACAGTACTCCTCGAGAACTATTGAAAAAGCCTATTGTTGAATCATTTTTAAGAGATTTTAAAAAAGTGCGGTGCTGGAGTGATACCCGTGTATCACCATAATTTTAAGTAGAACTATAGTTAAAACCTATCAGGAACTACAGTACTCCTCGAGAACTATTAAAAAAGCCTATTGTTGAATCATTTTTAAGAGATTTTAAAAAAGTGCGGTGCTGGAGTGACATTCGTGTAGCACCTCAATTTTAAGTAGAACTATAGTTGAAACCTATCAGGAACTACAGTACTCCTCGAGAACTATTAAAAAAGCCTATTGTTGAATCATATTTAAGAGATTTTAAAAAAGTGCGGTGCTGGAGTGATACCCGTGTATCACCATAATTTTAAGTAGAACTATAGTTAAAACCTATCAGGAACTACAGTACTCCTCGAGAACTATTAAAAAAGCCTATTGTTGAATCATTTTTAAGAGATTTTAAAAAAGTGCGGTGCTGGAGTGACATTCGTGTAGCACCTCAATTTTAAGTAGAACTATAGTTGAAACCTATCAGGAACTACAGTACTCCTCGAGAACTATTGAAAAAGCCTATTGTTGAATCATTTTTAAGAGATTTTGAAAAAGTGCGGTGCTGGAGTGATACCCGTGTATCACCATAATTTTAAGTAGAACTATAGTTAAAACCTATCAGGAACTACAGTACTCCTCGAGAACTATTGAAAAAGCCTATTGTTGAATCATTTTTAAGAGATTTTAAAAAAGTGCGGTGCTGGAGTGACATTCGTGTAGCACCACAATTTTAAGTAGAACTATAGTTAAAACCTATCAGGAACTACAGTACTCCTCGAGAACTATTGAAAAAGCCTATTGTTGAATCATTTTTAAGAGATTTTAAAAAAGTGCGGTGCTGGAGTGACATTCGTGTAGCACCTCAATTTTAAGTAGAACTATAGTTAAAACCTATCAGGAACTACAGTACTCCTCGAGAACTATTAAAAAAGCCTATTGTTGAATCATATTTAAGAGATTTTAAAAAAGTGCGGTGCTGGAGTGATACCCGTGTATCACCATAATTTTAAGTAGAACTATAGTTAAAACCTATCAGGAACTACAGTACTCCTCGAGAACTATTAAAAAAGCCTATTGTTGAATCATTTTTAAGAGATTTTAAAAAAGTGCGGTGCTGGAGTGACATTCGTGTAGCACCTCAATTTTAAGTAGAACTATAGTTGAAACCTATCAGGAACTACAGTACTCCTCGAGAACTATTGAAAAAGCCTATTGTTGGATCATTTTTAAGAGATTTTAAAAAAGTGCGGTGCTGGAGTGATACCCGTGTATCACCATAATTTTAAGTAGAACTATAGTTAAAACCTATCAGGAACTACAGTACTCCTCGAGAACTATTGAAAAAGCCTATTGTTGAATCATTTTTAAGAGATTTTAAAAAAGTGCGGTGCTGGAGTGACATTCGTGTAGCACCACAATTTTAAGTAGAACTATAGTTAAAACCTATCAGGAACTACAGTACTCCTCGAGAACTATTGAAAAAGCCTATTGTTGAATCATTTTTAAGAGATTTTAAAAAAGTGCGGTGCTGGAGTGACATTCGTGTAGCACCTCAATTTTAAGTAGAACTATAGTTAAAACCTATCAGGAACTACAGTACTCCTCGAGAACTATTGAAAAAGCCTATTGTTGAATCATTTTTAAGAGATTTTAAAAAAGTGCGGTGCTGGAGTGACATTCGTGTAGCACCACAATTTTAAGTAGAACTATAGTTAAAACCTATCAGGAACTACAGTACTCCTCGAGAACTATTGAAAAAGCCTATTGTTGAATCATTTTTAAGAGATTTTAAAAAAGTGCGGTGCTGGAGTGATACCCGTGTATCACCATAATTTTAAGTAGAACTATAGTTAAAACCTATCAGGAACTACAGTACTCCTCGAGAACTATTGAAAAAGCCTATTGTTGAATCATTTTTAAGAGATTTTAAAAAAGTGCGGTGCTGGAGTGACATTCGTGTAGCACCTCAATTTTAAGTAGAACTATAGTTAAAACCTATCAGGAACTACAGTACTCCTCGAGAACTATTGAAAAAGCCTATTGTTGAATCATTTTTAAGAGATTTTAAAAAAGTGCGGTGCTGGAGTGACATTCGTGTAGCACCTCAATTTTAAGTAGAACTATAGTTAAAACCTATCAGGAACTACAGTACTCCTCGAGAACTATTGAAAAAGCCTATTGTTGAATCATTTTTAAGAGATTTAAAAAAAGTGCGGTGCTGGAGTGACATTCGTGTAGCACCTCAATTTTAAGTAGAACTATAGTTAAAACCTATCAGGAACTACAGTACTCCTCGAGAACTATTGAAAAAGCCTATTGTTGAATCATTTTTAAGAGATTTTGAAAAAGTGCGGTGCTGGAGTGATACCCGTGTATCACCATAATTTTAAGTAGAACTATAGTTAAAACCTATCAGGAACTACAGTACTCCTCGAGAACTATTGAAAAAGCCTATTGTTGAATCATTTTTAAGAGATTTTAAAAAAGTGCGGTGCTGGAGTGACATTCGTGTAGCACCACAATTTTAAGTAGAACTATAGTTAAAACCTATCAGGAACTACAGTACTCCTCGAGAACTATTGAAAAAGCCTATTGTTGAATCATTTTTAAGAGATTTTAAAAAAGTGCGGTGCTGGAGTGATACCCGTGTATCACCATAATTTTAAGTAGAACTATAGTTAAAACCTATCAGGAACTACAGTACTCCTCGAGAACTATTAAAAAAGCCTATTGTTGAATCATTTTTAAGAGATTTTAAAAAAGTGCGGTGCTGGAGTGACATTCGTGTAGCACCTCAATTTTAAGTAGAACTATAGTTAAAACCTATCAGGAACTACAGTACTCCTCGAGAACTATTGAAAAAGCCTATTGTTGAATCATTTTTAAGAGATTTTAAAAAAGTGCGGTGCTGGAGTGACATTCGTGTAGCACCTCAATTTTAAGTAGAACTATAGTTAAAACCTATCAGGAACTACAGTACTCCTCGAGAACTATTGAAAAAGCCTATTGTTGAATCATTTTTAAGAGATTTTGAAAAAGTGCGGTGCTGGAGTGATACCCGTGTATCACCATAATTTTAAGTAGAACTATAGTTAAAACCTATCAGGAACTACAGTACTCCTCGAGAACTATTGAAAAAGCCTATTGTTGAATCATTTTTAAGAGATTTTAAAAAAGTGCGGTGCTGGAGTGACATTCGTGTAGCACCACAATTTTAAGTAGAACTATAGTTAAAACCTATCAGGAACTACAGTACTCCTCGAGAACTATTGAAAAAGCCTATTGTTGAATCATTTTTAAGAGATTTTAAAAAAGTGCGGTGCTGGAGTGATACCCGTGTATCACCATAATTTTAAGTAGAACTATAGTTAAAACCTATCAGGAACTACAGTACTCCTCGAGAACTATTAAAAAAGCCTATTGTTGAATCATTTTTAAGAGATTTTAAAAAAGTGCGGTGCTGGAATGACATTCGTGTAGCACCTCAATTTTAAGTAGAACTATAGTTGAAACCTATCAGGAACTACAGTACTCCTCGAGAACTATTGAAAAAGCCTATTGTTGGATCATTTTTAAGAGATTTTAAAAAAGTGCGGTGCTGGAGTGATACCCGTGTATCACCATAATTTTAAGTAGAACTATAGTTAAAACCTATCAGGAACTACAGTACTTCTCGAGAACTATTGAAAAAGCCTATTGTTGAATCATTTTTAAGAGATTTTGAAAAAGTGCGGTGCTGGAGTGACATTCGTGTAGCACCTCAATTTTAAGTAGAACTATAGTTAAAACCTATCAGGAACTACAGTACTCCTCGAGAACTATTGAAAAAGCCTATTGTTGAATCATTTTTAAGAGATTTTAAAAAAGTGCGGTGCTGGAGTGACATTCGTGTAGCACCTCAATTTTAAGTAGAACTATAGTTAAAACCTATCAGGAACTACAGTACTCCTCGAGAACTATTGAAAAAGCCTATTGTTGAATCATTTTTAAGAGATTTTGAAAAAGTGCGGTGCTGGAGTGATACCCGTGTATCACCATAATTTTAAGTAGAACTATAGTTAAAACCTATCAGGAACTACAGTACTCCTCGAGAACTATTGAAAAAGCCTATTGTTGAATCATTTTTAAGAGATTTTAAAAAAGTGCGGTGCTGGAGTGACATTCGTGTAGCACCTCAATTTTAAGTAGAACTATAGTTAAAACCTATCAGGAACTACAGTACTCCTCGAGAACTATTGAAAAAGCCTATTGTTGAATCATTTTTAAGAGATTTTAAAAAAGTGCGGTGCTGGAGTGACATTCGTGTAGCACCTCAATTTTAAGTAGAACTATAGTTAAAACCTATCAGGAACTACAGTACTCCTCGAGAACTATTAAAAAAGCCTATTGTTGAATCATATTTAAGAGATTTTAAAAAAGTGCGGTGCTGGAGTGATACCCGTGTATCACCATAATTTTAAGTAGAACTATAGTTAAAACCTATCAGGAACTACAGTACTCCTCGAGAACTATTAAAAAAGCCTATTGTTGAATCATTTTTAAGAGATTTTAAAAAAGTGCGGTGCTGGAGTGACATTCGTGTAGCACCTCAATTTTAAGTAGAACTATAGTTGAAACCTATCAGGAACTACAGTACTCCTCGAGAACTATTGAAAAAGCCTATTGTTGGATCATTTTTAAGAGATTTTCAAAAAGTGCGGTGCTGGAGTGATACCCGTGTATCACCATAATTTTAAGTAGAACTATAGTTAAAACCTATCAGGAACTACAGTACTCCTCGAGAACTATTGAAAAAGCCTATTGTTGAATCATTTTTAAGAGATTTTAAAAAAGTGCGGTGCTGGAGTGACATTCGTGTAGCACCACAATTTTAAGTAGAACTATAGTTAAAACCTATCAGGAACTACAGTACTCCTCGAGAACTATTGAAAAAGCCTATTGTTGAATCATTTTTAAGAGATTTTAAAAAAGTGCGGTGCTGGAGTGACATTCGTGTAGCACCTCAATTTTAAGTAGAACTATAGTTAAAACCTATCAGGAACTACAGTACTCCTCGAGAACTATTGAAAAAGCCTATTGTTGAATCATTTTTAAGAGATTTTAAAAAAGTGCGGTGCTGGAGTGACATTCGTGTAGCACCACAATTTTAAGTAGAACTATAGTTAAAACCTATCAGGAACTACAGTACTCCTCGAGAACTATTGAAAAAGCCTATTGTTGAATCATTTTTAAGAGATTTTAAAAAAGTGCGGTGCTGGAGTGATACCCGTGTATCACCATAATTTTAAGTAGAACTATAGTTAAAACCTATCAGGAACTACAGTACTCCTCGAGAACTATTGAAAAAGCCTATTGTTGAATCATTTTTAAGAGATTTTAAAAAAGTGCGGTGCTGGAGTGACATTCGTGTAGCACCACAATTTTAAGTAGAACTATAGTTAAAACCTATCAGGAACTACAGTACTCCTCGAGAACTATTGAAAAAGCCTATTGTTGAATCATTTTTAAGAGATTTTAAAAAAGTGCGGTGCTGGAGTGACATTCGTGTAGCACCTCAATTTTAAGTAGAACTATAGTTAAAACCTATCAGGAACTACAGTACTCCTCGAGAACTATTGAAAAAGCCTATTGTTGAATCATTTTTAAGAGATTTTAAAAAAGTGCGGTGCTGGAGTGACATTCGTGTAGCACCACAATTTTAAGTAGAACTATAGTTAAAACCTATCAGGAACTACAGTACTCCTCGAGAACTATTGAAAAAGCCTATTGTTGAATCATTTTTAAGAGATTTTAAAAAAGTGCGGTGCTGGAGTGATACCCGTGTATCACCATAATTTTAAGTAGAACTATAGTTAAAACCTATCAGGAACTACAGTACTCCTCGAGAACTATTGAAAAAGCCTATTGTTGAATCATTTTTAAGAGATTTTAAAAAAGTGCGGTGCTGGAGTGACATTCGTGTAGCACCTCAATTTTAAGTAGAACTATAGTTAAAACCTATCAGGAACTACAGTACTCCTCGAGAACTATTGAAAAAGCCTATTGTTGAATCATTTTTAAGAGATTTTAAAAAAGTGCGGTGCTGGAGTGACATTCGTGTAGCACCTCAATTTTAAGTAGAACTATAGTTAAAACCTATCAGGAACTACAGTACTCCTCGAGAACTATTGAAAAAGCCTATTGTTGAATCATTTTTAAGAGATTTTAAAAAAGTGCGGTGCTGGAGTGACATTCGTGTAGCACCTCAATTTTAAGTAGAACTATAGTTAAAACCTATCAGGAACTACAGTACTCCTCGAGAACTATTGAAAAAGCCTATTGTTGAATCATTTTTAAGAGATTTTGAAAAAGTGCGGTGCTGGAGTGATACCCGTGTATCACCATAATTTTAAGTAGAACTATAGTTAAAACCTATCAGGAACTACAGTACTCCTCGAGAACTATTGAAAAAGCCTATTGTTGAATCATTTTTAAGAGATTTTAAAAAAGTGCGGTGCTGGAGTGACATTCGTGTAGCACCACAATTTTAAGTAGAACTATAGTTAAAACCTATCAGGAACTACAGTACTCCTCGAGAACTATTGAAAAAGCCTATTGTTGAATCATTTTTAAGAGATTTTAAAAAAGTGCGGTGCTGGAGTGATACCCGTGTATCACCATAATTTTAAGTAGAACTATAGTTAAAACCTATCAGGAACTACAGTACTCCTCGAGAACTATTAAAAAAGCCTATTGTTGAATCATTTTTAAGAGATTTTAAAAAAGTGCGGTGCTGGAGTGACATTCGTGTAGCACCTCAATTTTAAGTAGAACTATAGTTAAAACCTATCAGGAACTACAGTACTCCTCGAGAACTATTGAAAAAGCCTATTGTTGAATCATTTTTAAGAGATTTTAAAAAAGTGCGGTGCTGGAGTGACATTCGTGTAGCACCTCAATTTTAAGTAGAACTATAGTTAAAACCTATCAGGAACTACAGTACTCCTCGAGAACTATTGAAAAAGCCTATTGTTGAATCATTTTTAAGAGATTTTAAAAAAGTGCGGTGCTGGAGTGACATTCGTGTAGCACCACAATTTTAAGTAGAACTATAGTTAAAACCTATCAGGAACTACAGTACTCCTCGAGAACTATTGAAAAAGCCTATTGTTGAATCATTTTTAAGAGATTTTAAAAAAGTGCGGTGCTGGAGTGATACCCGTGTATCACCATAATTTTAAGTAGAACTATAGTTAAAACCTATCAGGAACTACAGTACTCCTCGAGAACTATTGAAAAAGCCTATTGTTGAATCATTTTTAAGAGATTTTAAAAAAGTGCGGTGCTGGAGTGACATTCGTGTAGCACCTCAATTTTAAGTAGAACTATAGTTAAAACCTATCAGGAACTACAGTACTCCTCGAGAACTATTGAAAAAGCCTATTGTTGAATCATTTTTAAGAGATTTTAAAAAAGTGCGGTGCTGGAGTGACATTCGTGTAGCACCTCAATTTTAAGTAGAACTATAGTTAAAACCTATCAGGAACTACAGTACTCCTCGAGAACTATTGAAAAAGCCTATTGTTGAATCATTTTTAAGAGATTTTAAAAAAGTGCGGTGCTGGAGTGACATTCGTGTAGCACCTCAATTTTAAGTAGAACTATAGTTAAAACCTATCAGGAACTACAGTACTCCTCGAGAACTATTGAAAAAGCCTATTGTTGAATCATTTTTAAGAGATTTTGAAAAAGTGCGGTGCTGGAGTGATACCCGTGTATCACCATAATTTTAAGTAGAACTATAGTTAAAACCTATCAGGAACTACAGTACTCCTCGAGAACTATTGAAAAAGCCTATTGTTGAATCATTTTTAAGAGATTTTAAAAAAGTGCGGTGCTGGAGTGACATTCGTGTAGCACCACAATTTTAAGTAGAACTATAGTTAAAACCTATCAGGAACTACAGTACTCCTCGAGAACTATTGAAAAAGCCTATTGTTGAATCATTTTTAAGAGATTTTAAAAAAGTGCGGTGCTGGAGTGATACCCGTGTATCACCATAATTTTAAGTAGAACTATAGTTAAAACCTATCAGGAACTACAGTACTCCTCGAGAACTATTAAAAAAGCCTATTGTTGAATCATTTTTAAGAGATTTTAAAAAAGTGCGGTGCTGGAGTGACATTCGTGTAGCACCTCAATTTTAAGTAGAACTATAGTTAAAACCTATCAGGAACTACAGTACTCCTCGAGAACTATTGAAAAAGCCTATTGTTGAATCATTTTTAAGAGATTTTAAAAAAGTGCGGTGCTGGAGTGACATTCGTGTAGCACCTCAATTTTAAGTAGAACTATAGTTAAAACCTATCAGGAACTACAGTACTCCTCGAGAACTATTGAAAAAGCCTATTGTTGAATCATTTTTAAGAGATTTTGAAAAAGTGCGGTGCTGGAGTGATACCCGTGTATCACCATAATTTTAAGTAGAACTATAGTTAAAACCTATCAGGAACTACAGTACTCCTCGAGAACTATTGAAAAAGCCTATTGTTGAATCATTTTTAAGAGATTTTAAAAAAGTGCGGTGCTGGAGTGACATTCGTGTAGCACCACAATTTTAAGTAGAACTATAGTTAAAACCTATCAGGAACTACAGTACTCCTCGAGAACTATTGAAAAAGCCTATTGTTGAATCATTTTTAAGAGATTTTAAAAAAGTGCGGTGCTGGAGTGATACCCGTGTATCACCATAATTTTAAGTAGAACTATAGTTAAAACCTATCAGGAACTACAGTACTCCTCGAGAACTATTAAAAAAGCCTATTGTTGAATCATTTTTAAGAGATTTTAAAAAAGTGCGGTGCTGGAGTGACATTCGTGTAGCACCTCAATTTTAAGTAGAACTATAGTTGAAACCTATCAGGAACTACAGTACTCCTCGAGAACTATTGAAAAAGCCTATTGTTGGATCATTTTTAAGAGATTTTAAAAAAGTGCGGTGCTGGAGTGATACCCGTGTATCACCATAATTTTAAGTAGAACTATAGTTAAAACCTATCAGGAACTACAGTACTTCTCGAGAACTATTGAAAAAGCCTATTGTTGAATCATTTTTAAGAGATTTTGAAAAAGTGCGGTGCTGGAGTGATACCCGTGTATCACCATAATTTTAAGTAGAACTATAGTTAAAACCTATCAGGAACTACAGTACTCCTCGAGAACTATTGAAAAAGCCTATTGTTGAATCATTTTTAAGAGATTTTAAAAAAGTGCGGTGCTGGAGTGACATTCGTGTAGCACCTCAATTTTAAGTAGAACTATAGTTAAAACCTATCAGGAACTACAGTACTCCTCGAGAACTATTGAAAAAGCCTATTGTTGAATCATTTTTAAGAGATTTTAAAAAAGTGCGGTGCTGGAGTGACATTCGTGTAGCACCACAATTTTAAGTAGAACTATAGTTAAAACCTATCAGGAACTACAGTACTCCTCGAGAACTATTGAAAAAGCCTATTGTTGAATCATTTTTAAGAGATTTTAAAAAAGTGCGGTGCTGGAGTGATACCCGTGTATCACCATAATTTTAAGTAGAACTATAGTTAAAACCTATCAGGAACTACAGTACTCCTCGAGAACTATTAAAAAAGCCTATTGTTGAATCATTTTTAAGAGATTTTAAAAAAGTGCGGTGCTGGAGTGACATTCGTGTAGCACCTCAATTTTAAGTAGAACTATAGTTGAAACCTATCAGGAACTACAGTACTCCTCGAGAACTATTAAAAAAGCCTATTGTTGAATCATATTTAAGAGATTTTAAAAAAGTGCGGTGCTGGAGTGATACCCGTGTATCACCATAATTTTAAGTAGAACTATAGTTAAAACCTATCAGGAACTACAGTACTCCTCGAGAACTATTAAAAAAGCCTATTGTTGAATCATTTTTAAGAGATTTTAAAAAAGTGCGGTGCTGGAGTGACATTCGTGTAGCACCTCAATTTTAAGTAGAACTATAGTTGAAACCTATCAGGAACTACAGTACTCCTCGAGAACTATTGAAAAAGCCTATTGTTGGATCATTTTTAAGAGATTTTAAAAAAGTGCGGTGCTGGAGTGATACCCGTGTATCACCATAATTTTAAGTAGAACTATAGTTAAAACCTATCAGGAACTACAGTACTCCTCGAGAACTATTGAAAAAGCCTATTGTTGAATCATTTTTAAGAGATTTTAAAAAAGTGCGGTGCTGGAGTGACATTCGTGTAGCACCACAATTTTAAGTAGAACTATAGTTAAAACCTATCAGGAACTACAGTACTCCTCGAGAACTATTGAAAAAGCCTATTGTTGAATCATTTTTAAGAGATTTTGAAAAAGTGCGGTGCTGGAGTGATACCCGTGTATCACCATAATTTTAAGTAGAACTATAGTTAAAACCTATCAGGAACTACAGTACTCCTCGAGAACTATTGAAAAAGCCTATTGTTGAATCATTTTTAAGAGATTTTAAAAAAGTGCGGTGCTGGAGTGACATTCGTGTAGCACCACAATTTTAAGTAGAACTATAGTTAAAACCTATCAGGAACTACAGTACTCCTCGAGAACTATTGAAAAAGCCTATTGTTGAATCATTTTTAAGAGATTTTAAAAAAGTGCTGGAGTGATACCCGTGTATCACCATAATTTTAAGTAGAACTATAGTTAAAACCTATCAGGAACTACAGTACTCCTCGAGAACTATTAAAAAAGCCTATTGTTGAATCATTTTTAAGAGATTTTAAAAAAGTGCGGTGCTGGAGTGATACCCGTGTATCACCATAATTTTAAGTAGAACTATAGTTAAAACCTATCAGGAACTACAGTACTCCTCGAGAACTATTGAAAAAGCCTATTGTTGAATCATTTTTAAGAGATTTTAAAAAAGTGCGGTGCTGGAGTGACATTCGTGTAGCACCACAATTTTAAGTAGAACTATAGTTAAAACCTATCAGGAACTACAGTACTCCTCGAGAACTATTGAAAAAGCCTATTGTTGAATCATTTTTAAGAGATTTTAAAAAAGTGCGGTGCTGGAGTGATACCCGTGAATCACCATAATTTTAAGTAGAACTATAGTTAAAACCTATCAGGAACTACAGTACTCCTCGAGAACTATTAAAAAAGCCTATTGTTGAATCATTTTTAAGAGATTTTAAAAAAGTGCGGTGCTGGAGTGACATTCGTGTAGCACCTCAATTTTAAGTAGAACTATAGTTGAAACCTATCAGGAACTACAGTACTCCTCGAGAACTATTGAAAAAGCCTATTGTTGGATCATTTTTAAGAGATTTTAAAAAAGTGCGGTGCTGGAGTGATACCCGTGTATCACCATAATTTTAAGTAGAACTATAGTTAAAACCTATCAGGAACTACAGTACTTCTCGAGAACTATTGAAAAAGCCTATTGTTGAATCATTTTTAAGAGATTTTGAAAAAGTGCGGTGCTGGAGTGATACCCGTGTATCACCATAATTTTAAGTAGAACTATAGTTAAAACCTATCAGGAACTACAGTACTCCTCGAGAACTATTGAAAAAGCCTATTGTTGAATCATTTTTAAGAGATTTTAAAAAAGTGCGGTGCTGGAGTGACATTCGTGTAGCACCTCAATTTTAAGTAGAACTATAGTTAAAACCTATCAGGAACTACAGTACTCCTCGAGAACTATTGAAAAAGCCTATTGTTGAATCATTTTTAAGAGATTTTGAAAAAGTGCGGTGCTGGAGTGATACCCGTGTATCACCATAATTTTAAGTAGAACTATAGTTAAAACCTATCAGGAACTACAGTACTCCTCGAGAACTATTGAAAAAGCCTATTGTTGAATCATTTTTAAGAGATTTTAAAAAAGTGCGGTGCTGGAGTGACATTCGTGTAGCACCTCAATTTTAAGTAGAACTATAGTTGAAACCTATCAGGAACTACAGTACTCCTCGAGAACTATTAAAAAAGCCTATTGTTGAATCATATTTAAGAGATTTTAAAAAAGTGCGGTGCTGGAGTGATACCCGTGTATCACCATAATTTTAAGTAGAACTATAGTTAAAACCTATCAGGAACTACAGTACTCCTCGAGAACTATTAAAAAAGCCTATTGTTGAATCATTTTTAAGAGATTTTAAAAAAGTGCGGTGCTGGAGTGACATTCGTGTAGCACCTCAATTTTAAGTAGAACTATAGTTGAAACCTATCAGGAACTACAGTACTCCTCGAGAACTATTGAAAAAGCCTATTGTTGGATCATTTTTAAGAGATTTTAAAAAAGTGCGGTGCTGGAGTGATACCCGTGTATCACCATAATTTTAAGTAGAACTATAGTTAAAACCTATCAGGAACTACAGTACTCCTCGAGAACTATTGAAAAAGCCTATTGTTGAATCATTTTTAAGAGATTTTAAAAAAGTGCGGTGCTGGAGTGACATTCGTGTAGCACCACAATTTTAAGTAGAACTATAGTTAAAACCTATCAGGAACTACAGTACTCCTCGAGAACTATTGAAAAAGCCTATTGTTGAATCATTTTTAAGAGATTTTGAAAAAGTGCGGTGCTGGAGTGATACCCGTGTATCACCATAATTTTAAGTAGAACTATAGTTAAAACCTATCAGGAACTACAGTACTCCTCGAGAACTATTGAAAAAGCCTATTGTTGAATCATTTTTAAGAGATTTTAAAAAAGTGCGGTGCTGGAGTGACATTCGTGTAGCACCTCAATTTTAAGTAGAACTATAGTTAAAACCTATCAGGAACTACAGTACTCCTCGAGAACTATTGAAAAAGCCTATTGTTGAATCATTTTTAAGAGATTTTAAAAAAGTGCGGTGCTGGAGTGACATTCGTGTAGCACCACAATTTTAAGTAGAACTATAGTTAAAACCTATCAGGAACTACAGTACTCCTCGAGAACTATTGAAAAAGCCTATTGTTGAATCATTTTTAAGAGATTTTAAAAAAGTGCGGTGCTGGAGTGATACCCGTGTATCACCATAATTTTAAGTAGAACTATAGTTAAAACCTATCAGGAACTACAGTACTCCTCGAGAACTATTGAAAAAGCCTATTGTTGAATCATTTTTAAGAGATTTTAAAAAAGTGCGGTGCTGGAGTGACATTCGTGTAGCACCTCAATTTTAAGTAGAACTATAGTTAAAACCTATCAGGAACTACAGTACTCCTCGAGAACTATTGAAAAAGCCTATTGTTGAATCATTTTTAAGAGATTTTAAAAAAGTGCGGTGCTGGAGTGACATTCGTGTAGCACCTCAATTTTAAGTAGAACTATAGTTAAAACCTATCAGGAACTACAGTACTCCTCGAGAACTATTGAAAAAGCCTATTGTTGAATCATTTTTAAGAGATTTTAAAAAAGTGCGGTGCTGGAGTGACATTCGTGTAGCACCTCAATTTTAAGTAGAACTATAGTTAAAACCTATCAGGAACTACAGTACTCCTCGAGAACTATTGAAAAAGCCTATTGTTGAATCATTTTTAAGAGATTTTGAAAAAGTGCGGTGCTGGAGTGATACCCGTGTATCACCATAATTTTAAGTAGAACTATAGTTAAAACCTATCAGGAACTACAGTACTCCTCGAGAACTATTGAAAAAGCCTATTGTTGAATCATTTTTAAGAGATTTTAAAAAAGTGCGGTGCTGGAGTGACATTCGTGTAGCACCACAATTTTAAGTAGAACTATAGTTAAAACCTATCAGGAACTACAGTACTCCTCGAGAACTATTGAAAAAGCCTATTGTTGAATCATTTTTAAGAGATTTTAAAAAAGTGCGGTGCTGGAGTGATACCCGTGTATCACCATAATTTTAAGTAGAACTATAGTTAAAACCTATCAGGAACTACAGTACTCCTCGAGAACTATTAAAAAAGCCTATTGTTGAATCATTTTTAAGAGATTTTAAAAAAGTGCGGTGCTGGAGTGACATTCGTGTAGCACCTCAATTTTAAGTAGAACTATAGTTAAAACCTATCAGGAACTACAGTACTCCTCGAGAACTATTGAAAAAGCCTATTGTTGAATCATTTTTAAGAGATTTTAAAAAAGTGCGGTGCTGGAGTGACATTCGTGTAGCACCTCAATTTTAAGTAGAACTATAGTTAAAACCTATCAGGAACTACAGTACTCCTCGAGAACTATTGAAAAAGCCTATTGTTGAATCATTTTTAAGAGATTTTGAAAAAGTGCGGTGCTGGAGTGATACCCGTGTATCACCATAATTTTAAGTAGAACTATAGTTAAAACCTATCAGGAACTACAGTACTCCTCGAGAACTATTGAAAAAGCCTATTGTTGAATCATTTTTAAGAGATTTTAAAAAAGTGCGGTGCTGGAGTGACATTCGTGTAGCACCACAATTTTAAGTAGAACTATAGTTAAAACCTATCAGGAACTACAGTACTCCTCGAGAACTATTGAAAAAGCCTATTGTTGAATCATTTTTAAGAGATTTTAAAAAAGTGCGGTGCTGGAGTGATACCCGTGTATCACCATAATTTTAAGTAGAACTATAGTTAAAACCTATCAGGAACTACAGTACTCCTCGAGAACTATTAAAAAAGCCTATTGTTGAATCATTTTTAAGAGATTTTAAAAAAGTGCGGTGCTGGAGTGACATTCGTGTAGCACCTCAATTTTAAGTAGAACTATAGTTGAAACCTATCAGGAACTACAGTACTCCTCGAGAACTATTGAAAAAGCCTATTGTTGGATCATTTTTAAGAGATTTTAAAAAAGTGCGGTGCTGGAGTGATACCCGTGTATCACCATAATTTTAAGTAGAACTATAGTTAAAACCTATCAGGAACTACAGTACTTCTCGAGAACTATTGAAAAAGCCTATTGTTGAATCATTTTTAAGAGATTTTGAAAAAGTGCGGTGCTGGAGTGATACCCGTGTATCACCATAATTTTAAGTAGAACTATAGTTAAAACCTATCAGGAACTACAGTACTCCTCGAGAACTATTGAAAAAGCCTATTGTTGAATCATTTTTAAGAGATTTTAAAAAAGTGCGGTGCTGGAGTGACATTCGTGTAGCACCTCAATTTTAAGTAGAACTATAGTTAAAACCTATCAGGAACTACAGTACTCCTCGAGAACTATTGAAAAAGCCTATTGTTGAATCATTTTTAAGAGATTTTAAAAAAGTGCGGTGCTGGAGTGACATTCGTGTAGCACCACAATTTTAAGTAGAACTATAGTTAAAACCTATCAGGAACTACAGTACTCCTCGAGAACTATTGAAAAAGCCTATTGTTGAATCATTTTTAAGAGATTTTAAAAAAGTGCGGTGCTGGAGTGATACCCGTGTATCACCATAATTTTAAGTAGAACTATAGTTAAAACCTATCAGGAACTACAGTACTCCTCGAGAACTATTGAAAAAGCCTATTGTTGAATCATTTTTAAGAGATTTTAAAAAAGTGCGGTGCTGGAGTGACATTCGTGTAGCACCACAATTTTAAGTAGAACTATAGTTAAAACCTATCAGGAACTACAGTACTCCTCGAGAACTATTGAAAAAGCCTATTGTTGAATCATTTTTAAGAGATTTTAAAAAAGTGCGGTGCTGGAGTGATACCCGTGTATCACCATAATTTTAAGTAGAACTATAGTTAAAACCTATCAGGAACTACAGTACTCCTCGAGAACTATTAAAAAAGCCTATTGTTGAATCATTTTTAAGAGATTTTAAAAAAGTGCGGTGCTGGAGTGACATTCGTGTAGCACCTCAATTTTAAGTAGAACTATAGTTGAAACCTATCAGGAACTACAGTACTCCTCGAGAACTATTGAAAAAGCCTATTGTTGGATCATTTTTAAGAGATTTTAAAAAAGTGCGGTGCTGGAGTGATACCCGTGTATCACCATAATTTTAAGTAGAACTATAGTTAAAACCTATCAGGAACTACAGTACTTCTCGAGAACTATTGAAAAAGCCTATTGTTGAATCATTTTTAAGAGATTTTGAAAAAGTGCGGTGCTGGAGTGATACCCGTGTATCACCATAATTTTAAGTAGAACTATAGTTAAAACCTATCAGGAACTACAGTACTCCTCGAGAACTATTGAAAAAGCCTATTGTTGAATCATTTTTAAGAGATTTTAAAAAAGTGCGGTGCTGGAGTGACATTCGTGTAGCACCTCAATTTTAAGTAGAACTATAGTTAAAACCTATCAGGAACTACAGTACTCCTCGAGAACTATTGAAAAAGCCTATTGTTGAATCATTTTTAAGAGATTTTAAAAAAGTGCGGTGCTGGAGTGACATTCGTGTAGCACCACAATTTTAAGTAGAACTATAGTTAAAACCTATCAGGAACTACAGTACTCCTCGAGAACTATTGAAAAAGCCTATTGTTGAATCATTTTTAAGAGATTTTAAAAAAGTGCGGTGCTGGAGTGATACCCGTGTATCACCATAATTTTAAGTAGAACTATAGTTAAAACCTATCAGGAACTACAGTACTCCTCGAGAACTATTGAAAAAGCCTATTGTTGAATCATTTTTAAGAGATTTTAAAAAAGTGCGGTGCTGGAGTGACATTCGTGTAGCACCACAATTTTAAGTAGAACTATAGTTAAAACCTATCAGGAACTACAGTACTCCTCGAGAACTATTGAAAAAGCCTATTGTTGAATCATTTTTAAGAGATTTTGAAAAAGTGCGGTGCTGGAGTGATACCCGTGTATCACCATAATTTTAAGTAGAACTATAGTTAAAACCTATCAGAAACTACAGTACTCCTCGAGAACTATTGAAAAAGCCTATTGTTGAATCATTTTTAAGAGATTTTAAAAAAGTGCGGTGCTGGAGTGACATTCGTGTAGCACCACAATTTTAAGTAGAACTATAGTTAAAACCTATCAGGAACTACAGTACTCCTCGAGAACTATTGAAAAAGCCTATTGTTGAATCATTTTTAAGAGATTTTAAAAAAGTGCGGTGCTGGAGTGACATTCGTGTAGCACCTCAATTTTAAGTAGAACTATAGTTAAAACCTATCAGGAACTACAGTACTCCTCGAGAACTATTAAAAAAGCCTATTGTTGAATCATATTTAAGAGATTTTAAAAAAGTGCGGTGCTGGAGTGATACCCGTGTATCACCATAATTTTAAGTAGAACTATAGTTAAAACCTATCAGGAACTACAGTACTCCTCGAGAACTATTGAAAAAGCCTATTGTTGAATCATTTTTAAGAGATTTTAAAAAAGTGCGGTGCTGGAGTGACATTCGTGTAGCACCTCAATTTTAAGTAGAACTATAGTTAAAACCTATCAGGAACTACAGTACTCCTCGAGAACTATTGAAAAAGCCTATTGTTGAATCATTTTTAAGAGATTTTGAAAAAGTGCGGTGCTGGAGTGATACCCGTGTATCACCATAATTTTAAGTAGAACTATAGTTAAAACCTATCAGGAACTACAGTACTCCTCGAGAACTATTGAAAAAGCCTATTGTTGAATCATTTTTAAGAGATTTTAAAAAAGTGCGGTGCTGGAGTGACATTCGTGTAGCACCACAATTTTAAGTAGAACTATAGTTAAAACCTATCAGGAACTACAGTACTCCTCGAGAACTATTAAAAAAGCCTATTGTTGAATCATTTTTAAGAGATTTTAAAAAAGTGCGGTGCTGGAGTGACATTCGTGTAGCACCTCAATTTTAAGTAGAACTATAGTTGAAACCTATCAGGAACTACAGTACTCCTCGAGAACTATTGAAAAAGCCTATTGTTGGATCATTTTTAAGAGATTTTAAAAAAGTGCGGTGCTGGAGTGATACCCGTGTATCACCATAATTTTAAGTAGAACTATAGTTAAAACCTATCAGGAACTACAGTACTCCTCGAGAACTATTGAAAAAGCCTATTGTTGAATCATTTTTAAGAGATTTTAAAAAAGTGCGGTGCTGGAGTGACATTCGTGTAGCACCACAATTTTAAGTAGAACTATAGTTAAAACCTATCAGGAACTACAGTACTCCTCGAGAACTATTGAAAAAGCCTATTGTTGAATCATTTTTAAGAGATTTTAAAAAAGTGCGGTGCTGGAGTGACATTCGTGTAGCACCTCAATTTTAAGTAGAACTATAGTTAAAACCTATCAGGAACTACAGTACTCCTCGAGAACTATTGAAAAAGCCTATTGTTGAATCATTTTTAAGAGATTTTAAAAAAGTGCGGTGCTGGAGTGACATTCGTGTAGCACCACAATTTTAAGTAGAACTATAGTTAAAACCTATCAGGAACTACAGTACTCCTCGAGAACTATTGAAAAAGCCTATTGTTGAATCATTTTTAAGAGATTTTAAAAAAGTGCGGTGCTGGAGTGATACCCGTGTATCACCATAATTTTAAGTAGAACTATAGTTAAAACCTATCAGGAACTACAGTACTCCTCGAGAACTATTGAAAAAGCCTATTGTTGAATCATTTTTAAGAGATTTTAAAAAAGTGCGGTGCTGGAGTGACATTCGTGTAGCACCTCAATTTTAAGTAGAACTATAGTTAAAACCTATCAGGAACTACAGTACTCCTCGAGAACTATTGAAAAAGCCTATTGTTGAATCATTTTTAAGAGATTTTGAAAAAGTGCGGTGCTGGAGTGATACCCGTGTATCACCATAATTTTAAGTAGAACTATAGTTAAAACCTATCAGGAACTACAGTACTCCTCGAGAACTATTGAAAAAGCCTATTGTTGAATCATTTTTAAGAGATTTTAAAAAAGTGCGGTGCTGGAGTGACATTCGTGTAGCACCACAATTTTAAGTAGAACTATAGTTAAAACCTATCAGGAACTACAGTACTCCTCGAGAACTATTGAAAAAGCCTATTGTTGAATCATTTTTAAGAGATTTTAAAAAAGTGCGGTGCTGGAGTGATACCCGTGTATCACCATAATTTTAAGTAGAACTATAGTTAAAACCTATCAGGAACTACAGTACTCCTCGAGAACTATTAAAAAAGCCTATTGTTGAATCATTTTTAAGAGATTTTAAAAAAGTGCGGTGCTGGAGTGACATTCGTGTAGCACCTCAATTTTAAGTAGAACTATAGTTAAAACCTATCAGGAACTACAGTACTCCTCGAGAACTATTGAAAAAGCCTATTGTTGAATCATTTTTAAGAGATTTTAAAAAAGTGCGGTGCTGGAGTGACATTCGTGTAGCACCTCAATTTTAAGTAGAACTATAGTTAAAACCTATCAGGAACTACAGTACTCCTCGAGAACTATTGAAAAAGCCTATTGTTGAATCATTTTTAAGAGATTTTGAAAAAGTGCGGTGCTGGAGTGATACCCGTGTATCACCATAATTTTAAGTAGAACTATAGTTAAAACCTATCAGGAACTACAGTACTCCTCGAGAACTATTGAAAAAGCCTATTGTTGAATCATTTTTAAGAGATTTTAAAAAAGTGCGGTGCTGGAGTGACATTCGTGTAGCACCACAATTTTAAGTAGAACTATAGTTAAAACCTATCAGGAACTACAGTACTCCTCGAGAACTATTGAAAAAGCCTATTGTTGAATCATTTTTAAGAGATTTTAAAAAAGTGCGGTGCTGGAGTGATACCCGTGAATCACCATAATTTTAAGTAGAACTATAGTTAAAACCTATCAGGAACTACAGTACTCCTCGAGAACTATTAAAAAAGCCTATTGTTGAATCATTTTTAAGAGATTTTAAAAAAGTGCGGTGCTGGAGTGACATTCGTGTAGCACCTCAATTTTAAGTAGAACTATAGTTGAAACCTATCAGGAACTACAGTACTCCTCGAGAACTATTGAAAAAGCCTATTGTTGGATCATTTTTAAGAGATTTTAAAAAAGTGCGGTGCTGGAGTGATACCCGTGTATCACCATAATTTTAAGTAGAACTATAGTTAAAACCTATCAGGAACTACAGTACTTCTCGAGAACTATTGAAAAAGCCTATTGTTGAATCATTTTTAAGAGATTTTGAAAAAGTGCGGTGCTGGAGTGATACCCGTGTATCACCATAATTTTAAGTAGAACTATAGTTAAAACCTATCAGGAACTACAGTACTCCTCGAGAACTATTGAAAAAGCCTATTGTTGAATCATTTTTAAGAGATTTTAAAAAAGTGCGGTGCTGGAGTGACATTCGTGTAGCACCTCAATTTTAAGTAGAACTATAGTTAAAACCTATCAGGAACTACAGTACTCCTCGAGAACTATTGAAAAAGCCTATTGTTGAATCATTTTTAAGAGATTTTAAAAAAGTGCGGTGCTGGAGTGACATTCGTGTAGCACCTCAATTTTAAGTAGAACTATAGTTAAAACCTATCAGGAACTACAGTACTCCTCGAGAACTATTGAAAAAGCCTATTGTTGAATCATTTTTAAGAGATTTTAAAAAAGTGCGGTGCTGGAGTGACATTCGTGTAGCACCTCAATTTTAAGTAGAACTATAGTTGAAACCTATCAGGAACTACAGTACTCCTCGAGAACTATTAAAAAAGCCTATTGTTGAATCATATTTAAGAGATTTTAAAAAAGTGCGGTGCTGGAGTGATACCCGTGTATCACCATAATTTTAAGTAGAACTATAGTTAAAACCTATCAGGAACTACAGTACTCCTCGAGAACTATTGAAAAAGCCTATTGTTGAATCATTTTTAAGAGATTTTGAAAAAGTGCGGTGCTGGAGTGATACCCGTGTATCACCATAATTTTAAGTAGAACTATAGTTAAAACCTATCAGGAACTACAGTACTCCTCGAGAACTATTGAAAAAGCCTATTGTTGAATCATTTTTAAGAGATTTTAAAAAAGTGCGGTGCTGGAGTGACATTCGTGTAGCACCACAATTTTAAGTAGAACTATAGTTAAAACCTATCAGGAACTACAGTACTCCTCGAGAACTATTGAAAAAGCCTATTGTTGAATCATTTTTAAGAGATTTTAAAAAAGTGCGGTGCTGGAGTGATACCCGTGTATCACCATAATTTTAAGTAGAACTATAGTTAAAACCTATCAGGAACTACAGTACTCCTCGAGAACTATTAAAAAAGCCTATTGTTGAATCATTTTTAAGAGATTTTAAAAAAGTGCGGTGCTGGAGTGACATTCGTGTAGCACCTCAATTTTAAGTAGAACTATAGTTAAAACCTATCAGGAACTACAGTACTCCTCGAGAACTATTGAAAAAGCCTATTGTTGAATCATTTTTAAGAGATTTTAAAAAAGTGCGGTGCTGGAGTGACATTCGTGTAGCACCTCAATTTTAAGTAGAACTATAGTTAAAACCTATCAGGAACTACAGTACTCCTCGAGAACTATTGAAAAAGCCTATTGTTGAATCATTTTTAAGAGATTTTGAAAAAGTGCGGTGCTGGAGTGATACCCGTGTATCACCATAATTTTAAGTAGAACTATAGTTAAAACCTATCAGGAACTACAGTACTCCTCGAGAACTATTGAAAAAGCCTATTGTTGAATCATTTTTAAGAGATTTTAAAAAAGTGCGGTGCTGGAGTGACATTCGTGTAGCACCACAATTTTAAGTAGAACTATAGTTAAAACCTATCAGGAACTACAGTACTCCTCGAGAACTATTGAAAAAGCCTATTGTTGAATCATTTTTAAGAGATTTTAAAAAAGTGCGGTGCTGGAGTGATACCCGTGTATCACCATAATTTTAAGTAGAACTATAGTTAAAACCTATCAGGAACTACAGTACTCCTCGAGAACTATTAAAAAAGCCTATTGTTGAATCATTTTTAAGAGATTTTAAAAAAGTGCGGTGCTGGAGTGACATTCGTGTAGCACCTCAATTTTAAGTAGAACTATAGTTGAAACCTATCAGGAACTACAGTACTCCTCGAGAACTATTGAAAAAGCCTATTGTTGGATCATTTTTAAGAGATTTTAAAAAAGTGCGGTGCTGGAGTGATACCCGTGTATCACCATAATTTTAAGTAGAACTATAGTTAAAACCTATCAGGAACTACAGTACTTCTCGAGAACTATTGAAAAAGCCTATTGTTGAATCATTTTTAAGAGATTTTGAAAAAGTGCGGTGCTGGAGTGATACCCGTGTATCACCATAATTTTAAGTAGAACTATAGTTAAAACCTATCAGGAACTACAGTACTCCTCGAGAACTATTGAAAAAGCCTATTGTTGAATCATTTTTAAGAGATTTTAAAAAAGTGCGGTGCTGGAGTGACATTCGTGTAGCACCTCAATTTTAAGTAGAACTATAGTTAAAACCTATCAGGAACTACAGTACTCCTCGAGAACTATTGAAAAAGCCTATTGTTGAATCATTTTTAAGAGATTTTAAAAAAGTGCGGTGCTGGAGTGACATTCGTGTAGCACCACAATTTTAAGTAGAACTATAGTTAAAACCTATCAGGAACTACAGTACTCCTCGAGAACTATTGAAAAAGCCTATTGTTGAATCATTTTTAAGAGATTTTAAAAAAGTGCGGTGCTGGAGTGATACCCGTGTATCACCATAATTTTAAGTAGAACTATAGTTAAAACCTATCAGGAACTACAGTACTCCTCGAGAACTATTGAAAAAGCCTATTGTTGAATCATTTTTAAGAGATTTTAAAAAAGTGCGGTGCTGGAGTGACATTCGTGTAGCACCACAATTTTAAGTAGAACTATAGTTAAAACCTATCAGGAACTACAGTACTCCTCGAGAACTATTGAAAAAGCCTATTGTTGAATCATTTTTAAGAGATTTTGAAAAAGTGCGGTGCTGGAGTGATACCCGTGTATCACCATAATTTTAAGTAGAACTATAGTTAAAACCTATCAGGAACTACAGTACTCCTCGAGAACTATTGAAAAAGCCTATTGTTGAATCATTTTTAAGAGATTTTAAAAAAGTGCGGTGCTGGAGTGACATTCGTGTAGCACCTCAATTTTAAGTAGAACTATAGTTGAAACCTATCAGGAACTACAGTACTCCTCGAGAACTATTAAAAAAGCCTATTGTTGAATCATATTTAAGAGATTTTAAAAAAGTGCGGTGCTGGAGTGATACCCGTGTATCACCATAATTTTAAGTAGAACTATAGTTAAAACCTATCAGGAACTACAGTACTCCTCGAGAACTATTAAAAAAGCCTATTGTTGAATCATTTTTAAGAGATTTTAAAAAAGTGCGGTGCTGGAGTGACATTCGTGTAGCACCTCAATTTTAAGTAGAACTATAGTTGAAACCTATCAGGAACTACAGTACTCCTCGAGAACTATTGAAAAAGCCTATTGTTGGATCATTTTTAAGAGATTTTAAAAAAGTGCGGTGCTGGAGTGATACCCGTGTATCACCATAATTTTAAGTAGAACTATAGTTAAAACCTATCAGGAACTACAGTACTCCTCGAGAACTATTGAAAAAGCCTATTGTTGAATCATTTTTAAGAGATTTTAAAAAAGTGCGGTGCTGGAGTGACATTCGTGTAGCACCACAATTTTAAGTAGAACTATAGTTAAAACCTATCAGGAACTACAGTACTCCTCGAGAACTATTGAAAAAGCCTATTGTTGAATCATTTTTAAGAGATTTTGAAAAAGTGCGGTGCTGGAGTGATACCCGTGTATCACCATAATTTTAAGTAGAACTATAGTTAAAACCTATCAGGAACTACAGTACTCCTCGAGAACTATTGAAAAAGCCTATTGTTGAATCATTTTTAAGAGATTTTAAAAAAGTGCGGTGCTGGAGTGACATTCGTGTAGCACCTCAATTTTAAGTAGAACTATAGTTAAAACCTATCAGGAACTACAGTACTCCTCGAGAACTATTGAAAAAGCCTATTGTTGAATCATTTTTAAGAGATTTTAAAAAAGTGCGGTGCTGGAGTGACATTCGTGTAGCACCACAATTTTAAGTAGAACTATAGTTAAAACCTATCAGGAACTACAGTACTCCTCGAGAACTATTGAAAAAGCCTATTGTTGAATCATTTTTAAGAGATTTTAAAAAAGTGCGGTGCTGGAGTGATACCCGTGTATCACCATAATTTTAAGTAGAACTATAGTTAAAACCTATCAGGAACTACAGTACTCCTCGAGAACTATTGAAAAAGCCTATTGTTGAATCATTTTTAAGAGATTTTAAAAAAGTGCGGTGCTGGAGTGACATTCGTGTAGCACCTCAATTTTAAGTAGAACTATAGTTAAAACCTATCAGGAACTACAGTACTCCTCGAGAACTATTGAAAAAGCCTATTGTTGAATCATTTTTAAGAGATTTTAAAAAAGTGCGGTGCTGGAGTGACATTCGTGTAGCACCTCAATTTTAAGTAGAACTATAGTTAAAACCTATCAGGAACTACAGTACTCCTCGAGAACTATTGAAAAAGCCTATTGTTGAATCATTTTTAAGAGATTTTAAAAAAGTGCGGTGCTGGAGTGACATTCGTGTAGCACCTCAATTTTAAGTAGAACTATAGTTAAAACCTATCAGGAACTACAGTACTCCTCGAGAACTATTGAAAAAGCCTATTGTTGAATCATTTTTAAGAGATTTTGAAAAAGTGCGGTGCTGGAGTGATACCCGTGTATCACCATAATTTTAAGTAGAACTATAGTTAAAACCTATCAGGAACTACAGTACTCCTCGAGAACTATTGAAAAAGCCTATTGTTGAATCATTTTTAAGAGATTTTAAAAAAGTGCGGTGCTGGAGTGACATTCGTGTAGCACCACAATTTTAAGTAGAACTATAGTTAAAACCTATCAGGAACTACAGTACTCCTCGAGAACTATTGAAAAAGCCTATTGTTGAATCATTTTTAAGAGATTTTAAAAAAGTGCGGTGCTGGAGTGATACCCGTGTATCACCATAATTTTAAGTAGAACTATAGTTAAAACCTATCAGGAACTACAGTACTCCTCGAGAACTATTAAAAAAGCCTATTGTTGAATCATTTTTAAGAGATTTTAAAAAAGTGCGGTGCTGGAGTGACATTCGTGTAGCACCTCAATTTTAAGTAGAACTATAGTTAAAACCTATCAGGAACTACAGTACTCCTCGAGAACTATTGAAAAAGCCTATTGTTGAATCATTTTTAAGAGATTTTAAAAAAGTGCGGTGCTGGAGTGACATTCGTGTAGCACCTCAATTTTAAGTAGAACTATAGTTAAAACCTATCAGGAACTACAGTACTCCTCGAGAACTATTGAAAAAGCCTATTGTTGAATCATTTTTAAGAGATTTTGAAAAAGTGCGGTGCTGGAGTGATACCCGTGTATCACCATAATTTTAAGTAGAACTATAGTTAAAACCTATCAGGAACTACAGTACTCCTCGAGAACTATTGAAAAAGCCTATTGTTGAATCATTTTTAAGAGATTTTAAAAAAGTGCGGTGCTGGAGTGACATTCGTGTAGCACCACAATTTTAAGTAGAACTATAGTTAAAACCTATCAGGAACTACAGTACTCCTCGAGAACTATTGAAAAAGCCTATTGTTGAATCATTTTTAAGAGATTTTAAAAAAGTGCGGTGCTGGAGTGATACCCGTGTATCACATAATTTTAAGTAGAACTATAGTTAAAACCTATCAGGAACTACAGTACTCCTCGAGAACTATTAAAAAAGCCTATTGTTGAATCATTTTTAAGAGATTTTAAAAAAGTGCGGTGCTGGAGTGACATTCGTGTAGCACCTCAATTTTAAGTAGAACTATAGTTGAAACCTATCAGGAACTACAGTACTCCTCGAGAACTATTGAAAAAGCCTATTGTTGGATCATTTTTAAGAGATTTTAAAAAAGTGCGGTGCTGGAGTGATACCCGTGTATCACCATAATTTTAAGTAGAACTATAGTTAAAACCTATCAGGAACTACAGTACTTCTCGAGAACTATTGAAAAAGCCTATTGTTGAATCATTTTTAAGAGATTTTGAAAAAGTGCGGTGCTGGAGTGATACCCGTGTATCACCATAATTTTAAGTAGAACTATAGTTAAAACCTATCAGGAACTACAGTACTCCTCGAGAACTATTGAAAAAGCCTATTGTTGAATCATTTTTAAGAGATTTTAAAAAAGTGCGGTGCTGGAGTGACATTCGTGTAGCACCACAATTTTAAGTAGAACTATAGTTAAAACCTATCAGGAACTACAGTACTCCTCGAGAACTATTGAAAAAGCCTATTGTTGAATCATTTTTAAGAGATTTTAAAAAAGTGCGGTGCTGGAGTGACATTCGTGTAGCACCTCAATTTTAAGTAGAACTATAGTTAAAACCTATCAGGAACTACAGTACTCCTCGAGAACTATTGAAAAAGCCTATTGTTGAATCATTTTTAAGAGATTTTAAAAAAGTGCGGTGCTGGAGTGACATTCGTGTAGCACCACAATTTTAAGTAGAACTATAGTTAAAACCTATCAGGAACTACAGTACTCCTCGAGAACTATTGAAAAAGCCTATTGTTGAATCATTTTTAAGAGATTTTAAAAAAGTGCGGTGCTGGAGTGATACCCGTGTATCACCATAATTTTAAGTAGAACTATAGTTAAAACCTATCAGGAACTACAGTACTCCTCGAGAACTATTGAAAAAGCCTATTGTTGAATCATTTTTAAGAGATTTTAAAAAAGTGCGGTGCTGGAGTGACATTCGTGTAGCACCTCAATTTTAAGTAGAACTATAGTTAAAACCTATCAGGAACTACAGTACTCCTCGAGAACTATTGAAAAAGCCTATTGTTGAATCATTTTTAAGAGATTTTAAAAAAGTGCGGTGCTGGAGTGACATTCGTGTAGCACCTCAATTTTAAGTAGAACTATAGTTAAAACCTATCAGGAACTACAGTACTCCTCGAGAACTATTGAAAAAGCCTATTGTTGAATCATTTTTAAGAGATTTTAAAAAAGTGCGGTGCTGGAGTGACATTCGTGTAGCACCTCAATTTTAAGTAGAACTATAGTTAAAACCTATCAGGAACTACAGTACTCCTCGAGAACTATTGAAAAAGCCTATTGTTGAATCATTTTTAAGAGATTTTGAAAAAGTGCGGTGCTGGAGTGATACCCGTGTATCACCATAATTTTAAGTAGAACTATAGTTAAAACCTATCAGGAACTACAGTACTCCTCGAGAACTATTGAAAAAGCCTATTGTTGAATCATTTTTAAGAGATTTTAAAAAAGTGCGGTGCTGGAGTGACATTCGTGTAGCACCACAATTTTAAGTAGAACTATAGTTAAAACCTATCAGGAACTACAGTACTCCTCGAGAACTATTGAAAAAGCCTATTGTTGAATCATTTTTAAGAGATTTTAAAAAAGTGCGGTGCTGGAGTGATACCCGTGTATCACCATAATTTTAAGTAGAACTATAGTTAAAACCTATCAGGAACTACAGTACTCCTCGAGAACTATTAAAAAAGCCTATTGTTGAATCATTTTTAAGAGATTTTAAAAAAGTGCGGTGCTGGAGTGACATTCGTGTAGCACCTCAATTTTAAGTAGAACTATAGTTAAAACCTATCAGGAACTACAGTACTCCTCGAGAACTATTGAAAAAGCCTATTGTTGAATCATTTTTAAGAGATTTTAAAAAAGTGCGGTGCTGGAGTGACATTCGTGTAGCACCTCAATTTTAAGTAGAACTATAGTTAAAACCTATCAGGAACTACAGTACTCCTCGAGAACTATTGAAAAAGCCTATTGTTGAATCATTTTTAAGAGATTTTGAAAAAGTGCGGTGCTGGAGTGATACCCGTGTATCACCATAATTTTAAGTAGAACTATAGTTAAAACCTATCAGGAACTACAGTACTCCTCGAGAACTATTGAAAAAGCCTATTGTTGAATCATTTTTAAGAGATTTTAAAAAAGTGCGGTGCTGGAGTGACATTCGTGTAGCACCACAATTTTAAGTAGAACTATAGTTAAAACCTATCAGGAACTACAGTACTCCTCGAGAACTATTGAAAAAGCCTATTGTTGAATCATTTTTAAGAGATTTTAAAAAAGTGCGGTGCTGGAGTGATACCCGTGTATCACCATAATTTTAAGTAGAACTATAGTTAAAACCTATCAGGAACTACAGTACTCCTCGAGAACTATTAAAAAAGCCTATTGTTGAATCATTTTTAAGAGATTTTAAAAAAGTGCGGTGCTGGAGTGACATTCGTGTAGCACCTCAATTTTAAGTAGAACTATAGTTGAAACCTATCAGGAACTACAGTACTCCTCGAGAACTATTGAAAAAGCCTATTGTTGGATCATTTTTAAGAGATTTTAAAAAAGTGCGGTGCTGGAGTGATACCCGTGTATCACCATAATTTTAAGTAGAACTATAGTTAAAACCTATCAGGAACTACAGTACTTCTCGAGAACTATTGAAAAAGCCTATTGTTGAATCATTTTTAAGAGATTTTGAAAAAGTGCGGTGCTGGAGTGATACCCGTGTATCACCATAATTTTAAGTAGAACTATAGTTAAAACCTATCAGGAACTACAGTACTCCTCGAGAACTATTGAAAAAGCCTATTGTTGAATCATTTTTAAGAGATTTTAAAAAAGTGCGGTGCTGGAGTGACATTCGTGTAGCACCTCAATTTTAAGTAGAACTATAGTTAAAACCTATCAGGAACTACAGTACTCCTCGAGAACTATTGAAAAAGCCTATTGTTGAATCATTTTTAAGAGATTTTAAAAAAGTGCGGTGCTGGAGTGACATTCGTGTAGCACCACAATTTTAAGTAGAACTATAGTTAAAACCTATCAGGAACTACAGTACTCCTCGAGAACTATTGAAAAAGCCTATTGTTGAATCATTTTTAAGAGATTTTAAAAAAGTGCGGTGCTGGAGTGATACCCGTGTATCACCATAATTTTAAGTAGAACTATAGTTAAAACCTATCAGGAACTACAGTACTCCTCGAGAACTATTAAAAAAGCCTATTGTTGAATCATTTTTAAGAGATTTTAAAAAAGTGCGGTGCTGGAGTGACATTCGTGTAGCACCTCAATTTTAAGTAGAACTATAGTTGAAACCTATCAGGAACTACAGTACTCCTCGAGAACTATTAAAAAAGCCTATTGTTGAATCATATTTAAGAGATTTTAAAAAAGTGCGGTGCTGGAGTGATACCCGTGTATCACCATAATTTTAAGTAGAACTATAGTTAAAACCTATCAGGAACTACAGTACTCCTCGAGAACTATTAAAAAAGCCTATTGTTGAATCATTTTTAAGAGATTTTAAAAAAGTGCGGTGCTGGAGTGACATTCGTGTAGCACCTCAATTTTAAGTAGAACTATAGTTGAAACCTATCAGGAACTACAGTACTCCTCGAGAACTATTGAAAAAGCCTATTGTTGGATCATTTTTAAGAGATTTTAAAAAAGTGCGGTGCTGGAGTGATACCCGTGTATCACCATAATTTTAAGTAGAACTATAGTTAAAACCTATCAGGAACTACAGTACTCCTCGAGAACTATTGAAAAAGCCTATTGTTGAATCATTTTTAAGAGATTTTAAAAAAGTGCGGTGCTGGAGTGACATTCGTGTAGCACCACAATTTTAAGTAGAACTATAGTTAAAACCTATCAGGAACTACAGTACTCCTCGAGAACTATTGAAAAAGCCTATTGTTGAATCATTTTTAAGAGATTTTGAAAAAGTGCGGTGCTGGAGTGATACCCGTGTATCACCATAATTTTAAGTAGAACTATAGTTAAAACCTATCAGGAACTACAGTACTCCTCGAGAACTATTGAAAAAGCCTATTGTTGAATCATTTTTAAGAGATTTTAAAAAAGTGCGGTGCTGGAGTGACATTCGTGTAGCACCACAATTTTAAGTAGAACTATAGTTAAAACCTATCAGGAACTACAGTACTCCTCGAGAACTATTGAAAAAGCCTATTGTTGAATCATTTTTAAGAGATTTTAAAAAAGTGCGGTGCTGGAGTGACATTCGTGTAGCACCTCAATTTTAAGTAGAACTATAGTTAAAACCTATCAGGAACTACAGTACTCCTCGAGAACTATTAAAAAAGCCTATTGTTGAATCATATTTAAGAGATTTTAAAAAAGTGCGGTGCTGGAGTGATACCCGTGTATCACCATAATTTTAAGTAGAACTATAGTTAAAACCTATCAGGAACTACAGTACTCCTCGAGAACTATTAAAAAAGCCTATTGTTGAATCATTTTTAAGAGATTTTAAAAAAGTGCGGTGCTGGAGTGACATTCGTGTAGCACCTCAATTTTAAGTAGAACTATAGTTGAAACCTATCAGGAACTACAGTACTCCTCGAGAACTATTGAAAAAGCCTATTGTTGGATCATTTTTAAGAGATTTTAAAAAAGTGCGGTGCTGGAGTGATACCCGTGTATCACCATAATTTTAAGTAGAACTATAGTTAAAACCTATCAGGAACTACAGTACTCCTCGAGAACTATTGAAAAAGCCTATTGTTGAATCATTTTTAAGAGATTTTAAAAAAGTGCGGTGCTGGAGTGACATTCGTGTAGCACCACAATTTTAAGTAGAACTATAGTTAAAACCTATCAGGAACTACAGTACTCCTCGAGAACTATTGAAAAAGCCTATTGTTGAATCATTTTTAAGAGATTTTAAAAAAGTGCGGTGCTGGAGTGACATTCGTGTAGCACCCTCAATTTTAAGTAGAACTATAGTTAAAACCTATCAGGAACTACAGTACTCCTCGAGAACTATTGAAAAAGCCTATTGTTGAATCATTTTTAAGAGATTTTGAAAAAGTGCGGTGCTGGAGTGATACCCGTGTATCACCATAATTTTAAGTAGAACTATAGTTAAAACCTATCAGGAACTACAGTACTCCTCGAGAACTATTGAAAAAGCCTATTGTTGAATCATTTTTAAGAGATTTTAAAAAAGTGCGGTGCTGGAGTGACATTCGTGTAGCACCACAATTTTAAGTAGAACTATAGTTAAAACCTATCAGGAACTACAGTACTCCTCGAGAACTATTGAAAAAGCCTATTGTTGAATCATTTTTAAGAGATTTTAAAAAAGTGCGGTGCTGGAGTGATACCCGTGTATCACCATAATTTTAAGTAGAACTATAGTTAAAACCTATCAGGAACTACAGTACTCCTCGAGAACTATTAAAAAAGCCTATTGTTGAATCATTTTTAAGAGATTTTAAAAAAGTGCGGTGCTGGAGTGACATTCGTGTAGCACCTCAATTTTAAGTAGAACTATAGTTGAAACCTATCAGGAACTACAGTACTCCTCGAGAACTATTGAAAAAGCCTATTGTTGGATCATTTTTAAGAGATTTTAAAAAAGTGCGGTGCTGGAGTGATACCCGTGTATCACCAATAATTTTAAGTAGAACTATAGTTAAAACCTATCAGGACTACAGTACTTCTCGAGAACTATTGAAAAAGCCTATTGTTAGAATCATTTTTAGAGATTTTGAAAAAGTGCGGTGCTGGAGTGATACCCGTGTATCACCATAATTTAAGTAGAAACTATAGTTAAAACCTATCAGGAACTACAGTACTCCTCGAGAAACTATTGAAAAAGCCTATTGTTGAATCATTTTTAAGAGATTTTAAAAAAGTGCGGTGCTGGAGTGACATTCGTGTAGCACCTCAATTTTTAAGTAGAACTATAGTTACAAACTATCAGGAACTACCAGTACTCCTCGAGAACTATTGAAAAAGCCTATTGTTGAATCATTAAGAGATTTTAAAAAAGTGCGGTGCTGGAGTGACATTCGTGTAGCACCACAATTTTAAGTAGAACTATAGTTAAAACCTATCAGGAACTACAGTACTCCTCGAGAACTATTGAAAAAGCCTATTGTTGAATCATTTTTAAGAGATTTTAAAAAAGTGCGGTGCTGGAGTGATACCCGTGTATCACCATAATTTTAAGTAGAACTATAGTTAAAACCTATCAGGAACTACAGTACTCCTCGAGAACTATTAAAAAAGCCTATTGTTGAATCATTTTTAAGAGATTTTAAAAAAGTGCGGTGCTGGAGTGACATTCGTGTAGCACCTCAATTTTAAGTAGAACTATAGTTGAAACCTATCAGGAACTACAGTACTCCTCGAGAACTATTAAAAAAGCCTATTGTTGAATCATATTTAAGAGATTTTAAAAAAGTGCGGTGCTGGAGTGATACCCGTGTATCACCATAATTTTAAGTAGAACTATAGTTAAAACCTATCAGGAACTACAGTACTCCTCGAGAACTATTAAAAAAGCCTATTGTTGAATCATTTTTAAGAGATTTTAAAAAAGTGCGGTGCTGGAGTGACATTCGTGTAGCACCTCAATTTTAAGTAGAACTATAGTTGAAACCTATCAGGAACTACAGTACTCCTCGAGAACTATTGAAAAAGCCTATTGTTGGATCATTTTTAAGAGATTTTAAAAAAGTGCGGTGCTGGAGTGATACCCGTGTATCACCATAATTTTAAGTAGAACTATAGTTAAAACCTATCAGGAACTACAGTACTCCTCGAGAACTATTGAAAAAGCCTATTGTTGAATCATTTTTAAGAGATTTTAAAAAAGTGCGGTGCTGGAGTGACATTCGTGTAGCACCACAATTTTAAGTAGAACTATAGTTAAAACCTATCAGGAACTACAGTACTCCTCGAGAACTATTGAAAAAGCCTATTGTTGAATCATTTTTAAGAGATTTTGAAAAAGTGCGGTGCTGGAGTGATACCCGTGTATCACCATAATTTTAAGTAGAACTATAGTTAAAACCTATCAGGAACTACAGTACTCCTCGAGAACTATTGAAAAAGCCTATTGTTGAATCATTTTTAAGAGATTTTAAAAAAGTGCGGTGCTGGAGTGACATTCGTGTAGCACCACAATTTTAAGTAGAACTATAGTTAAAACCTATCAGGAACTACAGTACTCCTCGAGAA
>OZ020576.1:4033691-4107564 GCA_963971525.1 Cephus spinipes | reverse complement strand
CTATCAGGAACTACAGTACTCCTCGAGAACTATTGAAAAAGCCTATTGTTGGATCATTTTTAAGAGATTTTAAAAAAGTGCGGTGCTGGAGTGATACCCGTGTATCACCATAATTTTAAGTAGAACTATAGTTAAAACCTATCAGGAACTACAGTACTCCTCGAGAACTATTGAAAAAGCCTATTGTTGAATCATTTTTAAGAGATTTTAAAAAAGTGCGGTGCTGGAGTGACATTCGTGTAGCACCACAATTTTAAGTAGAACTATAGTTAAAACCTATCAGGAACTACAGTACTCCTCGAGAACTATTGAAAAAGCCTATTGTTGAATCATTTTTAAGAGATTTTAAAAAAGTGCGGTGCTGGAGTGACATTCGTGTAGCACCTCAATTTTAAGTAGAACTATAGTTAAAACCTATCAGGAACTACAGTACTCCTCGAGAACTATTGAAAAAGCCTATTGTTGAATCATTTTTAAGAGATTTTAAAAAAGTGCGGTGCTGGAGTGACATTCGTGTAGCACCACAATTTTAAGTAGAACTATAGTTAAAACCTATCAGGAACTACAGTACTCCTCGAGAACTATTGAAAAAGCCTATTGTTGAATCATTTTTAAGAGATTTTAAAAAAGTGCGGTGCTGGAGTGATACCCGTGTATCACCATAATTTTAAGTAGAACTATAGTTAAAACCTATCAGGAACTACAGTACTCCTCGAGAACTATTGAAAAAGCCTATTGTTGAATCATTTTTAAGAGATTTTAAAAAAGTGCGGTGCTGGAGTGACATTCGTGTAGCACCTCAATTTTAAGTAGAACTATAGTTAAAACCTATCAGGAACTACAGTACTCCTCGAGAACTATTGAAAAAGCCTATTGTTGAATCATTTTTAAGAGATTTTAAAAAAGTGCGGTGCTGGAGTGACATTCGTGTAGCACCTCAATTTTAAGTAGAACTATAGTTAAAACCTATCAGGAACTACAGTACTCCTCGAGAACTATTGAAAAAGCCTATTGTTGAATCATTTTTAAGAGATTTAAAAAAAGTGCGGTGCTGGAGTGACATTCGTGTAGCACCTCAATTTTAAGTAGAACTATAGTTAAAACCTATCAGGAACTACAGTACTCCTCGAGAACTATTGAAAAAGCCTATTGTTGAATCATTTTTAAGAGATTTTGAAAAAGTGCGGTGCTGGAGTGATACCCGTGTATCACCATAATTTTAAGTAGAACTATAGTTAAAACCTATCAGGAACTACAGTACTCCTCGAGAACTATTGAAAAAGCCTATTGTTGAATCATTTTTAAGAGATTTTAAAAAAGTGCGGTGCTGGAGTGACATTCGTGTAGCACCACAATTTTAAGTAGAACTATAGTTAAAACCTATCAGGAACTACAGTACTCCTCGAGAACTATTGAAAAAGCCTATTGTTGAATCATTTTTAAGAGATTTTAAAAAAGTGCGGTGCTGGAGTGATACCCGTGTATCACCATAATTTTAAGTAGAACTATAGTTAAAACCTATCAGGAACTACAGTACTCCTCGAGAACTATTAAAAAAGCCTATTGTTGAATCATTTTTAAGAGATTTTAAAAAAGTGCGGTGCTGGAGTGACATTCGTGTAGCACCTCAATTTTAAGTAGAACTATAGTTAAAACCTATCAGGAACTACAGTACTCCTCGAGAACTATTGAAAAAGCCTATTGTTGAATCATTTTTAAGAGATTTTAAAAAAGTGCGGTGCTGGAGTGACATTCGTGTAGCACCTCAATTTTAAGTAGAACTATAGTTAAAACCTATCAGGAACTACAGTACTCCTCGAGAACTATTGAAAAAGCCTATTGTTGAATCATTTTTAAGAGATTTTGAAAAAGTGCGGTGCTGGAGTGATACCCGTGTATCACCATAATTTTAAGTAGAACTATAGTTAAAACCTATCAGGAACTACAGTACTCCTCGAGAACTATTGAAAAAGCCTATTGTTGAATCATTTTTAAGAGATTTTAAAAAAGTGCGGTGCTGGAGTGACATTCGTGTAGCACCACAATTTTAAGTAGAACTATAGTTAAAACCTATCAGGAACTACAGTACTCCTCGAGAACTATTGAAAAAGCCTATTGTTGAATCATTTTTAAGAGATTTTAAAAAAGTGCGGTGCTGGAGTGATACCCGTGTATCACCATAATTTTAAGTAGAACTATAGTTAAAACCTATCAGGAACTACAGTACTCCTCGAGAACTATTAAAAAAGCCTATTGTTGAATCATTTTTAAGAGATTTTAAAAAAGTGCGGTGCTGGAGTGACATTCGTGTAGCACCTCAATTTTAAGTAGAACTATAGTTGAAACCTATCAGGAACTACAGTACTCCTCGAGAACTATTGAAAAAGCCTATTGTTGGATCATTTTTAAGAGATTTTAAAAAAGTGCGGTGCTGGAGTGATACCCGTGTATCACCATAATTTTAAGTAGAACTATAGTTAAAACCTATCAGGAACTACAGTACTTCTCGAGAACTATTGAAAAAGCCTATTGTTGAATCATTTTTAAGAGATTTTGAAAAAGTGCGGTGCTGGAGTGACATTCGTGTAGCACCTCAATTTTAAGTAGAACTATAGTTAAAACCTATCAGGAACTACAGTACTCCTCGAGAACTATTGAAAAAGCCTATTGTTGAATCATTTTTAAGAGATTTTAAAAAAGTGCGGTGCTGGAGTGACATTCGTGTAGCACCTCAATTTTAAGTAGAACTATAGTTAAAACCTATCAGGAACTACAGTACTCCTCGAGAACTATTGAAAAAGCCTATTGTTGAATCATTTTTAAGAGATTTTGAAAAAGTGCGGTGCTGGAGTGATACCCGTGTATCACCATAATTTTAAGTAGAACTATAGTTAAAACCTATCAGGAACTACAGTACTCCTCGAGAACTATTGAAAAAGCCTATTGTTGAATCATTTTTAAGAGATTTTAAAAAAGTGCGGTGCTGGAGTGACATTCGTGTAGCACCACAATTTTAAGTAGAACTATAGTTAAAACCTATCAGGAACTACAGTACTCCTCGAGAACTATTGAAAAAGCCTATTGTTGAATCATTTTTAAGAGATTTTAAAAAAGTGCGGTGCTGGAGTGATACCCGTGTATCACCATAATTTTAAGTAGAACTATAGTTAAAACCTATCAGGAACTACAGTACTCCTCGAGAACTATTAAAAAAGCCTATTGTTGAATCATTTTTAAGAGATTTTAAAAAAGTGCGGTGCTGGAGTGACATTCGTGTAGCACCTCAATTTTAAGTAGAACTATAGTTAAAACCTATCAGGAACTACAGTACTCCTCGAGAACTATTGAAAAAGCCTATTGTTGAATCATTTTTAAGAGATTTTAAAAAAGTGCGGTGCTGGAGTGACATTCGTGTAGCACCTCAATTTTAAGTAGAACTATAGTTAAAACCTATCAGGAACTACAGTACTCCTCGAGAACTATTGAAAAAGCCTATTGTTGAATCATTTTTAAGAGATTTTGAAAAAGTGCGGTGCTGGAGTGATACCCGTGTATCACCATAATTTTAAGTAGAACTATAGTTAAAACCTATCAGGAACTACAGTACTCCTCGAGAACTATTGAAAAAGCCTATTGTTGAATCATTTTTAAGAGATTTTAAAAAAGTGCGGTGCTGGAGTGACATTCGTGTAGCACCACAATTTTAAGTAGAACTATAGTTAAAACCTATCAGGAACTACAGTACTCCTCGAGAACTATTGAAAAAGCCTATTGTTGAATCATTTTTAAGAGATTTTAAAAAAGTGCGGTGCTGGAGTGATACCCGTGTATCACCATAATTTTAAGTAGAACTATAGTTAAAACCTATCAGGAACTACAGTACTCCTCGAGAACTATTAAAAAAGCCTATTGTTGAATCATTTTTAAGAGATTTTAAAAAAGTGCGGTGCTGGAGTGACATTCGTGTAGCACCTCAATTTTAAGTAGAACTATAGTTGAAACCTATCAGGAACTACAGTACTCCTGGAGAACTATTGAAAAAGCCTATTGTTGGATCATTTTTAAGAGATTTTAAAAAAGTGCGGTGCTGGAGTGATACCCGTGTATCACCATAATTTTAAGTAGAACTATAGTTAAAACCTATCAGGAACTACAGTACTTCTCGAGAACTATTGAAAAAGCCTATTGTTGAATCATTTTTAAGAGATTTTGAAAAAGTGCGGTGCTGGAGTGATACCCGTGTATCACCATAATTTTAAGTAGAACTATAGTTAAAACCTATCAGGAACTACAGTACTCCTCGAGAACTATTGAAAAAGCCTATTGTTGAATCATTTTTAAGAGATTTTAAAAAAGTGCGGTGCTGGAGTGACATTCGTGTAGCACCTCAATTTTAAGTAGAACTATAGTTAAAACCTATCAGGAACTACAGTACTCCTCGAGAACTATTGAAAAAGCCTATTGTTGAATCATTTTTAAGAGATTTTAAAAAAGTGCGGTGCTGGAGTGACATTCGTGTAGCACCACAATTTTAAGTAGAACTATAGTTAAAACCTATCAGGAACTACAGTACTCCTCGAGAACTATTGAAAAAGCCTATTGTTGAATCATTTTTAAGAGATTTTAAAAAAGTGCGGTGCTGGAGTGATACCCGTGTATCACCATAATTTTAAGTAGAACTATAGTTAAAACCTATCAGGAACTACAGTACTCCTCGAGAACTATTAAAAAAGCCTATTGTTGAATCATTTTTAAGAGATTTTAAAAAAGTGCGGTGCTGGAGTGACATTCGTGTAGCACCTCAATTTTAAGTAGAACTATAGTTGAAACCTATCAGGAACTACAGTACTCCTCGAGAACTATTAAAAAAGCCTATTGTTGAATCATATTTAAGAGATTTTAAAAAAGTGCGGTGCTGGAGTGATACCCGTGTATCACCATAATTTTAAGTAGAACTATAGTTAAAACCTATCAGGAACTACAGTACTCCTCGAGAACTATTAAAAAAGCCTATTGTTGAATCATTTTTAAGAGATTTTAAAAAAGTGCGGTGCTGGAGTGACATTCGTGTAGCACCTCAATTTTAAGTAGAACTATAGTTGAAACCTATCAGGAACTACAGTACTCCTCGAGAACTATTGAAAAAGCCTATTGTTGGATCATTTTTAAGAGATTTTAAAAAAGTGCGGTGCTGGAGTGATACCCGTGTATCACCATAATTTTAAGTAGAACTATAGTTAAAACCTATCAGGAACTACAGTACTCCTCGAGAACTATTGAAAAAGCCTATTGTTGAATCATTTTTAAGAGATTTTAAAAAAGTGCGGTGCTGGAGTGACATTCGTGTAGCACCACAATTTTAAGTAGAACTATAGTTAAAACCTATCAGGAACTACAGTACTCCTCGAGAACTATTGAAAAAGCCTATTGTTGAATCATTTTTAAGAGATTTTGAAAAAGTGCGGTGCTGGAGTGATACCCGTGTATCACCATAATTTTAAGTAGAACTATAGTTAAAACCTATCAGGAACTACAGTACTCCTCGAGAACTATTGAAAAAGCCTATTGTTGAATCATTTTTAAGAGATTTTAAAAAAGTGCGGTGCTGGAGTGACATTCGTGTAGCACCACAATTTTAAGTAGAACTATAGTTAAAACCTATCAGGAACTACAGTACTCCTCGAGAACTATTGAAAAAGCCTATTGTTGAATCATTTTTAAGAGATTTTAAAAAAGTGCGGTGCTGGAGTGACATTCGTGTAGCACCTCAATTTTAAGTAGAACTATAGTTAAAACCTATCAGGAACTACAGTACTCCTCGAGAACTATTAAAAAAGCCTATTGTTGAATCATATTTAAGAGATTTTAAAAAAGTGCGGTGCTGGAGTGATACCCGTGTATCACCATAATTTTAAGTAGAACTATAGTTAAAACCTATCAGGAACTACAGTACTCCTCGAGAACTATTAAAAAAGCCTATTGTTGAATCATTTTTAAGAGATTTTAAAAAAGTGCGGTGCTGGAGTGACATTCGTGTAGCACCTCAATTTTAAGTAGAACTATAGTTGAAACCTATCAGGAACTACAGTACTCCTCGAGAACTATTGAAAAAGCCTATTGTTGGATCATTTTTAAGAGATTTTAAAAAAGTGCGGTGCTGGAGTGATACCCGTGTATCACCATAATTTTAAGTAGAACTATAGTTAAAACCTATCAGGAACTACAGTACTCCTCGAGAACTATTGAAAAAGCCTATTGTTGAATCATTTTTAAGAGATTTTAAAAAAGTGCGGTGCTGGAGTGACATTCGTGTAGCACCACAATTTTAAGTAGAACTATAGTTAAAACCTATCAGGAACTACAGTACTCCTCGAGAACTATTGAAAAAGCCTATTGTTGAATCATTTTTAAGAGATTTTAAAAAAGTGCGGTGCTGGAGTGACATTCGTGTAGCACCACAATTTTAAGTAGAACTATAGTTAAAACCTATCAGGAACTACAGTACTCCTCGAGAACTATTGAAAAAGCCTATTGTTGAATCATTTTTAAGAGATTTTAAAAAAGTGCGGTGCTGGAGTGACATTCGTGTAGCACCTCAATTTTAAGTAGAACTATAGTTAAAACCTATCAGGAACTACAGTACTCCTCGAGAACTATTGAAAAAGCCTATTGTTGAATCATTTTTAAGAGATTTTAAAAAAGTGCGGTGCTGGAGTGACATTCGTGTAGCACCACAATTTTAAGTAGAACTATAGTTAAAACCTATCAGGAACTACAGTACTCCTCGAGAACTATTGAAAAAGCCTATTGTTGAATCATTTTTAAGAGATTTTAAAAAAGTGCGGTGCTGGAGTGACATTCGTGTAGCACCACAATTTTAAGTAGAACTATAGTTAAAACCTATCAGGAACTACAGTACTCCTCGAGAACTATTGAAAAAGCCTATTGTTGAATCATTTTTAAGAGATTTTAAAAAAGTGCGGTGCTGGAGTGACATTCGTGTAGCACCTCAATTTTAAGTAGAACTATAGTTAAAACCTATCAGGAACTACAGTACTCCTCGAGAACTATTAAAAAAGCCTATTGTTGAATCATATTTAAGAGATTTTAAAAAAGTGCGGTGCTGGAGTGATACCCGTGTATCACCATAATTTTAAGTAGAACTATAGTTAAAACCTATCAGGAACTACAGTACTCCTCGAGAACTATTAAAAAAGCCTATTGTTGAATCATTTTTAAGAGATTTTAAAAAAGTGCGGTGCTGGAGTGACATTCGTGTAGCACCTCAATTTTAAGTAGAACTATAGTTGAAACCTATCAGGAACTACAGTACTCCTCGAGAACTATTGAAAAAGCCTATTGTTGGATCATTTTTAAGAGATTTTAAAAAAGTGCGGTGCTGGAGTGATACCCGTGTATCACCATAATTTTAAGTAGAACTATAGTTAAAACCTATCAGGAACTACAGTACTCCTCGAGAACTATTGAAAAAGCCTATTGTTGAATCATTTTTAAGAGATTTTAAAAAAGTGCGGTGCTGGAGTGACATTCGTGTAGCACCACAATTTTAAGTAGAACTATAGTTAAAACCTATCAGGAACTACAGTACTCCTCGAGAACTATTGAAAAAGCCTATTGTTGAATCATTTTTAAGAGATTTTAAAAAAGTGCGGTGCTGGAGTGACATTCGTGTAGCACCACAATTTTAAGTAGAACTATAGTTAAAACCTATCAGGAACTACAGTACTCCTCGAGAACTATTGAAAAAGCCTATTGTTGAATCATTTTTAAGAGATTTTAAAAAAGTGCGGTGCTGGAGTGACATTCGTGTAGCACCTCAATTTTAAGTAGAACTATAGTTAAAACCTATCAGGAACTACAGTACTCCTCGAGAACTATTGAAAAAGCCTATTGTTGAATCATTTTTAAGAGATTTTAAAAAAGTGCGGTGCTGGAGTGACATTCGTGTAGCACCACAATTTTAAGTAGAACTATAGTTAAAACCTATCAGGAACTACAGTACTCCTCGAGAACTATTGAAAAAGCCTATTGTTGAATCATTTTTAAGAGATTTTAAAAAAGTGCGGTGCTGGAGTGATACCCGTGTATCACCATAATTTTAAGTAGAACTATAGTTAAAACCTATCAGGAACTACAGTACTCCTCGAGAACTATTGAAAAAGCCTATTGTTGAATCATTTTTAAGAGATTTTAAAAAAGTGCGGTGCTGGAGTGACATTCGTGTAGCACCTCAATTTTAAGTAGAACTATAGTTAAAACCTATCAGGAACTACAGTACTCCTCGAGAACTATTGAAAAAGCCTATTGTTGAATCATTTTTAAGAGATTTTAAAAAAGTGCGGTGCTGGAGTGACATTCGTGTAGCACCTCAATTTTAAGTAGAACTATAGTTAAAACCTATCAGGAACTACAGTACTCCTCGAGAACTATTGAAAAAGCCTATTGTTGAATCATTTTTAAGAGATTTTAAAAAAGTGCGGTGCTGGAGTGACATTCGTGTAGCACCTCAATTTTAAGTAGAACTATAGTTAAAACCTATCAGGAACTACAGTACTCCTCGAGAACTATTGAAAAAGCCTATTGTTGAATCATTTTTAAGAGATTTTGAAAAAGTGCGGTGCTGGAGTGATACCCGTGTATCACCATAATTTTAAGTAGAACTATAGTTAAAACCTATCAGGAACTACAGTACTCCTCGAGAACTATTGAAAAAGCCTATTGTTGAATCATTTTTAAGAGATTTTAAAAAAGTGCGGTGCTGGAGTGACATTCGTGTAGCACCACAATTTTAAGTAGAACTATAGTTAAAACCTATCAGGAACTACAGTACTCCTCGAGAACTATTGAAAAAGCCTATTGTTGAATCATTTTTAAGAGATTTTAAAAAAGTGCGGTGCTGGAGTGATACCCGTGTATCACCATAATTTTAAGTAGAACTATAGTTAAAACCTATCAGGAACTACAGTACTCCTCGAGAACTATTAAAAAAGCCTATTGTTGAATCATTTTTAAGAGATTTTAAAAAAGTGCGGTGCTGGAGTGACATTCGTGTAGCACCTCAATTTTAAGTAGAACTATAGTTAAAACCTATCAGGAACTACAGTACTCCTCGAGAACTATTGAAAAAGCCTATTGTTGAATCATTTTTAAGAGATTTTAAAAAAGTGCGGTGCTGGAGTGACATTCGTGTAGCACCTCAATTTTAAGTAGAACTATAGTTAAAACCTATCAGGAACTACAGTACTCCTCGAGAACTATTGAAAAAGCCTATTGTTGAATCATTTTTAAGAGATTTTGAAAAAGTGCGGTGCTGGAGTGATACCCGTGTATCACCATAATTTTAAGTAGAACTATAGTTAAAACCTATCAGGAACTACAGTACTCCTCGAGAACTATTGAAAAAGCCTATTGTTGAATCATTTTTAAGAGATTTTAAAAAAGTGCGGTGCTGGAGTGACATTCGTGTAGCACCACAATTTTAAGTAGAACTATAGTTAAAACCTATCAGGAACTACAGTACTCCTCGAGAACTATTGAAAAAGCCTATTGTTGAATCATTTTTAAGAGATTTTAAAAAAGTGCGGTGCTGGAGTGATACCCGTGTATCACCATAATTTTAAGTAGAACTATAGTTAAAACCTATCAGGAACTACAGTACTCCTCGAGAACTATTAAAAAAGCCTATTGTTGAATCATTTTTAAGAGATTTTAAAAAAGTGCGGTGCTGGAGTGACATTCGTGTAGCACCTCAATTTTAAGTAGAACTATAGTTGAAACCTATCAGGAACTACAGTACTCCTCGAGAACTATTGAAAAAGCCTATTGTTGGATCATTTTTAAGAGATTTTAAAAAAGTGCGGTGCTGGAGTGATACCCGTGTATCACCATAATTTTAAGTAGAACTATAGTTAAAACCTATCAGGAACTACAGTACTTCTCGAGAACTATTGAAAAAGCCTATTGTTGAATCATTTTTATGAGATTTTGAAAAAGTGCGGTGCTGGAGTGATACCCGTGTATCACCATAATTTTAAGTAGAACTATAGTTAAAACCTATCAGGAACTACAGTACTCCTCGAGAACTATTGAAAAAGCCTATTGTTGAATCATTTTTAAGAGATTTTAAAAAAGTGCGGTGCTGGAGTGACATTCGTGTAGCACCTCAATTTTAAGTAGAACTATAGTTAAAACCTATCAGGAACTACAGTACTCCTCGAGAACTATTGAAAAAGCCTATTGTTGAATCATTTTTAAGAGATTTTAAAAAAGTGCGGTGCTGGAGTGACATTCGTGTAGCACCACAATTTTAAGTAGAACTATAGTTAAAACCTATCAGGAACTACAGTACTCCTCGAGAACTATTGAAAAAGCCTATTGTTGAATCATTTTTAAGAGATTTTAAAAAAGTGCGGTGCTGGAGTGATACCCGTGTATCACCATAATTTTAAGTAGAACTATAGTTAAAACCTATCAGGAACTACAGTACTCCTCGAGAACTATTAAAAAAGCCTATTGTTGAATCATTTTTAAGAGATTTTAAAAAAGTGCGGTGCTGGAGTGACATTCGTGTAGCACCTCAATTTTAAGTAGAACTATAGTTGAAACCTATCAGGAACTACAGTACTCCTCGAGAACTATTAAAAAAGCCTATTGTTGAATCATATTTAAGAGATTTTAAAAAAGTGCGGTGCTGGAGTGATACCCGTGTATCACCATAATTTTAAGTAGAACTATAGTTAAAACCTATCAGGAACTACAGTACTCCTCGAGAACTATTAAAAAAGCCTATTGTTGAATCATTTTTAAGAGATTTTAAAAAAGTGCGGTGCTGGAGTGACATTCGTGTAGCACCTCAATTTTAAGTAGAACTATAGTTGAAACCTATCAGGAACTACAGTACTCCTCGAGAACTATTGAAAAAGCCTATTGTTGGATCATTTTTAAGAGATTTTAAAAAAGTGCGGTGCTGGAGTGATACCCGTGTATCACCATAATTTTAAGTAGAACTATAGTTAAAACCTATCAGGAACTACAGTACTCCTCGAGAACTATTGAAAAAGCCTATTGTTGAATCATTTTTAAGAGATTTTAAAAAAGTGCGGTGCTGGAGTGACATTCGTGTAGCACCACAATTTTAAGTAGAACTATAGTTAAAACCTATCAGGAACTACAGTACTCCTCGAGAACTATTGAAAAAGCCTATTGTTGAATCATTTTTAAGAGATTTTGAAAAAGTGCGGTGCTGGAGTGATACCCGTGTATCACCATAATTTTAAGTAGAACTATAGTTAAAACCTATCAGGAACTACAGTACTCCTCGAGAACTATTGAAAAAGCCTATTGTTGAATCATTTTTAAGAGATTTTAAAAAAGTGCGGTGCTGGAGTGACATTCGTGTAGCACCACAATTTTAAGTAGAACTATAGTTAAAACCTATCAGGAACTACAGTACTCCTCGAGAACTATTGAAAAAGCCTATTGTTGAATCATTTTTAAGAGATTTTAAAAAAGTGCGGTGCTGGAGTGACATTCGTGATGCACCTCAATTTTAAGTAGAACTATAGTTAAAACCTATCAGGAACTACAGTACTCCTCGAGAACTATTAAAAAAGCCTATTGTTGAATCATATTTAAGAGATTTTAAAAAAGTGCGGTGCTGGAGTGATACCCGTGTATCACCATAATTTTAAGTAGAACTATAGTTAAAACCTATCAGGAACTACAGTACTCCTCGAGAACTATTAAAAAAGCCTATTGTTGAATCATTTTTAAGAGATTTTAAAAAAGTGCGGTGCTGGAGTGACATTCGTGTAGCACCTCAATTTTAAGTAGAACTATAGTTGAAACCTATCAGGAACTACAGTACTCCTCGAGAACTATTGAAAAAGCCTATTGTTGGATCATTTTTAAGAGATTTTAAAAAAGTGCGGTGCTGGAGTGATACCCGTGTATCACCATAATTTTAAGTAGAACTATAGTTAAAACCTATCAGGAACTACAGTACTCCTCGAGAACTATTGAAAAAGCCTATTGTTGAATCATTTTTAAGAGATTTTAAAAAAGTGCGGTGCTGGAGTGACATTCGTGTAGCACCACAATTTTAAGTAGAACTATAGTTAAAACCTATCAGGAACTACAGTACTCCTCGAGAACTATTGAAAAAGCCTATTGTTGAATCATTTTTAAGAGATTTTAAAAAAGTGCGGTGCTGGAGTGACATTCGTGTAGCACCTCAATTTTAAGTAGAACTATAGTTAAAACCTATCAGGAACTACAGTACTCCTCGAGAACTATTGAAAAAGCCTATTGTTGAATCATTTTTAAGAGATTTTAAAAAAGTGCGGTGCTGGAGTGACATTCGTGTAGCACCACAATTTTAAGTAGAACTATAGTTAAAACCTATCAGGAACTACAGTACTCCTCGAGAACTATTGAAAAAGCCTATTGTTGAATCATTTTTAAGAGATTTTAAAAAAGTGCGGTGCTGGAGTGATACCCGTGTATCACCATAATTTTAAGTAGAACTATAGTTAAAACCTATCAGGAACTACAGTACTCCTCGAGAACTATTGAAAAAGCCTATTGTTGAATCATTTTTAAGAGATTTTAAAAAAGTGCGGTGCTGGAGTGACATTCGTGTAGCACCTCAATTTTAAGTAGAACTATAGTTAAAACCTATCAGGAACTACAGTACTCCTCGAGAACTATTGAAAAAGCCTATTGTTGAATCATTTTTAAGAGATTTTAAAAAAGTGCGGTGCTGGAGTGACATTCGTGTAGCACCTCAATTTTAAGTAGAACTATAGTTAAAACCTATCAGGAACTACAGTACTCCTCGAGAACTATTGAAAAAGCCTATTGTTGAATCATTTTTAAGAGATTTTAAAAAAGTGCGGTGCTGGAGTGACATTCGTGTAGCACCTCAATTTTAAGTAGAACTATAGTTAAAACCTATCAGGAACTACAGTACTCCTCGAGAACTATTGAAAAAGCCTATTGTTGAATCATTTTTAAGAGATTTTGAAAAAGTGCGGTGCTGGAGTGATACCCGTGTATCACCATAATTTTAAGTAGAACTATAGTTAAAACCTATCAGGAACTACAGTACTCCTCGAGAACTATTGAAAAAGCCTATTGTTGAATCATTTTTAAGAGATTTTAAAAAAGTGCGGTGCTGGAGTGACATTCGTGTAGCACCACAATTTTAAGTAGAACTATAGTTAAAACCTATCAGGAACTACAGTACTCCTCGAGAACTATTGAAAAAGCCTATTGTTGAATCATTTTTAAGAGATTTTAAAAAAGTGCGGTGCTGGAGTGATACCCGTGTATCACCATAATTTTAAGTAGAACTATAGTTAAAACCTATCAGGAACTACAGTACTCCTCGAGAACTATTAAAAAAGCCTATTGTTGAATCATTTTTAAGAGATTTTAAAAAAGTGCGGTGCTGGAGTGACATTCGTGTAGCACCTCAATTTTAAGTAGAACTATAGTTAAAACCTATCAGGAACTACAGTACTCCTCGAGAACTATTGAAAAAGCCTATTGTTGAATCATTTTTAAGAGATTTTAAAAAAGTGCGGTGCTGGAGTGACATTCGTGTAGCACCTCAATTTTAAGTAGAACTATAGTTAAAACCTATCAGGAACTACAGTACTCCTCGAGAACTATTGAAAAAGCCTATTGTTGAATCATTTTTAAGAGATTTTGAAAAAGTGCGGTGCTGGAGTGATACCCGTGTATCACCATAATTTTAAGTAGAACTATAGTTAAAACCTATCAGGAACTACAGTACTCCTCGAGAACTATTGAAAAAGCCTATTGTTGAATCATTTTTAAGAGATTTTAAAAAAGTGCGGTGCTGGAGTGACATTCGTGTAGCACCACAATTTTAAGTAGAACTATAGTTAAAACCTATCAGGAACTACAGTACTCCTCGAGAACTATTGAAAAAGCCTATTGTTGAATCATTTTTAAGAGATTTTAAAAAAGTGCGGTGCTGGAGTGATACCCGTGTATCACCATAATTTTAAGTAGAACTATAGTTAAAACCTATCAGGAACTACAGTACTCCTCGAGAACTATTAAAAAAGCCTATTGTTGAATCATTTTTAAGAGATTTTAAAAAAGTGCGGTGCTGGAGTGACATTCGTGTAGCACCTCAATTTTAAGTAGAACTATAGTTGAAACCTATCAGGAACTACAGTACTCCTCGAGAACTATTGAAAAAGCCTATTGTTGGATCATTTTTAAGAGATTTTAAAAAAGTGCGGTGCTGGAGTGATACCCGTGTATCACCATAATTTTAAGTAGAACTATAGTTAAAACCTATCAGGAACTACAGTACTTCTCGAGAACTATTGAAAAAGCCTATTGTTGAATCATTTTTAAGAGATTTTGAAAAAGTGCGGTGCTGGAGTGATACCCGTGTATCACCATAATTTTAAGTAGAACTATAGTTAAAACCTATCAGGAACTACAGTACTCCTCGAGAACTATTGAAAAAGCCTATTGTTGAATCATTTTTAAGAGATTTTAAAAAAGTGCGGTGCTGGAGTGACATTCGTGTAGCACCTCAATTTTAAGTAGAACTATAGTTAAAACCTATCAGGAACTACAGTACTCCTCGAGAACTATTGAAAAAGCCTATTGTTGAATCATTTTTAAGAGATTTTAAAAAAGTGCGGTGCTGGAGTGACATTCGTGTAGCACCACAATTTTAAGTAGAACTATAGTTAAAACCTATCAGGAACTACAGTACTCCTCGAGAACTATTGAAAAAGCCTATTGTTGAATCATTTTTAAGAGATTTTAAAAAAGTGCGGTGCTGGAGTGATACCCGTGTATCACCATAATTTTAAGTAGAACTATAGTTAAAACCTATCAGGAACTACAGTACTCCTCGAGAACTATTAAAAAAGCCTATTGTTGAATCATTTTTAAGAGATTTTAAAAAAGTGCGGTGCTGGAGTGACATTCGTGTAGCACCTCAATTTTAAGTAGAACTATAGTTGAAACCTATCAGGAACTACAGTACTCCTCGAGAACTATTAAAAAAGCCTATTGTTGAATCATATTTAAGAGATTTTAAAAAAGTGCGGTGCTGGAGTGATACCCGTGTATCACCATAATTTTAAGTAGAACTATAGTTAAAACCTATCAGGAACTACAGTACTCCTCGAGAACTATTAAAAAAGCCTATTGTTGAATCATTTTTAAGAGATTTTAAAAAAGTGCGGTGCTGGAGTGACATTCGTGTAGCACCTCAATTTTAAGTAGAACTATAGTTAAAACCTATCAGGAACTACAGTACTCCTCGAGAACTATTAAAAAAGCCTATTGTTGAATCATTTTTAAGAGATTTTAAAAAAGTGCGGTGCTGGAGTGACATTCGTGTAGCACCTCAATTTTAAGTAGAACTATAGTTAAAACCTATCAGGAACTACAGTACTCCTCGAGAACTATTGAAAAAGCCTATTGTTGAATCATTTTTAAGAGATTTTAAAAAAGTGCGGTGCTGGAGTGACATTCGTGTAGCACCTCAATTTTAAGTAGAACTATAGTTAAAACCTATCAGGAACTACAGTACTCCTCGAGAACTATTGAAAAAGCCTATTGTTGAATCATTTTTAAGAGATTTTGAAAAAGTGCGGTGCTGGAGTGATACCCGTGTATCACCATAATTTTAAGTAGAACTATAGTTAAAACCTATCAGGAACTACAGTACTCCTCGAGAACTATTGAAAAAGCCTATTGTTGAATCATTTTTAAGAGATTTTAAAAAAGTGCGGTGCTGGAGTGACATTCGTGTAGCACCACAATTTTAAGTAGAACTATAGTTAAAACCTATCAGGAACTACAGTACTCCTCGAGAACTATTGAAAAAGCCTATTGTTGAATCATTTTTAAGAGATTTTAAAAAAGTGCGGTGCTGGAGTGATACCCGTGTATCACCATAATTTTAAGTAGAACTATAGTTAAAACCTATCAGGAACTACAGTACTCCTCGAGAACTATTAAAAAAGCCTATTGTTGAATCATTTTTAAGAGATTTTAAAAAAGTGCGGTGCTGGAGTGACATTCGTGTAGCACCTCAATTTTAAGTAGAACTATAGTTGAAACCTATCAGGAACTACAGTACTCCTCGAGAACTATTGAAAAAGCCTATTGTTGGATCATTTTTAAGAGATTTTAAAAAAGTGCGGTGCTGGAGTGATACCCGTGTATCACCATAATTTTAAGTAGAACTATAGTTAAAACCTATCAGGAACTACAGTACTTCTCGAGAACTATTGAAAAAGCCTATTGTTGAATCATTTTTAAGAGATTTTGAAAAAGTGCGGTGCTGGAGTGATACCCGTGTATCACCATAATTTTAAGTAGAACTATAGTTAAAACCTATCAGGAACTACAGTACTCCTCGAGAACTATTGAAAAAGCCTATTGTTGAATCATTTTTAAGAGATTTTAAAAAAGTGCGGTGCTGGAGTGACATTCGTGTAGCACCTCAATTTTAAGTAGAACTATAGTTAAAACCTATCAGGAACTACAGTACTCCTCGAGAACTATTGAAAAAGCCTATTGTTGAATCATTTTTAAGAGCTTTTAAAAAAGTGCGGTGCTGGAGTGACATTCGTGTAGCACCACAATTTTAAGTAGAACTATAGTTAAAACCTATCAGGAACTACAGTACTCCTCGAGAACTATTGAAAAAGCCTATTGTTGAATCATTTTTAAGAGATTTTAAAAAAGTGCGGTGCTGGAGTGATACCCGTGTATCACCATAATTTTAAGTAGAACTATAGTTAAAACCTATCAGGAACTACAGTACTCCTCGAGAACTATTAAAAAAGCCTATTGTTGAATCATTTTTAAGAGATTTTAAAAAAGTGCGGTGCTGGAGTGACATTCGTGTAGCACCTCAATTTTAAGTAGAACTATAGTTGAAACCTATCAGGAACTACAGTACTCCTCGAGAACTATTAAAAAAGCCTATTGTTGAATCATATTTAAGAGATTTTAAAAAAGTGCGGTGCTGGAGTGATACCCGTGTATCACCATAATTTTAAGTAGAACTATAGTTAAAACCTATCAGGAACTACAGTACTCCTCGAGAACTATTAAAAAAGCCTATTGTTGAATCATTTTTAAGAGATTTTAAAAAAGTGCGGTGCTGGAGTGACATTCGTGTAGCACCTCAATTTTAAGTAGAACTATAGTTGAAACCTATCAGGAACTACAGTACTCCTCGAGAACTATTGAAAAAGCCTATTGTTGGATCATTTTTAAGAGATTTTAAAAAAGTGCGGTGCTGGAGTGATACCCGTGTATCACCATAATTTTAAGTAGAACTATAGTTAAAACCTATCAGGAACTACAGTACTCCTCGAGAACTATTGAAAAAGCCTATTGTTGAATCATTTTTAAGAGATTTTAAAAAAGTGCGGTGCTGGAGTGACATTCGTGTAGCACCACAATTTTAAGTAGAACTATAGTTAAAACCTATCAGGAACTACAGTACTCCTCGAGAACTATTGAAAAAGCCTATTGTTGAATCATTTTTAAGAGATTTTGAAAAAGTGCGGTGCTGGAGTGATACCCGTGTATCACCATAATTTTAAGTAGAACTATAGTTAAAACCTATCAGGAACTACAGTACTCCTCGAGAACTATTGAAAAAGCCTATTGTTGAATCATTTTTAAGAGATTTTAAAAAAGTGCGGTGCTGGAGTGACATTCGTGTAGCACCACAATTTTAAGTAGAACTATAGTTAAAACCTATCAGGAACTACAGTACTCCTCGAGAACTATTGAAAAAGCCTATTGTTGAATCATTTTTAAGAGATTTTAAAAAAGTGCGGTGCTGGAGTGACATTCGTGTAGCACCTCAATTTTAAGTAGAACTATAGTTAAAACCTATCAGGAACTACAGTACTCCTCGAGAACTATTAAAAAAGCCTATTGTTGAATCATATTTAAGAGATTTTAAAAAAGTGCGGTGCTGGAGTGATACCCGTGTATCACCATAATTTTAAGTAGAACTATAGTTAAAACCTATCAGGAACTACAGTACTCCTCGAGAACTATTAAAAAAGCCTATTGTTGAATCATTTTTAAGAGATTTTAAAAAAGTGCGGTGCTGGAGTGACATTCGTGTAGCACCTCAATTTTAAGTAGAACTATAGTTGAAACCTATCAGGAACTACAGTACTCCTCGAGAACTATTGAAAAAGCCTATTGTTGGATCATTTTTAAGAGATTTTAAAAAAGTGCGGTGCTGGAGTGATACCCGTGTATCACCATAATTTTAAGTAGAACTATAGTTAAAACCTATCAGGAACTACAGTACTCCTCGAGAACTATTGAAAAAGCCTATTGTTGAATCATTTTTAAGAGATTTTAAAAAAGTGCGGTGCTGGAGTGACATTCGTGTAGCACCACAATTTTAAGTAGAACTATAGTTAAAACCTATCAGGAACTACAGTACTCCTCGAGAACTATTGAAAAAGCCTATTGTTGAATCATTTTTAAGAGATTTTAAAAAAGTGCGGTGCTGGAGTGATACCCGTGTATCACCATAATTTTAAGTAGAACTATAGTTAAAACCTATCAGGAACTACAGTACTCCTCGAGAACTATTGAAAAAGCCTATTGTTGAATCATTTTTAAGAGATTTTAAAAAAGTGCGGTGCTGGAGTGACATTCGTGTAGCACCTCAATTTTAAGTAGAACTATAGTTAAAACCTATCAGGAACTACAGTACTCCTCGAGAACTATTGAAAAAGCCTATTGTTGAATCATTTTTAAGAGATTTTAAAAAAGTGCGGTGCTGGAGTGACATTCGTGTAGCACCTCAATTTTAAGTAGAACTATAGTTAAAACCTATCAGGAACTACAGTACTCCTCGAGAACTATTGAAAAAGCCTATTGTTGAATCATTTTTAAGAGATTTTAAAAAAGTGCGGTGCTGGAGTGACATTCGTGTAGCACCTCAATTTTAAGTAGAACTATAGTTAAAACCTATCAGGAACTACAGTACTCCTCGAGAACTATTGAAAAAGCCTATTGTTGAATCATTTTTAAGAGATTTTGAAAAAGTGCGGTGCTGGAGTGATACCCGTGTATCACCATAATTTTAAGTAGAACTATAGTTAAAACCTATCAGGAACTACAGTACTCCTCGAGAACTATTGAAAAAGCCTATTGTTGAATCATTTTTAAGAGATTTTAAAAAAGTGCGGTGCTGGAGTGACATTCGTGTAGCACTACAATTTTAAGTAGAACTATAGTTAAAACCTATCAGGAACTACAGTACTCCTCGAGAACTATTGAAAAAGCCTATTGTTGAATCATTTTTAAGAGATTTTAAAAAAGTGCGGTGCTGGAGTGATACCCGTGTATCACCATAATTTTAAGTAGAACTATAGTTAAAACCTATCAGGAACTACAGTACTCCTCGAGAACTATTAAAAAAGCCTATTGTTGAATCATTTTTAAGAGATTTTAAAAAAGTGCGGTGCTGGAGTGACATTCGTGTAGCACCTCAATTTTAAGTAGAACTATAGTTAAAACCTATCAGGAACTACAGTACTCCTCGAGAACTATTGAAAAAGCCTATTGTTGAATCATTTTTAAGAGATTTTAAAAAAGTGCGGTGCTGGAGTGACATTCGTGTAGCACCTCAATTTTAAGTAGAACTATAGTTAAAACCTATCAGGAACTACAGTACTCCTCGAGAACTATTGAAAAAGCCTATTGTTGAATCATTTTTAAGAGATTTTGAAAAAGTGCGGTGCTGGAGTGATACCCGTGTATCACCATAATTTTAAGTAGAACTATAGTTAAAACCTATCAGGAACTACAGTACTCCTCGAGAACTATTGAAAAAGCCTATTGTTGAATCATTTTTAAGAGATTTTAAAAAAGTGCGGTGCTGGAGTGACATTCGTGTAGCACCTCAATTTTAAGTAGAACTATAGTTAAAACCTATCAGGAACTACAGTACTCCTCGAGAACTATTGAAAAAGCCTATTGTTGAATCATTTTTAAGAGATTTTGAAAAAGTGCGGTGCTGGAGTGATACCCGTGTATCACCATAATTTTAAGTAGAACTATAGTTAAAACCTATCAGGAACTACAGTACTCCTCGAGAACTATTGAAAAAGCCTATTGTTGAATCATTTTTAAGAGATTTTAAAAAAGTGCGGTGCTGGAGTGACATTCGTGTAGCACCACAATTTTAAGTAGAACTATAGTTAAAACCTATCAGGAACTACAGTACTCCTCGAGAACTATTGAAAAAGCCTATTGTTGAATCATTTTTAAGAGATTTTAAAAAAGTGCGGTGCTGGAGTGATACCCGTGTATCACCATAATTTTAAGTAGAACTATAGTTAAAACCTATCAGGAACTACAGTACTCCTCGAGAACTATTAAAAAAGCCTATTGTTGAATCATTTTTAAGAGATTTTAAAAAAGTGCGGTGCTGGAGTGACATTCGTGTAGCACCTCAATTTTAAGTAGAACTATAGTTGAAACCTATCAGGAACTACAGTACTCCTCGAGAACTATTGAAAAAGCCTATTGTTGGATCATTTTTAAGAGATTTTAAAAAAGTGCGGTGCTGGAGTGATACCCGTGTATCACCATAATTTTAAGTAGAACTATAGTTAAAACCTATCAGGAACTACAGTACTTCTCGAGAACTATTGAAAAAGCCTATTGTTGAATCATTTTTAAGAGATTTTGAAAAAGTGCGGTGCTGGAGTGATACCCGTGTATCACCATAATTTTAAGTAGAACTATAGTTAAAACCTATCAGGAACTACAGTACTCCTCGAGAACTATTGAAAAAGCCTATTGTTGAATCATTTTTAAGAGATTTTAAAAAAGTGCGGTGCTGGAGTGACATTCGTGTAGCACCTCAATTTTAAGTAGAACTATAGTTAAAACCTATCAGGAACTACAGTACTCCTCGAGAACTATTGAAAAAGCCTATTGTTGAATCATTTTTAAGAGATTTTAAAAAAGTGCGGTGCTGGAGTGACATTCGTGTAGCACCACAATTTTAAGTAGAACTATAGTTAAAACCTATCAGGAACTACAGTACTCCTCGAGAACTATTGAAAAAGCCTATTGTTGAATCATTTTTAAGAGATTTTAAAAAAGTGCGGTGCTGGAGTGATACCCGTGTATCACCATAATTTTAAGTAGAACTATAGTTAAAACCTATCAGGAACTACAGTACTCCTCGAGAACTATTAAAAAAGCCTATTGTTGAATCATTTTTAAGAGATTTTAAAAAAGTGCGGTGCTGGAGTGACATTCGTGTAGCACCTCAATTTTAAGTAGAACTATAGTTGAAACCTATCAGGAACTACAGTACTCCTCGAGAACTATTAAAAAAGCCTATTGTTGAATCATATTTAAGAGATTTTAAAAAAGTGCGGTGCTGGAGTGATACCCGTGTATCACCATAATTTTAAGTAGAACTATAGTTAAAACCTATCAGGAACTACAGTACTCCTCGAGAACTATTAAAAAAGCCTATTGTTGAATCATTTTTAAGAGATTTTAAAAAAGTGCGGTGCTGGAGTGACATTCGTGTAGCACCTCAATTTTAAGTAGAACTATAGTTGAAACCTATCAGGAACTACAGTACTCCTCGAGAACTATTGAAAAAGCCTATTGTTGAATCATTTTTAAGAGATTTTAAAAAAGTGCGGTGCTGGAGTGACATTCGTGTAGCACCACAATTTTAAGTAGAACTATAGTTAAAACCTATCAGGAACTACAGTACTCCTCGAGAACTATTGAAAAAGCCTATTGTTGAATCATTTTTAAGAGATTTTGAAAAAGTGCGGTGCTGGAGTGATACCCGTGTATCACCTCAATTTTAAGTAGAACTATAGTTAAAACCTATCAGGAACTACAGTACTCCTCGAGAACTATTGAAAAAGCCTATTGTTGAATCATTTTTAAGAGATTTTAAAAAAGTGCGGTGCTGGAGTGACATTCGTGTAGCACCTCAATTTTAAGTAGAACTATAGTTAAAACCTATCAGGAACTACAGTACTCCTCGAGAACTATTGAAAAAGCCTATTGTTGAATCATTTTTAAGAGATTTTGAAAAAGTGCGGTGCTGGAGTGATACCCGTGTATCACCATAATTTTAAGTAGAACTATAGTTAAAACCTATCAGGAACTACAGTACTCCTCGAGAACTATTGAAAAAGCCTATTGTTGAATCATTTTTAAGAGATTTTAAAAAAGTGCGGTGCTGGAGTGACATTCGTGTAGCACCACAATTTTAAGTAGAACTATAGTTAAAACCTATCAGGAACTACAGTACTCCTCGAGAACTATTGAAAAAGCCTATTGTTGAATCATTTTTAAGAGATTTTAAAAAAGTGCGGTGCTGGAGTGATACCCGTGTATCACCATAATTTTAAGTAGAACTATAGTTAAAACCTATCAGGAACTACAGTACTCCTCGAGAACTATTAAAAAAGCCTATTGTTGAATCATTTTTAAGAGATTTTAAAAAAGTGCGGTGCTGGAGTGACATTCGTGTAGCACCTCAATTTTAAGTAGAACTATAGTTGAAACCTATCAGGAACTACAGTACTCCTCGAGAACTATTGAAAAAGCCTATTGTTGGATCATTTTTAAGAGATTTTAAAAAAGTGCGGTGCTGGAGTGATACCCGTGTATCACCATAATTTTAAGTAGAACTATAGTTAAAACCTATCAGGAACTACAGTACTTCTCGAGAACTATTGAAAAAGCCTATTGTTGAATCATTTTTAAGAGATTTTGAAAAAGTGCGGTGCTGGAGTGATACCCGTGTATCACCATAATTTTAAGTAGAACTATAGTTAAAACCTATCAGGAACTACAGTACTCCTCGAGAACTATTGAAAAAGCCTATTGTTGAATCATTTTTAAGAGATTTTAAAAAAGTGCGGTGCTGGAGTGACATTCGTGTAGCACCTCAATTTTAAGTAGAACTATAGTTAAAACCTATCAGGAACTACAGTACTCCTCGAGAACTATTGAAAAAGCCTATTGTTGAATCATTTTTAAGAGATTTTAAAAAAGTGCGGTGCTGGAGTGACATTCGTGTAGCACCACAATTTTAAGTAGAACTATAGTTAAAACCTATCAGGAACTACAGTACTCCTCGAGAACTATTGAAAAAGCCTATTGTTGAATCATTTTTAAGAGATTTTAAAAAAGTGCGGTGCTGGAGTGATACCCGTGTATCACCATAATTTTAAGTAGAACTATAGTTAAAACCTATCAGGAACTACAGTACTCCTCGAGAACTATTAAAAAAGCCTATTGTTGAATCATTTTTAAGAGATTTTAAAAAAGTGCGGTGCTGGAGTGACATTCGTGTAGCACCTCAATTTTAAGTAGAACTATAGTTGAAACCTATCAGGAACTACAGTACTCCTCGAGAACTATTGAAAAAGCCTATTGTTGGATCATTTTTAAGAGATTTTAAAAAAGTGCGGTGCTGGAGTGATACCCGTGTATCACCATAATTTTAAGTAGAACTATAGTTAAAACCTATCAGGAACTACAGTACTCCTCGAGAACTATTGAAAAAGCCTATTGTTGAATCATTTTTAAGAGATTTTAAAAAAGTGCGGTGCTGGAGTGACATTCGTGTAGCACCACAATTTTAAGTAGAACTATAGTTAAAACCTATCAGGAACTACAGTACTCCTCGAGAACTATTGAAAAAGCCTATTGTTGAATCATTTTTAAGAGATTTTGAAAAAGTGCGGTGCTGGAGTGATACCCGTGTATCACCATAATTTTAAGTAGAACTATAGTTAAAACCTATCAGGAACTACAGTACTCCTCGAGAACTATTGAAAAAGCCTATTGTTGAATCATTTTTAAGAGATTTTAAAAAAGTGCGGTGCTGGAGTGACATTCGTGTAGCACCACAATTTTAAGTAGAACTATAGTTAAAACCTATCAGGAACTACAGTACTCCTCGAGAACTATTGAAAAAGCCTATTGTTGAATCATTTTTAAGAGATTTTGAAAAAGTGCGGTGCTGGAGTGATACCCGTGTATCACCATAATTTTAAGTAGAACTATAGTTAAAACCTATCAGGAACTACAGTACTCCTCGAGAACTATTGAAAAAGCCTATTGTTGAATCATTTTTAAGAGATTTTAAAAAAGTGCGGTGCTGGAGTGACATTCGTGTAGCACCACAATTTTAAGTAGAACTATAGTTAAAACCTATCAGGAACTACAGTACTCCTCGAGAACTATTGAAAAAGCCTATTGTTGAATCATTTTTAAGAGATTTTAAAAAAGTGCGGTGCTGGAGTGACATTCGTGTAGCACCTCAATTTTAAGTAGAACTATAGTTAAAACCTATCAGGAACTACAGTACTCCTCGAGAACTATTAAAAAAGCCTATTGTTGAATCATATTTAAGAGATTTTAAAAAAGTGCGGTGCTGGAGTGATACCCGTGTATCACCATAATTTTAAGTAGAACTATAGTTAAAACCTATCAGGAACTACAGTACTCCTCGAGAACTATTAAAAAAGCCTATTGTTGAATCATTTTTAAGAGATTTTAAAAAAGTGCGGTGCTGGAGTGACATTCGTGTAGCACCTCAATTTTAAGTAGAACTATAGTTGAAACCTATCAGGAACTACAGTACTCCTCGAGAACTATTGAAAAAGCCTATTGTTGGATCATTTTTAAGAGATTTTAAAAAAGTGCGGTGCTGGAGTGATACCCGTGTATCACCATAATTTTAAGTAGAACTATAGTTAAAACCTATCAGGAACTACAGTACTCCTCGAGAACTATTGAAAAAGCCTATTGTTGAATCATTTTTAAGAGATTTTAAAAAAGTGCGGTGCTGGAGTGACATTCGTGTAGCACCACAATTTTAAGTAGAACTATAGTTAAAACCTATCAGGAACTACAGTACTCCTCGAGAACTATTGAAAAAGCCTATTGTTGAATCATTTTTAAGAGATTTTAAAAAAGTGCGGTGCTGGAGTGACATTCGTGTAGCACCTCAATTTTAAGTAGAACTATAGTTGAAACCTATCAGGAACTACAGTACTCCTCGAGAACTATTGAAAAAGCCTATTGTTGGATCATTTTTAAGAGATTTTAAAAAAGTGCGGTGCTGGAGTGATACCCGTGTATCACCATAATTTTAAGTAGAACTATAGTTAAAACCTATCAGGAACTACAGTACTCCTCGAGAACTATTGAAAAAGCCTATTGTTGAATCATTTTTAAGAGATTTTAAAAAAGTGCGGTGCTGGAGTGACATTCGTGTAGCACCACAATTTTAAGTAGAACTATAGTTAAAACCTATCAGGAACTACAGTACTCCTCGAGAACTATTGAAAAAGCCTATTGTTGAATCATTTTTAAGAGATTTTAAAAAAGTGCGGTGCTGGAGTGACATTCGTGTAGCACCTCAATTTTAAGTAGAACTATAGTTAAAACCTATCAGGAACTACAGTACTCCTCGAGAACTATTGAAAAAGCCTATTGTTGAATCATTTTTAAGAGATTTTAAAAAAGTGCGGTGCTGGAGTGACATTCGTGTAGCACCACAATTTTAAGTAGAACTATAGTTAAAACCTATCAGGAACTACAGTACTCCTCGAGAACTATTGAAAAAGCCTATTGTTGAATCATTTTTAAGAGATTTTAAAAAAGTGCGGTGCTGGAGTGACATTCGTGTAGCACCTCAATTTTAAGTAGAACTATAGTTGAAACCTATCAGGAACTACAGTACTCCTCGAGAACTATTGAAAAAGCCTATTGTTGGATCATTTTTAAGAGATTTTAAAAAAGTGCGGTGCTGGAGTGATACCCGTGTATCACCATAATTTTAAGTAGAACTATAGTTAAAACCTATCAGGAACTACAGTACTTCTCGAGAACTATTGAAAAAGCCTATTGTTGAATCATTTTTAAGAGATTTTGAAAAAGTGCGGTGCTGGAGTGATACCCGTGTATCACCATAATTTTAAGTAGAACTATAGTTAAAACCTATCAGGAACTACAGTACTCCTCGAGAACTATTGAAAAAGCCTATTGTTGAATCATTTTTAAGAGATTTTAAAAAAGTGCGGTGCTGGAGTGACATTCGTGTAGCACCTCAATTTTAAGTAGAACTATAGTTAAAACCTATCAGGAACTACAGTACTCCTCGAGAACTATTGAAAAAGCCTATTGTTGAATCATTTTTAAGAGATTTTAAAAAAGTGCGGTGCTGGAGTGACATTCGTGTAGCACCACAATTTTAAGTAGAACTATAGTTAAAACCTATCAGGAACTACAGTACTCCTCGAGAACTATTGAAAAAGCCTATTGTTGAATCATTTTTAAGAGATTTTAAAAAAGTGCGGTGCTGGAGTGATACCCGTGTATCACCATAATTTTAAGTAGAACTATAGTTAAAACCTATCAGGAACTACAGTACTCCTCGAGAACTATTAAAAAAGCCTATTGTTGAATCATTTTTAAGAGATTTTAAAAAAGTGCGGTGCTGGAGTGACATTCGTGTAGCACCTCAATTTTAAGTAGAACTATAGTTGAAACCTATCAGGAACTACAGTACTCCTCGAGAACTATTAAAAAAGCCTATTGTTGAATCATATTTAAGAGATTTTAAAAAAGTGCGGTGCTGGAGTGATACCCGTGTATCACCATAATTTTAAGTAGAACTATAGTTAAAACCTATCAGGAACTACAGTACTCCTCGAGAACTATTAAAAAAGCCTATTGTTGAATCATTTTTAAGAGATTTTAAAAAAGTGCGGTGCTGGAGTGACATTCGTGTAGCACCTCAATTTTAAGTAGAACTATAGTTGAAACCTATCAGGAACTACAGTACTCCTCGAGAACTATTGAAAAAGCCTATTGTTGGATCATTTTTAAGAGATTTTAAAAAAGTGCGGTGCTGGAGTGATACCCGTGTATCACCATAATTTTAAGTAGAACTATAGTTAAAACCTATCAGGAACTACAGTACTCCTCGAGAACTATTGAAAAAGCCTATTGTTGAATCATTTTTAAGAGATTTTAAAAAAGTGCGGTGCTGGAGTGACATTCGTGTAGCACCACAATTTTAAGTAGAACTATAGTTAAAACCTATCAGGAACTACAGTACTCCTCGAGAACTATTGAAAAAGCCTATTGTTGAATCATTTTTAAGAGATTTTAAAAAAGTGCGGTGCTGGAGTGACATTCGTGTAGCACCACAATTTTAAGTAGAACTATAGTTAAAACCTATCAGGAACTACAGTACTCCTCGAGAACTATTGAAAAAGCCTATTGTTGAATCATTTTTAAGAGATTTTAAAAAAGTGCGGTGCTGGAGTGATACCCGTGTATCACCATAATTTTAAGTAGAACTATAGTTAAAACCTATCAGGAACTACAGTACTCCTCGAGAACTATTAAAAAAGCCTATTGTTGAATCATTTTTAAGAGATTTTAAAAAAGTGCGGTGCTGGAGTGACATTCGTGTAGCACCTCAATTTTAAGTAGAACTATAGTTGAAACCTATCAGGAACTACAGTACTCCTCGAGAACTATTAAAAAAGCCTATTGTTGAATCATATTTAAGAGATTTTAAAAAAGTGCGGTGCTGGAGTGACATTCGTGTAGCACCTCAATTTTAAGTAGAACTATAGTTAAAACCTATCAGGAACTACAGTACTCCTCGAGAACTATTGAAAAAGCCTATTGTTGAATCATTTTTAAGAGATTTTAAAAAAGTGCGGTGCTGGAGTGACATTCGTGTAGCACCACAATTTTAAGTAGAACTATAGTTAAAACCTATCAGGAACTACAGTACTCCTCGAGAACTATTGAAAAAGCCTATTGTTGAATCATTTTTAAGAGATTTTAAAAAAGTGCGGTGCTGGAGTGATACCCGTGTATCACCATAATTTTAAGTAGAACTATAGTTAAAACCTATCAGGAACTACAGTACTCCTCGAGAACTATTGAAAAAGCCTATTGTTGAATCATTTTTAAGAGATTTTAAAAAAGTGCGGTGCTGGAGTGACATTCGTGTAGCACCTCAATTTTAAGTAGAACTATAGTTAAAACCTATCAGGAACTACAGTACTCCTCGAGAACTATTGAAAAAGCCTATTGTTGAATCATTTTTAAGAGATTTTAAAAAAGTGCGGTGCTGGAGTGACATTCGTGTAGCACCTCAATTTTAAGTAGAACTATAGTTAAAACCTATCAGGAACTACAGTACTCCTCGAGAACTATTGAAAAAGCCTATTGTTGAATCATTTTTAAGAGATTTTAAAAAAGTGCGGTGCTGGAGTGACATTCGTGTAGCACCTCAATTTTAAGTAGAACTATAGTTAAAACCTATCAGGAACTACAGTACTCCTCGAGAACTATTGAAAAAGCCTATTGTTGAATCATTTTTAAGAGATTTTGAAAAAGTGCGGTGCTGGAGTGATACCCGTGTATCACCATAATTTTAAGTAGAACTATAGTTAAAACCTATCAGGAACTACAGTACTCCTCGAGAACTATTGAAAAAGCCTATTGTTGAATCATTTTTAAGAGATTTTAAAAAAGTGCGGTGCTGGAGTGACATTCGTGTAGCACCACAATTTTAAGTAGAACTATAGTTAAAACCTATCAGGAACTACAGTACTCCTCGAGAACTATTGAAAAAGCCTATTGTTGAATCATTTTTAAGAGATTTTAAAAAAGTGCGGTGCTGGAGTGATACCCGTGTATCACCATAATTTTAAGTAGAACTATAGTTAAAACCTATCAGGAACTACAGTACTCCTCGAGAACTATTAAAAAAGCCTATTGTTGAATCATTTTTAAGAGATTTTAAAAAAGTGCGGTGCTGGAGTGACATTCGTGTAGCACCTCAATTTTAAGTAGAACTATAGTTAAAACCTATCAGGAACTACAGTACTCCTCGAGAACTATTGAAAAAGCCTATTGTTGAATCATTTTTAAGAGATTTTAAAAAAGTGCGGTGCTGGAGTGACATTCGTGTAGCACCTCAATTTTAAGTAGAACTATAGTTAAAACCTATCAGGAACTACAGTACTCCTCGAGAACTATTGAAAAAGCCTATTGTTGAATCATTTTTAAGAGATTTTGAAAAAGTGCGGTGCTGGAGTGATACCCGTGTATCACCATAATTTTAAGTAGAACTATAGTTAAAACCTATCAGGAACTACAGTACTCCTCGAGAACTATTGAAAAAGCCTATTGTTGAATCATTTTTAAGAGATTTTAAAAAAGTGCGGTGCTGGAGTGACATTCGTGTAGCACCACAATTTTAAGTAGAACTATAGTTAAAACCTATCAGGAACTACAGTACTCCTCGAGAACTATTGAAAAAGCCTATTGTTGAATCATTTTTAAGAGATTTTAAAAAAGTGCGGTGCTGGAGTGATACCCGTGTATCACCATAATTTTAAGTAGAACTATAGTTAAAACCTATCAGGAACTACAGTACTCCTCGAGAACTATTAAAAAAGCCTATTGTTGAATCATTTTTAAGAGATTTTAAAAAAGTGCGGTGCTGGAGTGACATTCGTGTAGCACCTCAATTTTAAGTAGAACTATAGTTGAAACCTATCAGGAACTACAGTACTCCTCGAGAACTATTGAAAAAGCCTATTGTTGGATCATTTTTAAGAGATTTTAAAAAAGTGCGGTGCTGGAGTGACATTCGTGTAGCACCTCAATTTTAAGTAGAACTATAGTTGAAACCTATCAGGAACTACAGTACTCCTCGAGAACTATTGAAAAAGCCTATTGTTGGATCATTTTTAAGAGATTTTAAAAAAGTGCGGTGCTGGAGTGATACCCGTGTATCACCATAATTTTAAGTAGAACTATAGTTAAAACCTATCAGGAACTACAGTACTTCTCGAGAACTATTGAAAAAGCCTATTGTTGAATCATTTTTAAGAGATTTTGAAAAAGTGCGGTGCTGGAGTGATACCCGTGTATCACCATAATTTTAAGTAGAACTATAGTTAAAACCTATCAGGAACTACAGTACTCCTCGAGAACTATTGAAAAAGCCTATTGTTGAATCATTTTTAAGAGATTTTAAAAAAGTGCGGTGCTGGAGTGACATTCGTGTAGCACCTCAATTTTAAGTAGAACTATAGTTAAAACCTATCAGGAACTACAGTACTCCTCGAGAACTATTGAAAAAGCCTATTGTTGAATCATTTTTAAGAGATTTTAAAAAAGTGCGGTGCTGGAGTGACATTCGTGTAGCACCACAATTTTAAGTAGAACTATAGTTAAAACCTATCAGGAACTACAGTACTCCTCGAGAACTATTGAAAAAGCCTATTGTTGAATCATTTTTAAGAGATTTTAAAAAAGTGCGGTGCTGGAGTGATACCCGTGTATCACCATAATTTTAAGTAGAACTATAGTTAAAACCTATCAGGAACTACAGTACTCCTCGAGAACTATTAAAAAAGCCTATTGTTGAATCATTTTTAAGAGATTTTAAAAAAGTGCGGTGCTGGAGTGACATTCGTGTAGCACCTCAATTTTAAGTAGAACTATAGTTGAAACCTATCAGGAACTACAGTACTCCTCGAGAACTATTAAAAAAGCCTATTGTTGAATCATATTTAAGAGATTTTAAAAAAGTGCGGTGCTGGAGTGATACCCGTGTATCACCATAATTTTAAGTAGAACTATAGTTAAAACCTATCAGGAACTACAGTACTCCTCGAGAACTATTAAAAAAGCCTATTGTTGAATCATTTTTAAGAGATTTTAAAAAAGTGCGGTGCTGGAGTGACATTCGTGTAGCACCTCAATTTTAAGTAGAACTATAGTTGAAACCTATCAGGAACTACAGTACTCCTCGAGAACTATTGAAAAAGCCTATTGTTGGATCATTTTTAAGAGATTTTAAAAAAGTGCGGTGCTGGAGTGATACCCGTGTATCACCATAATTTTAAGTAGAACTATAGTTAAAACCTATCAGGAACTACAGTACTCCTCGAGAACTATTGAAAAAGCCTATTGTTGAATCATTTTTAAGAGATTTTAAAAAAGTGCGGTGCTGGAGTGACATTCGTGTAGCACCACAATTTTAAGTAGAACTATAGTTAAAACCTATCAGGAACTACAGTACTCCTCGAGAACTATTGAAAAAGCCTATTGTTGAATCATTTTTAAGAGATTTTGAAAAAGTGCGGTGCTGGAGTGATACCCGTGTATCACCATAATTTTAAGTAGAACTATAGTTAAAACCTATCAGGAACTACAGTACTCCTCGAGAACTATTGAAAAAGCCTATTGTTGAATCATTTTTAAGAGATTTTAAAAAAGTGCGGTGCTGGAGTGACATTCGTGTAGCACCACAATTTTAAGTAGAACTATAGTTAAAACCTATCAGGAACTACAGTACTCCTCGAGAACTATTGAAAAAGCCTATTGTTGAATCATTTTTAAGAGATTTTAAAAAAGTGCGGTGCTGGAGTGACATTCGTGTAGCACCTCAATTTTAAGTAGAACTATAGTTAAAACCTATCAGGAACTACAGTACTCCTCGAGAACTATTAAAAAAGCCTATTGTTGAATCATATTTAAGAGATTTTAAAAAAGTGCGGTGCTGGAGTGATACCCGTGTATCACCATAATTTTAAGTAGAACTATAGTTAAAACCTATCAGGAACTACAGTACTCCTCGAGAACTATTAAAAAAGCCTATTGTTGAATCATTTTTAAGAGATTTTAAAAAAGTGCGGTGCTGGAGTGACATTCGTGTAGCACCTCAATTTTAAGTAGAACTATAGTTGAAACCTATCAGGAACTACAGTACTCCTCGAGAACTATTGAAAAAGCCTATTGTTGGATCATTTTTAAGAGATTTTAAAAAAGTGCGGTGCTGGAGTGATACCCGTGTATCACCATAATTTTAAGTAGAACTATAGTTAAAACCTATCAGGAACTACAGTACTCCTCGAGAACTATTGAAAAAGCCTATTGTTGAATCATTTTTAAGAGATTTTAAAAAAGTGCGGTGCTGGAGTGACATTCGTGTAGCACCACAATTTTAAGTAGAACTATAGTTAAAACCTATCAGGAACTACAGTACTCCTCGAGAACTATTGAAAAAGCCTATTGTTGAATCATTTTTAAGAGATTTTAAAAAAGTGCGGTGCTGGAGTGACATTCGTGTAGCACCTCAATTTTAAGTAGAACTATAGTTAAAACCTATCAGGAACTACAGTACTCCTCGAGAACTATTGAAAAAGCCTATTGTTGAATCATTTTTAAGAGATTTTAAAAAAGTGCGGTGCTGGAGTGACATTCGTGTAGCACCACAATTTTAAGTAGAACTATAGTTAAAACCTATCAGGAACTACAGTACTCCTCGAGAACTATTGAAAAAGCCTATTGTTGAATCATTTTTAAGAGATTTTAAAAAAGTGCGGTGCTGGAGTGATACCCGTGTATCACCATAATTTTAAGTAGAACTATAGTTAAAACCTATCAGGAACTACAGTACTCCTCGAGAACTATTGAAAAAGCCTATTGTTGAATCATTTTTAAGAGATTTTAAAAAAGTGCGGTGCTGGAGTGACATTCGTGTAGCACCTCAATTTTAAGTAGAACTATAGTTAAAACCTATCAGGAACTACAGTACTCCTCGAGAACTATTGAAAAAGCCTATTGTTGAATCATTTTTAAGAGATTTTAAAAAAGTGCGGTGCTGGAGTGACATTCGTGTAGCACCTCAATTTTAAGTAGAACTATAGTTAAAACCTATCAGGAACTACAGTACTCCTCGAGAACTATTGAAAAAGCCTATTGTTGAATCATTTTTAAGAGATTTTAAAAAAGTGCGGTGCTGGAGTGACATTCGTGTAGCACCTCAATTTTAAGTAGAACTATAGTTAAAACCTATCAGGAACTACAGTACTCCTCGAGAACTATTGAAAAAGCCTATTGTTGAATCATTTTTAAGAGATTTTGAAAAAGTGCGGTGCTGGAGTGATACCCGTGTATCACCATAATTTTAAGTAGAACTATAGTTAAAACCTATCAGGAACTACAGTACTCCTCGAGAACTATTGAAAAAGCCTATTGTTGAATCATTTTTAAGAGATTTTAAAAAAGTGCGGTGCTGGAGTGACATTCGTGTAGCACCACAATTTTAAGTAGAACTATAGTTAAAACCTATCAGGAACTACAGTACTCCTCGAGAACTATTGAAAAAGCCTATTGTTGAATCATTTTTAAGAGATTTTAAAAAAGTGCGGTGCTGGAGTGATACCCGTGTATCACCATAATTTTAAGTAGAACTATAGTTAAAACCTATCAGGAACTACAGTACTCCTCGAGAACTATTAAAAAAGCCTATTGTTGAATCATTTTTAAGAGATTTTAAAAAAGTGCGGTGCTGGAGTGACATTCGTGTAGCACCTCAATTTTAAGTAGAACTATAGTTAAAACCTATCAGGAACTACAGTACTCCTCGAGAACTATTGAAAAAGCCTATTGTTGAATCATTTTTAAGAGATTTTAAAAAAGTGCGGTGCTGGAGTGACATTCGTGTAGCACCTCAATTTTAAGTAGAACTATAGTTAAAACCTATCAGGAACTACAGTACTCCTCGAGAACTATTGAAAAAGCCTATTGTTGAATCATTTTTAAGAGATTTTGAAAAAGTGCGGTGCTGGAGTGATACCCGTGTATCACCATAATTTTAAGTAGAACTATAGTTAAAACCTATCAGGAACTACAGTACTCCTCGAGAACTATTGAAAAAGCCTATTGTTGAATCATTTTTAAGAGATTTTAAAAAAGTGCGGTGCTGGAGTGACATTCGTGTAGCACCACAATTTTAAGTAGAACTATAGTTAAAACCTATCAGGAACTACAGTACTCCTCGAGAACTATTGAAAAAGCCTATTGTTGAATCATTTTTAAGAGATTTTAAAAAAGTGCGGTGCTGGAGTGATACCCGTGTATCACCATAATTTTAAGTAGAACTATAGTTAAAACCTATCAGGAACTACAGTACTCCTCGAGAACTATTAAAAAAGCCTATTGTTGAATCATTTTTAAGAGATTTTAAAAAAGTGCGGTGCTGGAGTGACATTCGTGTAGCACCTCAATTTTAAGTAGAACTATAGTTGAAACCTATCAGGAACTACAGTACTCCTCGAGAACTATTGAAAAAGCCTATTGTTGGATCATTTTTAAGAGATTTTAAAAAAGTGCGGTGCTGGAGTGATACCCGTGTATCACCATAATTTTAAGTAGAACTATAGTTAAAACCTATCAGGAACTACAGTACTTCTCGAGAACTATTGAAAAAGCCTATTGTTGAATCATTTTTAAGAGATTTTGAAAAAGTGCGGTGCTGGAGTGATACCCGTGTATCACCATAATTTTAAGTAGAACTATAGTTAAAACCTATCAGGAACTACAGTACTCCTCGAGAACTATTGAAAAAGCCTATTGTTGAATCATTTTTAAGAGATTTTAAAAAAGTGCGGTGCTGGAGTGACATTCGTGTAGCACCTCAATTTTAAGTAGAACTATAGTTAAAACCTATCAGGAACTACAGTACTCCTCGAGAACTATTGAAAAAGCCTATTGTTGAATCATTTTTAAGAGATTTTAAAAAAGTGCGGTGCTGGAGTGACATTCGTGTAGCACCACAATTTTAAGTAGAACTATAGTTAAAACCTATCAGGAACTACAGTACTCCTCGAGAACTATTGAAAAAGCCTATTGTTGAATCATTTTTAAGAGATTTTAAAAAAGTGCGGTGCTGGAGTGATACCCGTGTATCACCATAATTTTAAGTAGAACTATAGTTAAAACCTATCAGGAACTACAGTACTCCTCGAGAACTATTAAAAAAGCCTATTGTTGAATCATTTTTAAGAGATTTTAAAAAAGTGCGGTGCTGGAGTGACATTCGTGTAGCACCTCAATTTTAAGTAGAACTATAGTTGAAACCTATCAGGAACTACAGTACTCCTCGAGAACTATTAAAAAAGCCTATTGTTGAATCATATTTAAGAGATTTTAAAAAAGTGCGGTGCTGGAGTGATACCCGTGTATCACCATAATTTTAAGTAGAACTATAGTTAAAACCTATCAGGAACTACAGTACTCCTCGAGAACTATTAAAAAAGCCTATTGTTGAATCATTTTTAAGAGATTTTAAAAAAGTGCGGTGCTGGAGTGACATTCGTGTAGCACCTCAATTTTAAGTAGAACTATAGTTGAAACCTATCAGGAACTACAGTACTCCTCGAGAACTATTGAAAAAGCCTATTGTTGGATCATTTTTAAGAGATTTTAAAAAAGTGCGGTGCTGGAGTGATACCCGTGTATCACCATAATTTTAAGTAGAACTATAGTTAAAACCTATCAGGAACTACAGTACTCCTCGAGAACTATTGAAAAAGCCTATTGTTGAATCATTTTTAAGAGATTTTAAAAAAGTGCGGTGCTGGAGTGACATTCGTGTAGCACCACAATTTTAAGTAGAACTATAGTTAAAACCTATCAGGAACTACAGTACTCCTCGAGAACTATTGAAAAAGCCTATTGTTGAATCATTTTTAAGAGATTTTGAAAAAGTGCGGTGCTGGAGTGATACCCGTGTATCACCATAATTTTAAGTAGAACTATAGTTAAAACCTATCAGGAACTACAGTACTCCTCGAGAACTATTGAAAAAGCCTATTGTTGAATCATTTTTAAGAGATTTTAAAAAAGTGCGGTGCTGGAGTGACATTCGTGTAGCACCACAATTTTAAGTAGAACTATAGTTAAAACCTATCAGGAACTACAGTACTCCTCGAGAACTATTGAAAAAGCCTATTGTTGAATCATTTTTAAGAGATTTTAAAAAAGTGCGGTGCTGGAGTGACATTCGTGTAGCACCTCAATTTTAAGTAGAACTATAGTTAAAACCTATCAGGAACTACAGTACTCCTCGAGAACTATTGAAAAAGCCTATTGTTGAATCATTTTTAAGAGATTTTGAAAAAGTGCGGTGCTGGAGTGATACCCGTGTATCACCATAATTTTAAGTAGAACTATAGTTAAAACCTATCAGGAACTACAGTACTCCTCGAGAACTATTGAAAAAGCCTATTGTTGAATCATTTTTAAGAGATTTTAAAAAAGTGCGGTGCTGGAGTGACATTCGTGTAGCACCACAATTTTAAGTAGAACTATAGTTAAAACCTATCAGGAACTACAGTACTCCTCGAGAACTATTGAAAAAGCCTATTGTTGAATCATTTTTAAGAGATTTTAAAAAAGTGCGGTGCTGGAGTGATACCCGTGTATCACCATAATTTTAAGTAGAACTATAGTTAAAACCTATCAGGAACTACAGTACTCCTCGAGAACTATTAAAAAAGCCTATTGTTGAATCATTTTTAAGAGATTTTAAAAAAGTGCGGTGCTGGAGTGACATTCGTGTAGCACCTCAATTTTAAGTAGAACTATAGTTGAAACCTATCAGGAACTACAGTACTCCTCGAGAACTATTGAAAAAGCCTATTGTTGGATCATTTTTAAGAGATTTTAAAAAAGTGCGGTGCTGGAGTGATACCCGTGTATCACCATAATTTTAAGTAGAACTATAGTTAAAACCTATCAGGAACTACAGTACTCCTCGAGAACTATTAAAAAAGCCTATTGTTGAATCATTTTTAAGAGATTTTAAAAAAGTGCGGTGCTGGAGTGACATTCGTGTAGCACCTCAATTTTAAGTAGAACTATAGTTGAAACCTATCAGGAACTACAGTACTCCTCGAGAACTATTAAAAAAGCCTATTGTTGAATCATATTTAAGAGATTTTAAAAAAGTGCGGTGCTGGAGTGATACCCGTGTATCACCATAATTTTAAGTAGAACTATAGTTAAAACCTATCAGGAACTACAGTACTCCTCGAGAACTATTAAAAAAGCCTATTGTTGAATCATTTTTAAGAGATTTTAAAAAAGTGCGGTGCTGGAGTGACATTCGTGTAGCACCTCAATTTTAAGTAGAACTATAGTTGAAACCTATCAGGAACTACAGTACTCCTCGAGAACTATTGAAAAAGCCTATTGTTGGATCATTTTTAAGAGATTTTAAAAAAGTGCGGTGCTGGAGTGATACCCGTGTATCACCATAATTTTAAGTAGAACTATAGTTAAAACCTATCAGGAACTACAGTACTCCTCGAGAACTATTGAAAAAGCCTATTGTTGAATCATTTTTAAGAGATTTTAAAAAAGTGCGGTGCTGGAGTGACATTCGTGTAGCACCACAATTTTAAGTAGAACTATAGTTAAAACCTATCAGGAACTACAGTACTCCTCGAGAACTATTGAAAAAGCCTATTGTTGAATCATTTTTAAGAGATTTTGAAAAAGTGCGGTGCTGGAGTGATACCCGTGTATCACCATAATTTTAAGTAGAACTATAGTTAAAACCTATCAGGAACTACAGTACTCCTCGAGAACTATTGAAAAAGCCTATTGTTGAATCATTTTTAAGAGATTTTAAAAAAGTGCGGTGCTGGAGTGACATTCGTGTAGCACCACAATTTTAAGTAGAACTATAGTTAAAACCTATCAGGAACTACAGTACTCCTCGAGAACTATTGAAAAAGCCTATTGTTGAATCATTTTTAAGAGATTTTAAAAAAGTGCGGTGCTGGAGTGACATTCGTGTAGCACCTCAATTTTAAGTAGAACTATAGTTAAAACCTATCAGGAACTACAGTACTCCTCGAGAACTATTAAAAAAGCCTATTGTTGAATCATATTTAAGAGATTTTAAAAAAGTGCGGTGCTGGAGTGATACCCGTGTATCACCATAATTTTAAGTAGAACTATAGTTAAAACCTATCAGGAACTACAGTACTCCTCGAGAACTATTAAAAAAGCCTATTGTTGAATCATTTTTAAGAGATTTTAAAAAAGTGCGGTGCTGGAGTGACATTCGTGTAGCACCTCAATTTTAAGTAGAACTATAGTTGAAACCTATCAGGAACTACAGTACTCCTCGAGAACTATTGAAAAAGCCTATTGTTGGATCATTTTTAAGAGATTTTAAAAAAGTGCGGTGCTGGAGTGATACCCGTGTATCACCATAATTTTAAGTAGAACTATAGTTAAAACCTATCAGGAACTACAGTACTCCTCGAGAACTATTGAAAAAGCCTATTGTTGAATCATTTTTAAGAGATTTTAAAAAAGTGCGGTGCTGGAGTGACATTCGTGTAGCACCACAATTTTAAGTAGAACTATAGTTAAAACCTATCAGGAACTACAGTACTCCTCGAGAACTATTGAAAAAGCCTATTGTTGAATCATTTTTAAGAGATTTTAAAAAAGTGCGGTGCTGGAGTGACATTCGTGTAGCACCTCAATTTTAAGTAGAACTATAGTTAAAACCTATCAGGAACTACAGTACTCCTCGAGAACTATTGAAAAAGCCTATTGTTGAATCATTTTTAAGAGATTTTAAAAAAGTGCGGTGCTGGAGTGACATTCGTGTAGCACCACAATTTTAAGTAGAACTATAGTTAAAACCTATCAGGAACTACAGTACTCCTCGAGAACTATTGAAAAAGCCTATTGTTGAATCATTTTTAAGAGATTTTAAAAACAACAATAGGCTTTTTCAATAGTTCTCGAGGAGTACTGTAGTTCCTGATAGGTTTTAACTATAGTTCTACTTAAAATTGAGGTGCTACACGAATGTCACTCCAGCACCGCACTTTTTTAAAATCTCTTAAAAATGATTCAACAATAGGCTTTTTCAATAGTTCTCGAGGAGTACTGTAGTTCCTGATAGGTTTTAACTATAGTTCTACTTAAAATTGAGGTGCTACACGAATGTCACTCCAGCACCGCACTTTTTTAAAATCTCTTAAAAATGATTCAACAATAGGCTTTTTCAATAGTTCTCGAGGAGTACTGTAGTTCCTGATAGGTTTTAACTATAGTTCTACTTAAAATTGAGGTGCTACACGAATGTCACTCCAGCACCGCACTTTTTTAAAATCTCTTAAAAATGATTCAACAATAGGCTTTTTCAATAGTTCTCGAGGAGTACTGTAGTTCCTGATAGGTTTTAACTATAGTTCTACTTAAAATTATGGTGATACACGGGTATCACTCCAGCACCGCACTTTTTTAAAATCTCTTAAAAATGATCCAACAATAGGCTTTTTCAATAGTTCTCGAGGAGTACTGTAGTTCCTGATAGGTTTCAACTATAGTTCTACTTAAAATTGAGGTGCTACACGAATGTCACTCCAGCACCGCACTTTTTTAAAATCTCTTAAAAATGATTCAACAATAGGCTTTTTTAATAGTTCTCGAGGAGTACTGTAGTTCCTGATAGGTTTTAACTATAGTTCTACTTAAAATTATGGTGATACACGGGTATCACTCCAGCACCGCACTTTTTTAAAATCTCTTAAATATGATTCAACAATAGGCTTTTTTAATAGTTCTCGAGGAGTACTGTAGTTCCTGATAGGTTTCAACTATAGTTCTACTTAAAATTGAGGTGCTACACGAATGTCACTCCAGCACCGCACTTTTTTAAAATCTCTTAAAAATGATTCAACAATAGGCTTTTTTAATAGTTCTCGAGGAGTACTGTAGTTCCTGATAGGTTTTAACTATAGTTCTACTTAAAATTATGGTGATACACGGGTATCACTCCAGCACCGCACTTTTTTAAAATCTCTTAAAAATGATTCAACAATAGGCTTTTTCAATAGTTCTCGAGGAGTACTGTAGTTCCTGATAGGTTTTAACTATAGTTCTACTTAAAATTGAGGTGCTACACGAATGTCACTCCAGCACCGCACTTTTTTAAAATCTCTTAAAAATGATTCAACAATAGGCTTTTTCAATAGTTCTCGAGGAGTACTGTAGTTCCTGATAGGTTTTAACTATAGTTCTACTTAAAATTATGGTGATACACGGGTATCACTCCAGCACCGCACTTTTTCAAAATCTCTTAAAAATGATTCAACAATAGGCTTTTTCAATAGTTCTCGAGAAGTACTGTAGTTCCTGATAGGTTTTAACTATAGTTCTACTTAAAATTATGGTGATACACGGGTATCACTCCAGCACCGCACTTTTTTAAAATCTCTTAAAAATGATCCAACAATAGGCTTTTTCAATAGTTCTCGAGGAGTACTGTAGTTCCTGATAGGTTTCAACTATAGTTCTACTTAAAATTGAGGTGCTACACGAATGTCACTCCAGCACCGCACTTTTTTAAAATCTCTTAAAAATGATTCAACAATAGGCTTTTTTAATAGTTCTCGAGGAGTACTGTAGTTCCTGATAGGTTTTAACTATAGTTCTACTTAAAATTATGGTGATACACGGGTATCACTCCAGCACCGCACTTTTTTAAAATCTCTTAAAAATGATTCAACAATAGGCTTTTTCAATAGTTCTCGAGGAGTACTGTAGTTCCTGATAGGTTTTAACTATAGTTCTACTTAAAATTGTGGTGCTACACGAATGTCACTCCAGCACCGCACTTTTTTAAAATCTCTTAAAAATGATTCAACAATAGGCTTTTTCAATAGTTCTCGAGGAGTACTGTAGTTCCTGATAGGTTTTAACTATAGTTCTACTTAAAATTATGGTGATACACGGGTATCACTCCAGCACCGCACTTTTTCAAAATCTCTTAAAAATGATTCAACAATAGGCTTTTTCAATAGTTCTCGAGGAGTACTGTAGTTCCTGATAGGTTTTAACTATAGTTCTACTTAAAATTGAGGTGCTACACGAATGTCACTCCAGCACCGCACTTTTTTAAAATCTCTTAAAAATGATTCAACAATAGGCTTTTTCAATAGTTCTCGAGGAGTACTGTAGTTCCTGATAGGTTTTAACTATAGTTCTACTTAAAATTGAGGTGCTACACGAATGTCACTCCAGCACCGCACTTTTTTAAAATCTCTTAAAAATGATTCAACAATAGGCTTTTTTAATAGTTCTCGAGGAGTACTGTAGTTCCTGATAGGTTTTAACTATAGTTCTACTTAAAATTATGGTGATACACGGGTATCACTCCAGCACCGCACTTTTTTAAAATCTCTTAAAAATGATTCAACAATAGGCTTTTTCAATAGTTCTCGAGGAGTACTGTAGTTCCTGATAGGTTTTAACTATAGTTCTACTTAAAATTGTGGTGCTACACGAATGTCACTCCAGCACCGCACTTTTTTAAAATCTCTTAAAAATGATTCAACAATAGGCTTTTTCAATAGTTCTCGAGGAGTACTGTAGTTCCTGATAGGTTTTAACTATAGTTCTACTTAAAATTATGGTGATACACGGGTATCACTCCAGCACCGCACTTTTTCAAAATCTCTTAAAAATGATTCAACAATAGGCTTTTTCAATAGTTCTCGAGGAGTACTGTAGTTCCTGATAGGTTTTAACTATAGTTCTACTTAAAATTGAGGTGCTACACGAATGTCACTCCAGCACCGCACTTTTTTAAAATCTCTTAAAAATGATTCAACAATAGGCTTTTTCAATAGTTCTCGAGGAGTACTGTAGTTCCTGATAGGTTTTAACTATAGTTCTACTTAAAATTGAGGTGCTACACGAATGTCACTCCAGCACCGCACTTTTTTAAAATCTCTTAAAAATGATTCAACAATAGGCTTTTTCAATAGTTCTCGAGGAGTACTGTAGTTCCTGATAGGTTTTAACTATAGTTCTACTTAAAATTGAGGTGCTACACGAATGTCACTCCAGCACCGCACTTTTTTAAAATCTCTTAAAAATGATTCAACAATAGGCTTTTTCAATAGTTCTCGAGGAGTACTGTAGTTCCTGATAGGTTTTAACTATAGTTCTACTTAAAATTATGGTGATACACGGGTATCACTCCAGCACCGCACTTTTTTAAAATCTCTTAAAAATGATTCAACAATAGGCTTTTTCAATAGTTCTCGAGGAGTACTGTAGTTCCTGATAGGTTTTAACTATAGTTCTACTTAAAATTGTGGTGCTACACGAATGTCACTCCAGCACCGCACTTTTTTAAAATCTCTTAAAAATGATTCAACAATAGGCTTTTTCAATAGTTCTCGAGGAGTACTGTAGTTCCTGATAGGTTTTAACTATAGTTCTACTTAAAATTGAGGTGCTACACGAATGTCACTCCAGCACCGCACTTTTTTAAAATCTCTTAAAAATGATTCAACAATAGGCTTTTTCAATAGTTCTCGAGGAGTACTGTAGTTCCTGATAGGTTTTAACTATAGTTCTACTTAAAATTGTGGTGCTACACGAATGTCACTCCAGCACCGCACTTTTTTAAAATCTCTTAAAAATGATTCAACAATAGGCTTTTTCAATAGTTCTCGAGGAGTACTGTAGTTCCTGATAGGTTTTAACTATAGTTCTACTTAAAATTATGGTGATACACGGGTATCACTCCAGCACCGCACTTTTTTAAAATCTCTTAAAAATGATCCAACAATAGGCTTTTTCAATAGTTCTCGAGGAGTACTGTAGTTCCTGATAGGTTTCAACTATAGTTCTACTTAAAATTGAGGTGCTACACGAATGTCACTCCAGCACCGCACTTTTTTAAAATCTCTTAAAAATGATTCAACAATAGGCTTTTTTAATAGTTCTCGAGGAGTACTGTAGTTCCTGATAGGTTTTAACTATAGTTCTACTTAAAATTATGGTGATACACGGGTATCACTCCAGCACCGCACTTTTTTAAAATCTCTTAAATATGATTCAACAATAGGCTTTTTTAATAGTTCTCGAGGAGTACTGTAGTTCCTGATAGGTTTTAACTATAGTTCTACTTAAAATTGAGGTGCTACACGAATGTCACTCCAGCACCGCACTTTTTTAAAATCTCTTAAAAATGATTCAACAATAGGCTTTTTCAATAGTTCTCGAGGAGTACTGTAGTTCCTGATAGGTTTTAACTATAGTTCTACTTAAAATTGTGGTGCTACACGAATGTCACTCCAGCACCGCACTTTTTTAAAATCTCTTAAAAATGATTCAACAATAGGCTTTTTCAATAGTTCTCGAGGAGTACTGTAGTTCCTGATAGGTTTTAACTATAGTTCTACTTAAAATTATGGTGATACACGGGTATCACTCCAGCACCGCACTTTTTCAAAATCTCTTAAAAATGATTCAACAATAGGCTTTTTCAATAGTTCTCGAGGAGTACTGTAGTTCCTGATAGGTTTTAACTATAGTTCTACTTAAAATTGTGGTGCTACACGAATGTCACTCCAGCACCGCACTTTTTTAAAATCTCTTAAAAATGATTCAACAATAGGCTTTTTCAATAGTTCTCGAGGAGTACTGTAGTTCCTGATAGGTTTTAACTATAGTTCTACTTAAAATTATGGTGATACACGGGTATCACTCCAGCACCGCACTTTTTTAAAATCTCTTAAAAATGATCCAACAATAGGCTTTTTCAATAGTTCTCGAGGAGTACTGTAGTTCCTGATAGGTTTCAACTATAGTTCTACTTAAAATTGAGGTGCTACACGAATGTCACTCCAGCACCGCACTTTTTTAAAATCTCTTAAAAATGATTCAACAATAGGCTTTTTTAATAGTTCTCGAGGAGTACTGTAGTTCCTGATAGGTTTTAACTATAGTTCTACTTAAAATTATGGTGATACACGGGTATCACTCCAGCACCGCACTTTTTTAAAATCTCTTAAATATGATTCAACAATAGGCTTTTTTAATAGTTCTCGAGGAGTACTGTAGTTCCTGATAGGTTTCAACTATAGTTCTACTTAAAATTGAGGTGCTACACGAATGTCACTCCAGCACCGCACTTTTTTAAAATCTCTTAAAAATGATTCAACAATAGGCTTTTTTAATAGTTCTCGAGGAGTACTGTAGTTCCTGATAGGTTTTAACTATAGTTCTACTTAAAATTATGGTGATACACGGGTATCACTCCAGCACCGCACTTTTTTAAAATCTCTTAAAAATGATTCAACAATAGGCTTTTTCAATAGTTCTCGAGGAGTACTGTAGTTCCTGATAGGTTTTAACTATAGTTCTACTTAAAATTGTGGTGCTACACGAATGTCACTCCAGCACCGCACTTTTTTAAAATCTCTTAAAAATGATTCAACAATAGGCTTTTTCAATAGTTCTCGAGGAGTACTGTAGTTCCTGATAGGTTTTAACTATAGTTCTACTTAAAATTGAGGTGCTACACGAATGTCACTCCAGCACCGCACTTTTTTAAAATCTCTTAAAAATGATTCAACAATAGGCTTTTTCAATAGTTCTCGAGGAGTACTGTAGTTCCTGATAGGTTTTAACTATAGTTCTACTTAAAATTATGGTGATACACGGGTATCACTCCAGCACCGCACTTTTTTAAAATCTCTTAAAAATGATTCAACAATAGGCTTTTTCAATAGTTCTCGAGGAGTACTGTAGTTCCTGATAGGTTTTAACTATAGTTCTACTTAAAATTGTGGTGCTACACGAATGTCACTCCAGCACCGCACTTTTTTAAAATCTCTTAAAAATGATTCAACAATAGGCTTTTTCAATAGTTCTCGAGGAGTACTGTAGTTCCTGATAGGTTTTAACTATAGTTCTACTTAAAATTATGGTGATACACGGGTATCACTCCAGCACCGCACTTTTTCAAAATCTCTTAAAAATGATTCAACAATAGGCTTTTTCAATAGTTCTCGAGGAGTACTGTAGTTCCTGATAGGTTTTAACTATAGTTCTACTTAAAATTGAGGTGCTACACGAATGTCACTCCAGCACCGCACTTTTTTAAAATCTCTTAAAAATGATTCAACAATAGGCTTTTTCAATAGTTCTCGAGGAGTACTGTAGTTCCTGATAGGTTTTAACTATAGTTCTACTTAAAATTGAGGTGCTACACGAATGTCACTCCAGCACCGCACTTTTTTAAAATCTCTTAAAAATGATTCAACAATAGGCTTTTTTAATAGTTCTCGAGGAGTACTGTAGTTCCTGATAGGTTTTAACTATAGTTCTACTTAAAATTATGGTGATACACGGGTATCACTCCAGCACCGCACTTTTTTAAAATCTCTTAAAAATGATTCAACAATAGGCTTTTTCAATAGTTCTCGAGGAGTACTGTAGTTCCTGATAGGTTTTAACTATAGTTCTACTTAAAATTGTGGTGCTACACGAATGTCACTCCAGCACCGCACTTTTTTAAAATCTCTTAAAAATGATTCAACAATAGGCTTTTTCAATAGTTCTCGAGGAGTACTGTAGTTCCTGATAGGTTTTAACTATAGTTCTACTTAAAATTATGGTGATACACGGGTATCACTCCAGCACCGCACTTTTTCAAAATCTCTTAAAAATGATTCAACAATAGGCTTTTTCAATAGTTCTCGAGGAGTACTGTAGTTCCTGATAGGTTTTAACTATAGTTCTACTTAAAATTGTGGTGCTACACGAATGTCACTCCAGCACCGCACTTTTTTAAAATCTCTTAAAAATGATTCAACAATAGGCTTTTTCAATAGTTCTCGAGGAGTACTGTAGTTCCTGATAGGTTTTAACTATAGTTCTACTTAAAATTATGGTGATACACGGGTATCACTCCAGCACCGCACTTTTTTAAAATCTCTTAAAAATGATCCAACAATAGGCTTTTTCAATAGTTCTCGAGGAGTACTGTAGTTCCTGATAGGTTTCAACTATAGTTCTACTTAAAATTGAGGTGCTACACGAATGTCACTCCAGCACCGCACTTTTTTAAAATCTCTTAAAAATGATTCAACAATAGGCTTTTTTAATAGTTCTCGAGGAGTACTGTAGTTCCTGATAGGTTTTAACTATAGTTCTACTTAAAATTATGGTGATACACGGGTATCACTCCAGCACCGCACTTTTTTAAAATCTCTTAAATATGATTCAACAATAGGCTTTTTTAATAGTTCTCGAGGAGTACTGTAGTTCCTGATAGGTTTCAACTATAGTTCTACTTAAAATTGAGGTGCTACACGAATGTCACTCCAGCACCGCACTTTTTTAAAATCTCTTAAAAATGATTCAACAATAGGCTTTTTTAATAGTTCTCGAGGAGTACTGTAGTTCCTGATAGGTTTTAACTATAGTTCTACTTAAAATTATGGTGATACACGGGTATCACTCCAGCACCGCACTTTTTTAAAATCTCTTAAAAATGATTCAACAATAGGCTTTTTCAATAGTTCTCGAGGAGTACTGTAGTTCCTGATAGGTTTTAACTATAGTTCTACTTAAAATTGTGGTGCTACACGAATGTCACTCCAGCACCGCACTTTTTTAAAATCTCTTAAAAATGATTCAACAATAGGCTTTTTCAATAGTTCTCGAGGAGTACTGTAGTTCCTGATAGGTTTTAACTATAGTTCTACTTAAAATTGAGGTGCTACACGAATGTCACTCCAGCACCGCACTTTTTTAAAATCTCTTAAAAATGATTCAACAATAGGCTTTTTCAATAGTTCTCGAGGAGTACTGTAGTTCCTGATAGGTTTTAACTATAGTTCTACTTAAAATTATGGTGATACACGGGTATCACTCCAGCACCGCACTTTTTCAAAATCTCTTAAAAATGATTCAACAATAGGCTTTTTCAATAGTTCTCGAGAAGTACTGTAGTTCCTGATAGGTTTTAACTATAGTTCTACTTAAAATTATGGTGATACACGGGTATCACTCCAGCACCGCACTTTTTTAAAATCTCTTAAAAATGATCCAACAATAGGCTTTTTCAATAGTTCTCGAGGAGTACTGTAGTTCCTGATAGGTTTCAACTATAGTTCTACTTAAAATTGAGGTGCTACACGAATGTCACTCCAGCACCGCACTTTTTTAAAATCTCTTAAAAATGATTCAACAATAGGCTTTTTTAATAGTTCTCGAGGAGTACTGTAGTTCCTGATAGGTTTTAACTATAGTTCTACTTAAAATTATGGTGATACACGGGTATCACTCCAGCACCGCACTTTTTTAAAATCTCTTAAAAATGATTCAACAATAGGCTTTTTCAATAGTTCTCGAGGAGTACTGTAGTTCCTGATAGGTTTTAACTATAGTTCTACTTAAAATTGTGGTGCTACACGAATGTCACTCCAGCACCGCACTTTTTTAAAATCTCTTAAAAATGATTCAACAATAGGCTTTTTCAATAGTTCTCGAGGAGTACTGTAGTTCCTGATAGGTTTTAACTATAGTTCTACTTAAAATTATGGTGATACACGGGTATCACTCCAGCACCGCACTTTTTCAAAATCTCTTAAAAATGATTCAACAATAGGCTTTTTCAATAGTTCTCGAGGAGTACTGTAGTTCCTGATAGGTTTTAACTATAGTTCTACTTAAAATTGAGGTGCTACACGAATGTCACTCCAGCACCGCACTTTTTTAAAATCTCTTAAAAATGATTCAACAATAGGCTTTTTCAATAGTTCTCGAGGAGTACTGTAGTTCCTGATAGGTTTTAACTATAGTTCTACTTAAAATTGAGGTGCTACACGAATGTCACTCCAGCACCGCACTTTTTTAAAATCTCTTAAAAATGATTCAACAATAGGCTTTTTTAATAGTTCTCGAGGAGTACTGTAGTTCCTGATAGGTTTTAACTATAGTTCTACTTAAAATTATGGTGATACACGGGTATCACTCCAGCACCGCACTTTTTTAAAATCTCTTAAAAATGATTCAACAATAGGCTTTTTCAATAGTTCTCGAGGAGTACTGTAGTTCCTGATAGGTTTTAACTATAGTTCTACTTAAAATTGTGGTGCTACACGAATGTCACTCCAGCACCGCACTTTTTTAAAATCTCTTAAAAATGATTCAACAATAGGCTTTTTCAATAGTTCTCGAGGAGTACTGTAGTTCCTGATAGGTTTTAACTATAGTTCTACTTAAAATTATGGTGATACACGGGTATCACTCCAGCACCGCACTTTTTCAAAATCTCTTAAAAATGATTCAACAATAGGCTTTTTCAATAGTTCTCGAGGAGTACTGTAGTTCCTGATAGGTTTTAACTATAGTTCTACTTAAAATTGAGGTGCTACACGAATGTCACTCCAGCACCGCACTTTTTTAAAATCTCTTAAAAATGATTCAACAATAGGCTTTTTCAATAGTTCTCGAGGAGTACTGTAGTTCCTGATAGGTTTTAACTATAGTTCTACTTAAAATTGAGGTGCTACACGAATGTCACTCCAGCACCGCACTTTTTTAAAATCTCTTAAAAATGATTCAACAATAGGCTTTTTCAATAGTTCTCGAGGAGTACTGTAGTTCCTGATAGGTTTCAACTATAGTTCTACTTAAAATTGAGGTGCTACACGAATGTCACTCCAGCACCGCACTTTTTTAAAATCTCTTAAAAATGATTCAACAATAGGCTTTTTTAATAGTTCTCGAGGAGTACTGTAGTTCCTGATAGGTTTTAACTATAGTTCTACTTAAAATTATGGTGATACACGGGTATCACTCCAGCACCGCACTTTTTTAAAATCTCTTAAAAATGATTCAACAATAGGCTTTTTCAATAGTTCTCGAGGAGTACTGTAGTTCCTGATAGGTTTTAACTATAGTTCTACTTAAAATTGTGGTGCTACACGAATGTCACTCCAGCACCGCACTTTTTTAAAATCTCTTAAAAATGATTCAACAATAGGCTTTTTCAATAGTTCTCGAGGAGTACTGTAGTTCCTGATAGGTTTTAACTATTGTTCTACTTAAAATTATGGTGATACACGGGTATCACTCCAGCACCGCACTTTTTCAAAATCTCTTAAAAATGATTCAACAATAGGCTTTTTCAATAGTTCTCGAGGAGTACTGTAGTTCCTGATAGGTTTTAACTATAGTTCTACTTAAAATTGAGGTGCTACACGAATGTCACTCCAGCACCGCACTTTTTTAAAATCTCTTAAAAATGATTCAACAATAGGCTTTTTCAATAGTTCTCGAGGAGTACTGTAGTTCCTGATAGGTTTTAACTATAGTTCTACTTAAAATTGAGGTGCTACACGAATGTCACTCCAGCACCGCACTTTTTTAAAATCTCTTAAAAATGATTCAACAATAGGCTTTTTTAATAGTTCTCGAGGAGTACTGTAGTTCCTGATAGGTTTTAACTATAGTTCTACTTAAAATTATGGTGATACACGGGTATCACTCCAGCACCGCACTTTTTTAAAATCTCTTAAAAATGATTCAACAATAGGCTTTTTCAATAGTTCTCGAGGAGTACTGTAGTTCCTGATAGGTTTTAACTATAGTTCTACTTAAAATTGTGGTGCTACACGAATGTCACTCCAGCACCGCACTTTTTTAAAATCTCTTAAAAATGATTCAACAATAGGCTTTTTCAATAGTTCTCGAGGAGTACTGTAGTTCCTGATAGGTTTTAACTATAGTTCTACTTAAAATTATGGTGATACACGGGTATCACTCCAGCACCGCACTTTTTCAAAATCTCTTAAAAATGATTCAACAATAGGCTTTTTCAATAGTTCTCGAGGAGTACTGTAGTTCCTGATAGGTTTTAACTATAGTTCTACTTAAAATTGAGGTGCTACACGAATGTCACTCCAGCACCGCACTTTTTTAAAATCTCTTAAAAATGATTCAACAATAGGCTTTTTCAATAGTTCTCGAGGAGTACTGTAGTTCCTGATAGGTTTTAACTATAGTTCTACTTAAAATTGAGGTGCTACACGAATGTCACTCCAGCACCGCACTTTTTTAAAATCTCTTAAAAATGATTCAACAATAGGCTTTTTCAATAGTTCTCGAGGAGTACTGTAGTTCCTGATAGGTTTTAACTATAGTTCTACTTAAAATTGAGGTGCTACACGAATGTCACTCCAGCACCGCACTTTTTTAAAATCTCTTAAAAATGATTCAACAATAGGCTTTTTCAATAGTTCTCGAGGAGTACTGTAGTTCCTGATAGGTTTTAACTATAGTTCTACTTAAAATTATGGTGATACACGGGTATCACTCCAGCACCGCACTTTTTTAAAATCTCTTAAAAATGATTCAACAATAGGCTTTTTCAATAGTTCTCGAGGAGTACTGTAGTTCCTGATAGGTTTTAACTATAGTTCTACTTAAAATTGTGGTGCTACACGAATGTCACTCCAGCACCGCACTTTTTTAAAATCTCTTAAAAATGATTCAACAATAGGCTTTTTCAATAGTTCTCGAGGAGTACTGTAGTTCCTGATAGGTTTTAACTATAGTTCTACTTAAAATTGAGGTGCTACACGAATGTCACTCCAGCACCGCACTTTTTTAAAATCTCTTAAAAATGATTCAACAATAGGCTTTTTCAATAGTTCTCGAGGAGTACTGTAGTTCCTGATAGGTTTTAACTATAGTTCTACTTAAAATTGTGGTGCTACACGAATGTCACTCCAGCACCGCACTTTTTTAAAATCTCTTAAAAATGATTCAACAATAGGCTTTTTCAATAGTTCTCGAGGAGTACTGTAGTTCCTGATAGGTTTTAACTATAGTTCTACTTAAAATTATGGTGATACACGGGTATCACTCCAGCACCGCACTTTTTTAAAATCTCTTAAAAATGATCCAACAATAGGCTTTTTCAATAGTTCTCGAGGAGTACTGTAGTTCCTGATAGGTTTCAACTATAGTTCTACTTAAAATTGAGGTGCTACACGAATGTCACTCCAGCACCGCACTTTTTTAAAATCTCTTAAAAATGATTCAACAATAGGCTTTTTCAATAGTTCTCGAGGAGTACTGTAGTTCCTGATAGGTTTTAACTATAGTTCTACTTAAAATTGAGGTGCTACACGAATGTCACTCCAGCACCGCACTTTTTTAAAATCTCTTAAAAATGATTCAACAATAGGCTTTTTCAATAGTTCTCGAGGAGTACTGTAGTTCCTGATAGGTTTTAACTATAGTTCTACTTAAAATTGTGGTGCTACACGAATGTCACTCCAGCACCGCACTTTTTTAAAATCTCTTAAAAATGATTCAACAATAGGCTTTTTCAATAGTTCTCGAGGAGTACTGTAGTTCCTGATAGGTTTTAACTATAGTTCTACTTAAAATTATGGTGATACACGGGTATCACTCCAGCACCGCACTTTTTCAAAATCTCTTAAAAATGATTCAACAATAGGCTTTTTCAATAGTTCTCGAGGAGTACTGTAGTTCCTGATAGGTTTTAACTATAGTTCTACTTAAAATTGTGGTGCTACACGAATGTCACTCCAGCACCGCACTTTTTTAAAATCTCTTAAAAATGATTCAACAATAGGCTTTTTCAATAGTTCTCGAGGAGTACTGTAGTTCCTGATAGGTTTTAACTATAGTTCTACTTAAAATTATGGTGATACACGGGTATCACTCCAGCACCGCACTTTTTTAAAATCTCTTAAAAATGATCCAACAATAGGCTTTTTCAATAGTTCTCGAGGAGTACTGTAGTTCCTGATAGGTTTCAACTATAGTTCTACTTAAAATTGAGGTGCTACACGAATGTCACTCCAGCACCGCACTTTTTTAAAATCTCTTAAAAATGATTCAACAATAGGCTTTTTTAATAGTTCTCGAGGAGTACTGTAGTTCCTGATAGGTTTTAACTATAGTTCTACTTAAAATTATGGTGATACACGGGTATCACTCCAGCACCGCACTTTTTTAAAATCTCTTAAATATGATTCAACAATAGGCTTTTTTAATAGTTCTCGAGGAGTACTGTAGTTCCTGATAGGTTTCAACTATAGTTCTACTTAAAATTGAGGTGCTACACGAATGTCACTCCAGCACCGCACTTTTTTAAAATCTCTTAAAAATGATTCAACAATAGGCTTTTTTAATAGTTCTCGAGGAGTACTGTAGTTCCTGATAGGTTTTAACTATAGTTCTACTTAAAATTATGGTGATACACGGGTATCACTCCAGCACCGCACTTTTTTAAAATCTCTTAAAAATGATTCAACAATAGGCTTTTTCAATAGTTCTCGAGGAGTACTGTAGTTCCTGATAGGTTTCAACTATAGTTCTACTTAAAATTGAGGTGCTACACGAATGTCACTCCAGCACCGCACTTTTTTAAAATCTCTTAAAAATGATTCAACAATAGGCTTTTTTAATAGTTCTCGAGGAGTACTGTAGTTCCTGATAGGTTTTAACTATAGTTCTACTTAAAATTATGGTGATACACGGGTATCACTCCAGCACCGCACTTTTTTAAAATCTCTTAAATATGATTCAACAATAGGCTTTTTTAATAGTTCTCGAGGAGTACTGTAGTTCCTGATAGGTTTCAACTATAGTTCTACTTAAAATTGAGGTGCTACACGAATGTCACTCCAGCACCGCACTTTTTTAAAATCTCTTAAAAATGATTCAACAATAGGCTTTTTTAATAGTTCTCGAGGAGTACTGTAGTTCCTGATAGGTTTTAACTATAGTTCTACTTAAAATTATGGTGATACACGGGTATCACTCCAGCACCGCACTTTTTTAAAATCTCTTAAAAATGATTCAACAATAGGCTTTTTCAATAGTTCTCGAGGAGTACTGTAGTTCCTGATAGGTTTTAACTATAGTTCTACTTAAAATTGTGGTGCTACACGAATGTCACTCCAGCACCGCACTTTTTTAAAATCTCTTAAAAATGATTCAACAATAGGCTTTTTCAATAGTTCTCGAGGAGTACTGTAGTTCCTGATAGGTTTTAACTATAGTTCTACTTAAAATTGAGGTGCTACACGAATGTCACTCCAGCACCGCACTTTTTTAAAATCTCTTAAAAATGATTCAACAATAGGCTTTTTCAATAGTTCTCGAGGAGTACTGTAGTTCCTGATAGGTTTTAACTATAGTTCTACTTAAAATTATGGTGATACACGGGTATCACTCCAGCACCGCACTTTTTCAAAATCTCTTAAAAATGATTCAACAATAGGCTTTTTCAATAGTTCTCGAGAAGTACTGTAGTTCCTGATAGGTTTTAACTATAGTTCTACTTAAAATTATGGTGATACACGGGTATCACTCCAGCACCGCACTTTTTTAAAATCTCTTAAAAATGATCCAACAATAGGCTTTTTCAATAGTTCTCGAGGAGTACTGTAGTTCCTGATAGGTTTCAACTATAGTTCTACTTAAAATTGAGGTGCTACACGAATGTCACTCCAGCACCGCACTTTTTTAAAATCTCTTAAAAATGATTCAACAATAGGCTTTTTTAATAGTTCTCGAGGAGTACTGTAGTTCCTGATAGGTTTTAACTATAGTTCTACTTAAAATTATGGTGATACACGGGTATCACTCCAGCACCGCACTTTTTTAAAATCTCTTAAAAATGATTCAACAATAGGCTTTTTCAATAGTTCTCGAGGAGTACTGTAGTTCCTGATAGGTTTTAACTATAGTTCTACTTAAAATTGTGGTGCTACACGAATGTCACTCCAGCACCGCACTTTTTTAAAATCTCTTAAAAATGATTCAACAATAGGCTTTTTCAATAGTTCTCGAGGAGTACTGTAGTTCCTGATAGGTTTTAACTATAGTTCTACTTAAAATTATGGTGATACACGGGTATCACTCCAGCACCGCACTTTTTCAAAATCTCTTAAAAATGATTCAACAATAGGCTTTTTCAATAGTTCTCGAGGAGTACTGTAGTTCCTGATAGGTTTTAACTATAGTTCTACTTAAAATTGAGGTGCTACACGAATGTCACTCCAGCACCGCACTTTTTTAAAATCTCTTAAAAATGATTCAACAATAGGCTTTTTCAATAGTTCTCGAGGAGTACTGTAGTTCCTGATAGGTTTTAACTATAGTTCTACTTAAAATTGAGGTGCTACACGAATGTCACTCCAGCACCGCACTTTTTTAAAATCTCTTAAAAATGATTCAACAATAGGCTTTTTTAATAGTTCTCGAGGAGTACTGTAGTTCCTGATAGGTTTTAACTATAGTTCTACTTAAAATTATGGTGATACACGGGTATCACTCCAGCACCGCACTTTTTTAAAATCTCTTAAAAATGATTCAACAATAGGCTTTTTCAATAGTTCTCGAGGAGTACTGTAGTTCCTGATAGGTTTTAACTATAGTTCTACTTAAAATTGTGGTGCTACACGAATGTCACTCCAGCACCGCACTTTTTTAAAATCTCTTAAAAATGATTCAACAATAGGCTTTTTCAATAGTTCTCGAGGAGTACTGTAGTTCCTGATAGGTTTTAACTATAGTTCTACTTAAAATTATGGTGATACACGGGTATCACTCCAGCACCGCACTTTTTCAAAATCTCTTAAAAATGATTCAACAATAGGCTTTTTCAATAGTTCTCGAGGAGTACTGTAGTTCCTGATAGGTTTTAACTATAGTTCTACTTAAAATTGAGGTGCTACACGAATGTCACTCCAGCACCGCACTTTTTTAAAATCTCTTAAAAATGATTCAACAATAGGCTTTTTCAATAGTTCTCGAGGAGTACTGTAGTTCCTGATAGGTTTTAACTATAGTTCTACTTAAAATTGAGGTGCTACACGAATGTCACTCCAGCACCGCACTTTTTTAAAATCTCTTAAAAATGATTCAACAATAGGCTTTTTCAATAGTTCTCGAGGAGTACTGTAGTTCCTGATAGGTTTTAACTATAGTTCTACTTAAAATTGAGGTGCTACACGAATGTCACTCCAGCACCGCACTTTTTTAAAATCTCTTAAAAATGATTCAACAATAGGCTTTTTCAATAGTTCTCGAGGAGTACTGTAGTTCCTGATAGGTTTTAACTATAGTTCTACTTAAAATTATGGTGATACACGGGTATCACTCCAGCACCGCACTTTTTTAAAATCTCTTAAAAATGATTCAACAATAGGCTTTTTCAATAGTTCTCGAGGAGTACTGTAGTTCCTGATAGGTTTTAACTATAGTTCTACTTAAAATTGTGGTGCTACACGAATGTCACTCCAGCACCGCACTTTTTTAAAATCTCTTAAAAATGATTCAACAATAGGCTTTTTCAATAGTTCTCGAGGAGTACTGTAGTTCCTGATAGGTTTTAACTATAGTTCTACTTAAAATTGAGGTGCTACACGAATGTCACTCCAGCACCGCACTTTTTTAAAATCTCTTAAAAATGATTCAACAATAGGCTTTTTCAATAGTTCTCGAGGAGTACTGTAGTTCCTGATAGGTTTTAACTATAGTTCTACTTAAAATTGTGGTGCTACACGAATGTCACTCCAGCACCGCACTTTTTTAAAATCTCTTAAAAATGATTCAACAATAGGCTTTTTCAATAGTTCTCGAGGAGTACTGTAGTTCCTGATAGGTTTTAACTATAGTTCTACTTAAAATTATGGTGATACACGGGTATCACTCCAGCACCGCACTTTTTTAAAATCTCTTAAAAATGATCCAACAATAGGCTTTTTCAATAGTTCTCGAGGAGTACTGTAGTTCCTGATAGGTTTCAACTATAGTTCTACTTAAAATTGAGGTGCTACACGAATGTCACTCCAGCACCGCACTTTTTTAAAATCTCTTAAAAATGATTCAACAATAGGCTTTTTTAATAGTTCTCGAGGAGTACTGTAGTTCCTGATAGGTTTTAACTATAGTTCTACTTAAAATTATGGTGATACACGGGTATCACTCCAGCACCGCACTTTTTTAAAATCTCTTAAATATGATTCAACAATAGGCTTTTTTAATAGTTCTCGAGGAGTACTGTAGTTCCTGATAGGTTTTAACTATAGTTCTACTTAAAATTGAGGTGCTACACGAATGTCACTCCAGCACCGCACTTTTTTAAAATCTCTTAAAAATGATTCAACAATAGGCTTTTTCAATAGTTCTCGAGGAGTACTGTAGTTCCTGATAGGTTTTAACTATAGTTCTACTTAAAATTGTGGTGCTACACGAATGTCACTCCAGCACCGCACTTTTTTAAAATCTCTTAAAAATGATTCAACAATAGGCTTTTTCAATAGTTCTCGAGGAGTACTGTAGTTCCTGATAGGTTTTAACTATAGTTCTACTTAAAATTATGGTGATACACGGGTATCACTCCAGCACCGCACTTTTTCAAAATCTCTTAAAAATGATTCAACAATAGGCTTTTTCAATAGTTCTCGAGGAGTACTGTAGTTCCTGATAGGTTTTAACTATAGTTCTACTTAAAATTGTGGTGCTACACGAATGTCACTCCAGCACCGCACTTTTTTAAAATCTCTTAAAAATGATTCAACAATAGGCTTTTTTAATAGTTCTCGAGGAGTACTGTAGTTCCTGATAGGTTTTAACTATAGTTCTACTTAAAATTATGGTGATACACGGGTATCACTCCAGCACCGCACTTTTTTAAAATCTCTTAAATATGATTCAACAATAGGCTTTTTTAATAGTTCTCGAGGAGTACTGTAGTTCCTGATAGGTTTTAACTATAGTTCTACTTAAAATTGAGGTGCTACACGAATGTCACTCCAGCACCGCACTTTTTTAAAATCTCTTAAAAATGATTCAACAATAGGCTTTTTCAATAGTTCTCGAGGAGTACTGTAGTTCCTGATAGGTTTTAACTATAGTTCTACTTAAAATTGTGGTGCTACACGAATGTCACTCCAGCACCGCACTTTTTTAAAATCTCTTAAAAATGATTCAACAATAGGCTTTTTCAATAGTTCTCGAGGAGTACTGTAGTTCCTGATAGGTTTTAACTATAGTTCTACTTAAAATTATGGTGATACACGGGTATCACTCCAGCACCGCACTTTTTCAAAATCTCTTAAAAATGATTCAACAATAGGCTTTTTCAATAGTTCTCGAGGAGTACTGTAGTTCCTGATAGGTTTTAACTATAGTTCTACTTAAAATTGTGGTGCTACACGAATGTCACTCCAGCACCGCACTTTTTTAAAATCTCTTAAAAATGATTCAACAATAGGCTTTTTCAATAGTTCTCGAGGAGTACTGTAGTTCCTGATAGGTTTTAACTATAGTTCTACTTAAAATTATGGTGATACACGGGTATCACTCCAGCACCGCACTTTTTTAAAATCTCTTAAAAATGATCCAACAATAGGCTTTTTCAATAGTTCTCGAGGAGTACTGTAGTTCCTGATAGGTTTCAACTATAGTTCTACTTAAAATTGAGGTGCTACACGAATGTCACTCCAGCACCGCACTTTTTTAAAATCTCTTAAAAATGATTCAACAATAGGCTTTTTTAATAGTTCTCGAGGAGTACTGTAGTTCCTGATAGGTTTTAACTATAGTTCTACTTAAAATTGAGGTGCTACACGAATGTCACTCCAGCACCGCACTTTTTTAAAATCTCTTAAAAATGATTCAACAATAGGCTTTTTCAATAGTTCTCGAGGAGTACTGTAGTTCCTGATAGGTTTTAACTATAGTTCTACTTAAAATTGAGGTGCTACACGAATGTCACTCCAGCACCGCACTTTTTTAAAATCTCTTAAAAATGATCCAACAATAGGCTTTTTCAATAGTTCTCGAGGAGTACTGTAGTTCCTGATAGGTTTCAACTATAGTTCTACTTAAAATTGAGGTGCTACACGAATGTCACTCCAGCACCGCACTTTTTTAAAATCTCTTAAAAATGATTCAACAATAGGCTTTTTTAATAGTTCTCGAGGAGTACTGTAGTTCCTGATAGGTTTTAACTATAGTTCTACTTAAAATTGAGGTGCTACACGAATGTCACTCCAGCACCGCACTTTTTTAAAATCTCTTAAAAATGATTCAACAATAGGCTTTTTCAATAGTTCTCGAGGAGTACTGTAGTTCCTGATAGGTTTTAACTATAGTTCTACTTAAAATTGAGGTGCTACACGAATGTCACTCCAGCACCGCACTTTTTTAAAATCTCTTAAAAATGATTCAACAATAGGCTTTTTCAATAGTTCTCGAGGAGTACTGTAGTTCCTGATAGGTTTTAACTATAGTTCTACTTAAAATTATGGTGATACACGGGTATCACTCCAGCACCGCACTTTTTTAAAATCTCTTAAAAATGATTCAACAATAGGCTTTTTCAATAGTTCTCGAGGAGTACTGTAGTTCCTGATAGGTTTTAACTATAGTTCTACTTAAAATTGTGGTGCTACACGAATGTCACTCCAGCACCGCACTTTTTTAAAATCTCTTAAAAATGATTCAACAATAGGCTTTTTCAATAGTTCTCGAGGAGTACTGTAGTTCCTGATAGGTTTTAACTATAGTTCTACTTAAAATTGAGGTGCTACACGAATGTCACTCCAGCACCGCACTTTTTTAAAATCTCTTAAAAATGATTCAACAATAGGCTTTTTCAATAGTTCTCGAGGAGTACTGTAGTTCCTGATAGGTTTTAACTATAGTTCTACTTAAAATTGTGGTGCTACACGAATGTCACTCCAGCACCGCACTTTTTTAAAATCTCTTAAAAATGATTCAACAATAGGCTTTTTCAATAGTTCTCGAGGAGTACTGTAGTTCCTGATAGGTTTTAACTATAGTTCTACTTAAAATTATGGTGATACACGGGTATCACTCCAGCACCGCACTTTTTTAAAATCTCTTAAAAATGATCCAACAATAGGCTTTTTCAATAGTTCTCGAGGAGTACTGTAGTTCCTGATAGGTTTTAACTATAGTTCTACTTAAAATTGAGGTGCTACACGAATGTCACTCCAGCACCGCACTTTTTTAAAATCTCTTAAAAATGATTCAACAATAGGCTTTTTTAATAGTTCTCGAGGAGTACTGTAGTTCCTGATAGGTTTTAACTATAGTTCTACTTAAAATTATGGTGATACACGGGTATCACTCCAGCACCGCACTTTTTTAAAATCTCTTAAAAATGATTCAACAATAGGCTTTTTCAATAGTTCTCGAGGAGTACTGTAGTTCCTGATAGGTTTTAACTATAGTTCTACTTAAAATTGTGGTGCTACACGAATGTCACTCCAGCACCGCACTTTTTTAAAATCTCTTAAAAATGATTCAACAATAGGCTTTTTCAATAGTTCTCGAGGAGTACTGTAGTTCCTGATAGGTTTTAACTATAGTTCTACTTAAAATTATGGTGATACACGGGTATCACTCCAGCACCGCACTTTTTCAAAATCTCTTAAAAATGATTCAACAATAGGCTTTTTCAATAGTTCTCGAGGAGTACTGTAGTTCCTGATAGGTTTTAACTATAGTTCTACTTAAAATTGAGGTGCTACACGAATGTCACTCCAGCACCGCACTTTTTTAAAATCTCTTAAAAATGATTCAACAATAGGCTTTTTCAATAGTTCTCGAGGAGTACTGTAGTTCCTGATAGGTTTTAACTATAGTTCTACTTAAAATTGAGGTGCTACACGAATGTCACTCCAGCACCGCACTTTTTTAAAATCTCTTAAAAATGATTCAACAATAGGCTTTTTCAATAGTTCTCGAGGAGTACTGTAGTTCCTGATAGGTTTTAACTATAGTTCTACTTAAAATTGAGGTGCTACACGAATGTCACTCCAGCACCGCACTTTTTTAAAATCTCTTAAAAATGATTCAACAATAGGCTTTTTCAATAGTTCTCGAGGAGTACTGTAGTTCCTGATAGGTTTTAACTATAGTTCTACTTAAAATTGAGGTGCTACACGAATGTCACTCCAGCACCGCACTTTTTTAAAATCTCTTAAAAATGATTCAACAATAGGCTTTTTCAATAGTTCTCGAGGAGTACTGTAGTTCCTGATAGGTTTTAACTATAGTTCTACTTAAAATTGTGGTGCTACACGAATGTCACTCCAGCACCGCACTTTTTTAAAATCTCTTAAAAATGATTCAACAATAGGCTTTTTCAATAGTTCTCGAGGAGTACTGTAGTTCCTGATAGGTTTTAACTATAGTTCTACTTAAAATTATGGTGATACACGGGTATCACTCCAGCACCGCACTTTTTTAAAATCTCTTAAAAATGATCCAACAATAGGCTTTTTCAATAGTTCTCGAGGAGTACTGTAGTTCCTGATAGGTTTCAACTATAGTTCTACTTAAAATTGAGGTGCTACACGAATGTCACTCCAGCACCGCACTTTTTTAAAATCTCTTAAAAATGATTCAACAATAGGCTTTTTTAATAGTTCTCGAGGAGTACTGTAGTTCCTGATAGGTTTTAACTATAGTTCTACTTAAAATTATGGTGATACACGGGTATCACTCCAGCACCGCACTTTTTTAAAATCTCTTAAATATGATTCAACAATAGGCTTTTTTAATAGTTCTCGAGGAGTACTGTAGTTCCTGATAGGTTTTAACTATAGTTCTACTTAAAATTGAGGTGCTACACGAATGTCACTCCAGCACCGCACTTTTTTAAAATCTCTTAAAAATGATTCAACAATAGGCTTTTTCAATAGTTCTCGAGGAGTACTGTAGTTCCTGATAGGTTTTAACTATAGTTCTACTTAAAATTGTGGTGCTACACGAATGTCACTCCAGCACCGCACTTTTTTAAAATCTCTTAAAAATGATTCAACAATAGGCTTTTTCAATAGTTCTCGAGGAGTACTGTAGTTCCTGATAGGTTTTAACTATAGTTCTACTTAAAATTATGGTGATACACGGGTATCACTCCAGCACCGCACTTTTTCAAAATCTCTTAAAAATGATTCAACAATAGGCTTTTTCAATAGTTCTCGAGGAGTACTGTAGTTCCTGATAGGTTTTAACTATAGTTCTACTTAAAATTGTGGTGCTACACGAATGTCACTCCAGCACCGCACTTTTTTAAAATCTCTTAAAAATGATTCAACAATAGGCTTTTTCAATAGTTCTCGAGGAGTACTGTAGTTCCTGATAGGTTTTAACTATAGTTCTACTTAAAATTATGGTGATACACGGGTATCACTCCAGCACCGCACTTTTTTAAAATCTCTTAAAAATGATCCAACAATAGGCTTTTTCAATAGTTCTCGAGGAGTACTGTAGTTCCTGATAGGTTTCAACTATAGTTCTACTTAAAATTGAGGTGCTACACGAATGTCACTCCAGCACCGCACTTTTTTAAAATCTCTTAAAAATGATTCAACAATAGGCTTTTTTAATAGTTCTCGAGGAGTACTGTAGTTCCTGATAGGTTTTAACTATAGTTCTACTTAAAATTATGGTGATACACGGGTATCACTCCAGCACCGCACTTTTTTAAAATCTCTTAAATATGATTCAACAATAGGCTTTTTTAATAGTTCTCGAGGAGTACTGTAGTTCCTGATAGGTTTCAACTATAGTTCTACTTAAAATTGAGGTGCTACACGAATGTCACTCCAGCACCGCACTTTTTTAAAATCTCTTAAAAATGATTCAACAATAGGCTTTTTTAATAGTTCTCGAGGAGTACTGTAGTTCCTGATAGGTTTTAACTATAGTTCTACTTAAAATTATGGTGATACACGGGTATCACTCCAGCACCGCACTTTTTTAAAATCTCTTAAAAATGATTCAACAATAGGCTTTTTCAATAGTTCTCGAGGAGTACTGTAGTTCCTGATAGGTTTTAACTATAGTTCTACTTAAAATTGTGGTGCTACACGAATGTCACTCCAGCACCGCACTTTTTTAAAATCTCTTAAAAATGATTCAACAATAGGCTTTTTCAATAGTTCTCGAGGAGTACTGTAGTTCCTGATAGGTTTTAACTATAGTTCTACTTAAAATTGAGGTGCTACACGAATGTCACTCCAGCACCGCACTTTTTTAAAATCTCTTAAAAATGATTCAACAATAGGCTTTTTCAATAGTTCTCGAGGAGTACTGTAGTTCCTGATAGGTTTTAACTATAGTTCTACTTAAAATTATGGTGATACACGGGTATCACTCCAGCACCGCACTTTTTCAAAATCTCTTAAAAATGATTCAACAATAGGCTTTTTCAATAGTTCTCGAGAAGTACTGTAGTTCCTGATAGGTTTTAACTATAGTTCTACTTAAAATTATGGTGATACACGGGTATCACTCCAGCACCGCACTTTTTTAAAATCTCTTAAAAATGATCCAACAATAGGCTTTTTCAATAGTTCTCGAGGAGTACTGTAGTTCCTGATAGGTTTCAACTATAGTTCTACTTAAAATTGAGGTGCTACACGAATGTCACTCCAGCACCGCACTTTTTTAAAATCTCTTAAAAATGATTCAACAATAGGCTTTTTTAATAGTTCTCGAGGAGTACTGTAGTTCCTGATAGGTTTTAACTATAGTTCTACTTAAAATTATGGTGATACACGGGTATCACTCCAGCACCGCACTTTTTTAAAATCTCTTAAAAATGATTCAACAATAGGCTTTTTCAATAGTTCTCGAGGAGTACTGTAGTTCCTGATAGGTTTTAACTATAGTTCTACTTAAAATTGTGGTGCTACACGAATGTCACTCCAGCACCGCACTTTTTTAAAATCTCTTAAAAATGATTCAACAATAGGCTTTTTCAATAGTTCTCGAGGAGTACTGTAGTTCCTGATAGGTTTTAACTATAGTTCTACTTAAAATTATGGTGATACACGGGTATCACTCCAGCACCGCACTTTTTCAAAATCTCTTAAAAATGATTCAACAATAGGCTTTTTCAATAGTTCTCGAGGAGTACTGTAGTTCCTGATAGGTTTTAACTATAGTTCTACTTAAAATTGAGGTGCTACACGAATGTCACTCCAGCACCGCACTTTTTTAAAATCTCTTAAAAATGATTCAACAATAGGCTTTTTCAATAGTTCTCGAGGAGTACTGTAGTTCCTGATAGGTTTTAACTATAGTTCTACTTAAAATTGAGGTGCTACACGAATGTCACTCCAGCACCGCACTTTTTTAAAATCTCTTAAAAATGATTCAACAATAGGCTTTTTTAATAGTTCTCGAGGAGTACTGTAGTTCCTGATAGGTTTTAACTATAGTTCTACTTAAAATTATGGTGATACACGGGTATCACTCCAGCACCGCACTTTTTTAAAATCTCTTAAAAATGATTCAACAATAGGCTTTTTCAATAGTTCTCGAGGAGTACTGTAGTTCCTGATAGGTTTTAACTATAGTTCTACTTAAAATTGTGGTGCTACACGAATGTCACTCCAGCACCGCACTTTTTTAAAATCTCTTAAAAATGATTCAACAATAGGCTTTTTCAATAGTTCTCGAGAAGTACTGTAGTTCCTGATAGGTTTTAACTATAGTTCTACTTAAAATTATGGTGATACACGGGTATCACTCCAGCACCGCACTTTTTCAAAATCTCTTAAAAATGATTCAACAATAGGCTTTTTCAATAGTTCTCGAGGAGTACTGTAGTTCCTGATAGGTTTTAACTATAGTTCTACTTAAAATTGAGGTGCTACACGAATGTCACTCCAGCACCGCACTTTTTTAAAATCTCTTAAAAATGATTCAACAATAGGCTTTTTCAATAGTTCTCGAGGAGTACTGTAGTTCCTGATAGGTTTTAACTATAGTTCTACTTAAAATTGAGGTGCTACACGAATGTCACTCCAGCACCGCACTTTTTTAAAATCTCTTAAAAATGATTCAACAATAGGCTTTTTCAATAGTTCTCGAGGAGTACTGTAGTTCCTGATAGGTTTTAACTATAGTTCTACTTAAAATTGAGGTGCTACACGAATGTCACTCCAGCACCGCACTTTTTTAAAATCTCTTAAAAATGATTCAACAATAGGCTTTTTCAATAGTTCTCGAGGAGTACTGTAGTTCCTGATAGGTTTTAACTATAGTTCTACTTAAAATTATGGTGATACACGGGTATCACTCCAGCACCGCACTTTTTTAAAATCTCTTAAAAATGATTCAACAATAGGCTTTTTCAATAGTTCTCGAGGAGTACTGTAGTTCCTGATAGGTTTTAACTATAGTTCTACTTAAAATTGTGGTGCTACACGAATGTCACTCCAGCACCGCACTTTTTTAAAATCTCTTAAAAATGATTCAACAATAGGCTTTTTCAATAGTTCTCGAGGAGTACTGTAGTTCCTGATAGGTTTTAACTATAGTTCTACTTAAAATTGAGGTGCTACACGAATGTCACTCCAGCACCGCACTTTTTTAAAATCTCTTAAAAATGATTCAACAATAGGCTTTTTCAATAGTTCTCGAGGAGTACTGTAGTTCCTGATAGGTTTTAACTATAGTTCTACTTAAAATTGTGGTGCTACACGAATGTCACTCCAGCACCGCACTTTTTTAAAATCTCTTAAAAATGATTCAACAATAGGCTTTTTCAATAGTTCTCGAGGAGTACTGTAGTTCCTGATAGGTTTTAACTATAGTTCTACTTAAAATTATGGTGATACACGGGTATCACTCCAGCACCGCACTTTTTTAAAATCTCTTAAAAATGATCCAACAATAGGCTTTTTCAATAGTTCTCGAGGAGTACTGTAGTTCCTGATAGGTTTCAACTATAGTTCTACTTAAAATTGAGGTGCTACACGAATGTCACTCCAGCACCGCACTTTTTTAAAATCTCTTAAAAATGATTCAACAATAGGCTTTTTTAATAGTTCTCGAGGAGTACTGTAGTTCCTGATAGGTTTTAACTATAGTTCTACTTAAAATTATGGTGATACACGGGTATCACTCCAGCACCGCACTTTTTTAAAATCTCTTAAATATGATTCAACAATAGGCTTTTTTAATAGTTCTCGAGGAGTACTGTAGTTCCTGATAGGTTTTAACTATAGTTCTACTTAAAATTGAGGTGCTACACGAATGTCACTCCAGCACCGCACTTTTTTAAAATCTCTTAAAAATGATTCAACAATAGGCTTTTTCAATAGTTCTCGAGGAGTACTGTAGTTCCTGATAGGTTTTAACTATAGTTCTACTTAAAATTGTGGTGCTACACGAATGTCACTCCAGCACCGCACTTTTTTAAAATCTCTTAAAAATGATTCAACAATAGGCTTTTTCAATAGTTCTCGAGGAGTACTGTAGTTCCTGATAGGTTTTAACTATAGTTCTACTTAAAATTATGGTGATACACGGGTATCACTCCAGCACCGCACTTTTTTAAAATCTCTTAAATATGATTCAACAATAGGCTTTTTTAATAGTTCTCGAGGAGTACTGTAGTTCCTGATAGGTTTCAACTATAGTTCTACTTAAAATTATGGTGATACACGGGTATCACTCCAGCACCGCACTTTTTTAAAATCTCTTAAAAATGATTCAACAATAGGCTTTTTCAATAGTTCTCGAGGAGTACTGTAGTTCCTGATAGGTTTTAACTATAGTTCTACTTAAAATTGTGGTGCTACACGAATGTCACTCCAGCACCGCACTTTTTTAAAATCTCTTAAAAATGATTCAACAATAGGCTTTTTCAATAGTTCTCGAGGAGTACTGTAGTTCCTGATAGGTTTTAACTATAGTTCTACTTAAAATTGAGGTGCTACACGAATGTCACTCCAGCACCGCACTTTTTTAAAATCTCTTAAAAATGATTCAACAATAGGCTTTTTCAATAGTTCTCGAGGAGTACTGTAGTTCCTGATAGGTTTTAACTATAGTTCTACTTAAAATTATGGTGATACACGGGTATCACTCCAGCACCGCACTTTTTCAAAATCTCTTAAAAATGATTCAACAATAGGCTTTTTCAATAGTTCTCGAGAAGTACTGTAGTTCCTGATAGGTTTTAACTATAGTTCTACTTAAAATTATGGTGATACACGGGTATCACTCCAGCACCGCACTTTTTTAAAATCTCTTAAAAATGATCCAACAATAGGCTTTTTCAATAGTTCTCGAGGAGTACTGTAGTTCCTGATAGGTTTCAACTATAGTTCTACTTAAAATTGAGGTGCTACACGAATGTCACTCCAGCACCGCACTTTTTTAAAATCTCTTAAAAATGATTCAACAATAGGCTTTTTTAATAGTTCTCGAGGAGTACTGTAGTTCCTGATAGGTTTTAACTATAGTTCTACTTAAAATTATGGTGATACACGGGTATCACTCCAGCACCGCACTTTTTTAAAATCTCTTAAAAATGATTCAACAATAGGCTTTTTCAATAGTTCTCGAGGAGTACTGTAGTTCCTGATAGGTTTTAACTATAGTTCTACTTAAAATTGTGGTGCTACACGAATGTCACTCCAGCACCGCACTTTTTTAAAATCTCTTAAAAATGATTCAACAATAGGCTTTTTCAATAGTTCTCGAGGAGTACTGTAGTTCCTGATAGGTTTTAACTATAGTTCTACTTAAAATTATGGTGATACACGGGTATCACTCCAGCACCGCACTTTTTCAAAATCTCTTAAAAATGATTCAACAATAGGCTTTTTCAATAGTTCTCGAGGAGTACTGTAGTTCCTGATAGGTTTTAACTATAGTTCTACTTAAAATTGAGGTGCTACACGAATGTCACTCCAGCACCGCACTTTTTTAAAATCTCTTAAAAATGATTCAACAATAGGCTTTTTCAATAGTTCTCGAGGAGTACTGTAGTTCCTGATAGGTTTTAACTATAGTTCTACTTAAAATTGAGGTGCTACACGAATGTCACTCCAGCACCGCACTTTTTTAAAATCTCTTAAAAATGATTCAACAATAGGCTTTTTTAATAGTTCTCGAGGAGTACTGTAGTTCCTGATAGGTTTTAACTATAGTTCTACTTAAAATTATGGTGATACACGGGTATCACTCCAGCACCGCACTTTTTTAAAATCTCTTAAAAATGATTCAACAATAGGCTTTTTCAATAGTTCTCGAGGAGTACTGTAGTTCCTGATAGGTTTTAACTATAGTTCTACTTAAAATTGTGGTGCTACACGAATGTCACTCCAGCACCGCACTTTTTTAAAATCTCTTAAAAATGATTCAACAATAGGCTTTTTCAATAGTTCTCGAGGAGTACTGTAGTTCCTGATAGGTTTTAACTATAGTTCTACTTAAAATTATGGTGATACACGGGTATCACTCCAGCACCGCACTTTTTCAAAATCTCTTAAAAATGATTCAACAATTGGCTTTTTCAATAGTTCTCGAGGAGTACTGTAGTTCCTGATAGGTTTTAACTATAGTTCTACTTAAAATTGAGGTGCTACACGAATGTCACTCCAGCACCGCACTTTTTTAAAATCTCTTAAAAATGATTCAACAATAGGCTTTTTCAATAGTTCTCGAGGAGTACTGTAGTTCCTGATAGGTTTTAACTATAGTTCTACTTAAAATTATGGTGATACACGGGTATCACTCCAGCACCGCACTTTTTCAAAATCTCTTAAAAATGATTCAACAATAGGCTTTTTCAATAGTTCTCGAGGAGTACTGTAGTTCCTGATAGGTTTTAACTATAGTTCTACTTAAAATTGAGGTGCTACACGAATGTCACTCCAGCACCGCACTTTTTTAAAATCTCTTAAAAATGATTCAACAATAGGCTTTTTCAATAGTTCTCGAGGAGTACTGTAGTTCCTGATAGGTTTTAACTATAGTTCTACTTAAAATTGAGGTGCTACACGAATGTCACTCCAGCACCGCACTTTTTTAAAATCTCTTAAAAATGATTCAACAATAGGCTTTTTTAATAGTTCTCGAGGAGTACTGTAGTTCCTGATAGGTTTTAACTATAGTTCTACTTAAAATTATGGTGATACACGGGTATCACTCCAGCACCGCACTTTTTTAAAATCTCTTAAAAATGATTCAACAATAGGCTTTTTCAATAGTTCTCGAGGAGTACTGTAGTTCCTGATAGGTTTTAACTATAGTTCTACTTAAAATTGTGGTGCTACACGAATGTCACTCCAGCACCGCACTTTTTTAAAATCTCTTAAAAATGATTCAACAATAGGCTTTTTCAATAGTTCTCGAGGAGTACTGTAGTTCCTGATAGGTTTTAACTATAGTTCTACTTAAAATTATGGTGATACACGGGTATCACTCCAGCACCGCACTTTTTCAAAATCTCTTAAAAATGATTCAACAATAGGCTTTTTCAATAGTTCTCGAGGAGTACTGTAGTTCCTGATAGGTTTTAACTATAGTTCTACTTAAAATTGAGGTGCTACACGAATGTCACTCCAGCACCGCACTTTTTTAAAATCTCTTAAAAATGATTCAACAATAGGCTTTTTCAATAGTTCTCGAGGAGTACTGTAGTTCCTGATAGGTTTTAACTATAGTTCTACTTAAAATTGAGGTGCTACACGAATGTCACTCCAGCACCGCACTTTTTTAAAATCTCTTAAAAATGATTCAACAATAGGCTTTTTCAATAGTTCTCGAGGAGTACTGTAGTTCCTGATAGGTTTTAACTATAGTTCTACTTAAAATTGAGGTGCTACACGAATGTCACTCCAGCACCGCACTTTTTTAAAATCTCTTAAAAATGATTCAACAATAGGCTTTTTCAATAGTTCTCGAGGAGTACTGTAGTTCCTGATAGGTTTTAACTATAGTTCTACTTAAAATTATGGTGATACACGGGTATCACTCCAGCACCGCACTTTTTTAAAATCTCTTAAAAATGATTCAACAATAGGCTTTTTCAATAGTTCTCGAGGAGTACTGTAGTTCCTGATAGGTTTTAACTATAGTTCTACTTAAAATTGTGGTGCTACACGAATGTCACTCCAGCACCGCACTTTTTTAAAATCTCTTAAAAATGATTCAACAATAGGCTTTTTCAATAGTTCTCGAGGAGTACTGTAGTTCCTGATAGGTTTTAACTATAGTTCTACTTAAAATTGAGGTGCTACACGAATGTCACTCCAGCACCGCACTTTTTTAAAATCTCTTAAAAATGATTCAACAATAGGCTTTTTCAATAGTTCTCGAGGAGTACTGTAGTTCCTGATAGGTTTTAACTATAGTTCTACTTAAAATTGTGGTGCTACACGAATGTCACTCCAGCACCGCACTTTTTTAAAATCTCTTAAAAATGATTCAACAATAGGCTTTTTCAATAGTTCTCGAGGAGTACTGTAGTTCCTGATAGGTTTTAACTATAGTTCTACTTAAAATTATGGTGATACACGGGTATCACTCCAGCACCGCACTTTTTTAAAATCTCTTAAAAATGATCCAACAATAGGCTTTTTCAATAGTTCTCGAGGAGTACTGTAGTTCCTGATAGGTTTCAACTATAGTTCTACTTAAAATTGAGGTGCTACACGAATGTCACTCCAGCACCGCACTTTTTTAAAATCTCTTAAAAATGATTCAACAATAGGCTTTTTTAATAGTTCTCGAGGAGTACTGTAGTTCCTGATAGGTTTTAACTATAGTTCTACTTAAAATTATGGTGATACACGGGTATCACTCCAGCACCGCACTTTTTTAAAATCTCTTAAATATGATTCAACAATAGGCTTTTTTAATAGTTCTCGAGGAGTACTGTAGTTCCTGATAGGTTTTAACTATAGTTCTACTTAAAATTGAGGTGCTACACGAATGTCACTCCAGCACCGCACTTTTTTAAAATCTCTTAAAAATGATTCAACAATAGGCTTTTTCAATAGTTCTCGAGGAGTACTGTAGTTCCTGATAGGTTTTAACTATAGTTCTACTTAAAATTGTGGTGCTACACGAATGTCACTCCAGCACCGCACTTTTTTAAAATCTCTTAAAAATGATTCAACAATAGGCTTTTTCAATAGTTCTCGAGGAGTACTGTAGTTCCTGATAGGTTTTAACTATAGTTCTACTTAAAATTATGGTGATACACGGGTATCACTCCAGCACCGCACTTTTTCAAAATCTCTTAAAAATGATTCAACAATAGGCTTTTTCAATAGTTCTCGAGGAGTACTGTAGTTCCTGATAGGTTTTAACTATAGTTCTACTTAAAATTGTGGTGCTACACGAATGTCACTCCAGCACCGCACTTTTTTAAAATCTCTTAAAAATGATTCAACAATAGGCTTTTTCAATAGTTCTCGAGGAGTACTGTAGTTCCTGATAGGTTTTAACTATAGTTCTACTTAAAATTATGGTGATACACGGGTATCACTCCAGCACCGCACTTTTTTAAAATCTCTTAAAAATGATCCAACAATAGGCTTTTTCAATAGTTCTCGAGGAGTACTGTAGTTCCTGATAGGTTTCAACTATAGTTCTACTTAAAATTGAGGTGCTACACGAATGTCACTCCAGCACCGCACTTTTTTAAAATCTCTTAAAAATGATTCAACAATAGGCTTTTTTAATAGTTCTCGAGGAGTACTGTAGTTCCTGATAGGTTTTAACTATAGTTCTACTTAAAATTATGGTGATACACGGGTATCACTCCAGCACCGCACTTTTTTAAAATCTCTTAAATATGATTCAACAATAGGCTTTTTTAATAGTTCTCGAGGAGTACTGTAGTTCCTGATAGGTTTCAACTATAGTTCTACTTAAAATTGAGGTGCTACACGAATGTCACTCCAGCACCGCACTTTTTTAAAATCTCTTAAAAATGATTCAACAATAGGCTTTTTTAATAGTTCTCGAGGAGTACTGTAGTTCCTGATAGGTTTTAACTATAGTTCTACTTAAAATTATGGTGATACACGGGTATCACTCCAGCACCGCACTTTTTTAAAATCTCTTAAAAATGATTCAACAATAGGCTTTTTCAATAGTTCTCGAGGAGTACTGTAGTTCCTGATAGGTTTTAACTATAGTTCTACTTAAAATTGTGGTGCTACACGAATGTCACTCCAGCACCGCACTTTTTTAAAATCTCTTAAAAATGATTCAACAATAGGCTTTTTCAATAGTTCTCGAGGAGTACTGTAGTTCCTGATAGGTTTTAACTATAGTTCTACTTAAAATTGAGGTGCTACACGAATGTCACTCCAGCACCGCACTTTTTTAAAATCTCTTAAAAATGATTCAACAATAGGCTTTTTCAATAGTTCTCGAGGAGTACTGTAGTTCCTGATAGGTTTTAACTATAGTTCTACTTAAAATTATGGTGATACACGGGTATCACTCCAGCACCGCACTTTTTCAAAATCTCTTAAAAATGATTCAACAATAGGCTTTTTCAATAGTTCTCGAGAAGTACTGTAGTTCCTGATAGGTTTTAACTATAGTTCTACTTAAAATTATGGTGATACACGGGTATCACTCCAGCACCGCACTTTTTTAAAATCTCTTAAAAATGATCCAACAATAGGCTTTTTCAATAGTTCTCGAGGAGTACTGTAGTTCCTGATAGGTTTCAACTATAGTTCTACTTAAAATTGAGGTGCTACACGAATGTCACTCCAGCACCGCACTTTTTTAAAATCTCTTAAAAATGATTCAACAATAGGCTTTTTTAATAGTTCTCGAGGAGTACTGTAGTTCCTGATAGGTTTTAACTATAGTTCTACTTAAAATTATGGTGATACACGGGTATCACTCCAGCACCGCACTTTTTTAAAATCTCTTAAAAATGATTCAACAATAGGCTTTTTCAATAGTTCTCGAGGAGTACTGTAGTTCCTGATAGGTTTTAACTATAGTTCTACTTAAAATTGTGGTGCTACACGAATGTCACTCCAGCACCGCACTTTTTTAAAATCTCTTAAAAATGATTCAACAATAGGCTTTTTCAATAGTTCTCGAGGAGTACTGTAGTTCCTGATAGGTTTTAACTATAGTTCTACTTAAAATTATGGTGATACACGGGTATCACTCCAGCACCGCACTTTTTCAAAATCTCTTAAAAATGATTCAACAATAGGCTTTTTCAATAGTTCTCGAGGAGTACTGTAGTTCCTGATAGGTTTTAACTATAGTTCTACTTAAAATTGAGGTGCTACACGAATGTCACTCCAGCACCGCACTTTTTTAAAATCTCTTAAAAATGATTCAACAATAGGCTTTTTCAATAGTTCTCGAGGAGTACTGTAGTTCCTGATAGGTTTTAACTATAGTTCTACTTAAAATTGAGGTGCTACACGAATGTCACTCCAGCACCGCACTTTTTTAAAATCTCTTAAAAATGATTCAACAATAGGCTTTTTTAATAGTTCTCGAGGAGTACTGTAGTTCCTGATAGGTTTTAACTATAGTTCTACTTAAAATTATGGTGATACACGGGTATCACTCCAGCACCGCACTTTTTTAAAATCTCTTAAAAATGATTCAACAATAGGCTTTTTCAATAGTTCTCGAGGAGTACTGTAGTTCCTGATAGGTTTTAACTATAGTTCTACTTAAAATTGTGGTGCTACACGAATGTCACTCCAGCACCGCACTTTTTTAAAATCTCTTAAAAATGATTCAACAATAGGCTTTTTCAATAGTTCTCGAGGAGTACTGTAGTTCCTGATAGGTTTTAACTATAGTTCTACTTAAAATTATGGTGATACACGGGTATCACTCCAGCACCGCACTTTTTTAAAATCTCTTAAAAATGATTCAACAATAGGCTTTTTCAATAGTTCTCGAGGAGTACTGTAGTTCCTGATAGGTTTTAACTATAGTTCTACTTAAAATTGAGGTGCTACACGAATGTCACTCCAGCACCGCACTTTTTTAAAATCTCTTAAAAATGATTCAACAATAGGCTTTTTCAATAGTTCTCGAGGAGTACTGTAGTTCCTGATAGGTTTTAACTATAGTTCTACTTAAAATTGAGGTGCTACACGAATGTCACTCCAGCACCGCACTTTTTTAAAATCTCTTAAAAATGATTCAACAATAGGCTTTTTCAATAGTTCTCGAGGAGTACTGTAGTTCCTGATAGGTTTTAACTATAGTTCTACTTAAAATTGAGGTGCTACACGAATGTCACTCCAGCACCGCACTTTTTTAAAATCTCTTAAAAATGATTCAACAATAGGCTTTTTCAATAGTTCTCGAGGAGTACTGTAGTTCCTGATAGGTTTTAACTATAGTTCTACTTAAAATTATGGTGCTACACGGGTATCACTCCAGCACCGCACTTTTTTAAAATCTCTTAAAAATGATTCAACAATAGGCTTTTTCAATAGTTCTCGAGGAGTACTGTAGTTCCTGATAGGTTTTAACTATAGTTCTACTTAAAATTGTGGTGCTACACGAATGTCACTCCAGCACCGCACTTTTTTAAAATCTCTTAAAAATGATTCAACAATAGGCTTTTTCAATAGTTCTCGAGGAGTACTGTAGTTCCTGATAGGTTTTAACTATAGTTCTACTTAAAATTGAGGTGCTACACGAATGTCACTCCAGCACCGCACTTTTTTAAAATCTCTTAAAAATGATTCAACAATAGGCTTTTTCAATAGTTCTCGAGGAGTACTGTAGTTCCTGATAGGTTTTAACTATAGTTCTACTTAAAATTGTGGTGCTACACGAATGTCACTCCAGCACCGCACTTTTTTAAAATCTCTTAAAAATGATTCAACAATAGGCTTTTTCAATAGTTCTCGAGGAGTACTGTAGTTCCTGATAGGTTTTAACTATAGTTCTACTTAAAATTATGGTGATACACGGGTATCACTCCAGCACCGCACTTTTTTAAAATCTCTTAAAAATGATCCAACAATAGGCTTTTTCAATAGTTCTCGAGGAGTACTGTAGTTCCTGATAGGTTTCAACTATAGTTCTACTTAAAATTGAGGTGCTACACGAATGTCACTCCAGCACCGCACTTTTTTAAAATCTCTTAAAAATGATTCAACAATAGGCTTTTTTAATAGTTCTCGAGGAGTACTGTAGTTCCTGATAGGTTTTAACTATAGTTCTACTTAAAATTATGGTGATACACGGGTATCACTCCAGC
>OZ020576.1:3808200-4033491 GCA_963971525.1 Cephus spinipes | reverse complement strand
CTCTTAAAAATGATCCAACAATAGGCTTTTTCAATAGTTCTCGAGGAGTACTGTAGTTCCTGATAGGTTTCAACTATAGTTCTACTTAAAATTGAGGTGCTACACGAATTGTCACTCCAGCACCGCACTTTTTTAAAATCTCTTAAAAATGATTCAACAATAGGCTTTTTTAATAGTTCTCGAGGAGTACTGTAGTTCCTGATAGGTTTTAACTATAGTTCTACTTAAAATTATGGTGATACACGGGTATCACTCCAGCACCGCACTTTTTTAAAATCTCTTAAATATGATTCAACAATAGGCTTTTTTAATAGTTCTCGAGGAGTACTGTAGTTCCTGATAGGTTTTAACTATAGTTCTACTTAAAATTGAGGTGCTACACGAATGTCACTCCAGCACCGCACTTTTTTAAAATCTCTTAAAAATGATTCAACAATAGGCTTTTTCAATAGTTCTCGAGGAGTACTGTAGTTCCTGATAGGTTTTAACTATAGTTCTACTTAAAATTGTGGTGCTACACGAATGTCACTCCAGCACCGCACTTTTTTAAAATCTCTTAAAAATGATTCAACAATAGGCTTTTTCAATAGTTCTCGAGGAGTACTGTAGTTCCTGATAGGTTTTAACTATAGTTCTACTTAAAATTATGGTGATACACGGGTATCACTCCAGCACCGCACTTTTTCAAAATCTCTTAAAAATGATTCAACAATAGGCTTTTTCAATAGTTCTCGAGGAGTACTGTAGTTCCTGATAGGTTTTAACTATAGTTCTACTTAAAATTGTGGTGCTACACGAATGTCACTCCAGCACCGCACTTTTTTAAAATCTCTTAAAAATGATTCAACAATAGGCTTTTTCAATAGTTCTCGAGGAGTACTGTAGTTCCTGATAGGTTTTAACTATAGTTCTACTTAAAATTATGGTGATACACGGGTATCACTCCAGCACCGCACTTTTTTAAAATCTCTTAAAAATGATCCAACAATAGGCTTTTTCAATAGTTCTCGAGGAGTACTGTAGTTCCTGATAGGTTTCAACTATAGTTCTACTTAAAATTGAGGTGCTACACGAATGTCACTCCAGCACCGCACTTTTTTAAAATCTCTTAAAAATGATTCAACAATAGGCTTTTTTTAATAGTTCTCGAGGAGTACTGTAGTTCCTGATAGGTTTTAACTATAGTTCTACTTAAAATTATGGTGATACACGGGTATCACTCCAGCACCGCACTTTTTTTAAAATCTCTTAAATATGATTCAACAATAGGCTTTTTTAATAGTTCTCGAGGAGTACTGTAGTTCCTGATAGGTTTCAACTATAGTTCTACTTAAAATTGAGGTGCTACACGAATGTCACTCCAGCACCGCACTTTTTTAAAATCTCTTAAAAATGATTCAACAATAGGCTTTTTTAATAGTTCTCGAGGAGTACTGTAGTTCCTGATAGGTTTTAACTATAGTTCTACTTAAAATTATGGTGATACACGGGTATCACTCCAGCACCGCACTTTTTAAAATCTCTTAAAAATGATTCAACAATAGGCTTTTTCAATAGTTCTCGAGGAGTACTGTAGTTCCTGATAGGTTTTAACTATAGTTCTACTTAAAATTGTGGTGCTACACGAATGTCACTCCAGCACCGCACTTTTTTAAAATCTCTTAAAAATGATTCAACAATAGGCTTTTTCAATAGTTCTCGAGGAGTACTGTAGTTCCTGATAGGTTTTAACTATAGTTCTACTTAAAATTGAGGTGCTACACGAATGTCACTCCAGCACCGCACTTTTTTAAAATCTCTTAAAAATGATTCAACAATAGGCTTTTTCAATAGTTCTCGAGGAGTACTGTAGTTCCTGATAGGTTTTAACTATAGTTCTACTTAAAATTATGGTGATACACGGGTATCACTCCAGCACCGCACTTTTTCAAAATCTCTTAAAAATGATTCAACAATAGGCTTTTTCAATAGTTCTCGAGAAGTACTGTAGTTCCTGATAGGTTTTAACTATAGTTCTACTTAAAATTATGGTGATACACGGGTATCACTCCAGCACCGCACTTTTTTAAAATCTCTTAAAAATGATCCAACAATAGGCTTTTTCAATAGTTCTCGAGGAGTACTGTAGTTCCTGATAGGTTTCAACTATAGTTCTACTTAAAATTGAGGTGCTACACGAATGTCACTCCAGCACCGCACTTTTTAAAATCTCTTAAAAATGATTCAACAATAGGCTTTTTTAATAGTTCTCGAGGAGTACTGTAGTTCCTGATAGGTTTTAACTATAGTTCTACTTAAAATTATGGTGATACACGGGTATCACTCCAGCACCGCACTTTTTTAAAATCTCTTAAAAATGATTCAACAATAGGCTTTTTCAATAGTTCTCGAGGAGTACTGTAGTTCCTGATAGGTTTTAACTATAGTTCTACTTAAAATTGAGGTGCTACACGAATGTCACTCCAGCACCGCACTTTTTTAAAATCTCTTAAAAATGATTCAACAATAGCTTTTTTAATAGTTCTCGAGGAGTACTGTAGTTCCTGATAGGTTTTAACTATAGTTCTACTTAAAATTATGGTGATACACGGGTATCACTCCAGCACCGCACTTTTTTAAAATCTCTTAAAAATGATTCAACAATAGGCTTTTTCAATAGTTCTCGAGGAGTACTGTAGTTCCTGATAGGTTTTAACTATAGTTCTACTTAAAATTGTGGTGCTACACGAATGTCACTCCAGCACCGCACTTTTTTAAAATCTCTTAAAAATGATTCAACAATAGGCTTTTTCAATAGTTCTCGAGGAGTACTGTAGTTCCTGATAGGTTTTAACTATAGTTCTACTTAAAATTATGGTGATACACGGTATCACTCCAGCACCGCACTTTTTCAAAATCTCTTAAAAATGATTCAACAATAGGCTTTTTCAATAGTTCTCGAGGAGTACTGTAGTTCCTGATAGGTTTTAACTATAGTTCTACTTAAAATTGAGGTGCTACACGAATGTCACTCCAGCACCGCACTTTTTTAAAATCTCTTAAAAATGATTCAACAATAGGCTTTTTCAATAGTTCTCGAGGAGTACTGTAGTTCCTGATAGGTTTTAACTATAGTTCTACTTAAAATTGAGGTGCTACACGAATGTCACTCCAGCACCGCACTTTTTTAAAATCTCTTAAAAATGATTCAACAATAGGCTTTTTCAATAGTTCTCGAGGAGTACTGTAGTTCCTGATAGGTTTTAACTATAGTTCTACTTAAAATTGAGGTGCTACACGAATGTCACTCCAGCACCGCACTTTTTTAAAATCTCTTAAAAATGATTCAACAATAGGCTTTTTCAATAGTTCTCGAGGAGTACTGTAGTTCCTGATAGGTTTTAACTATAGTTCTACTTAAAATTATGGTGATACACGGGTATCACTCCAGCACCGCACTTTTTTAAAATCTCTTAAAAATGATTCAACAATAGGCTTTTTCAATAGTTCTCGAGGAGTACTGTAGTTCCTGATAGGTTTTAACTATAGTTCTACTTAAAATTGTGGTGCTACACGAATGTCACTCCAGCACCGCACTTTTTTAAAATCTCTTAAAAATGATTCAACAATAGGCTTTTTCAATAGTTCTCGAGGAGTACTGTAGTTCCTGATAGGTTTTAACTATAGTTCTACTTAAAATTGAGGTGCTACACGAATGTCACTCCAGCACCGCACTTTTTTAAAATCTCTTAAAAATGATTCAACAATAGGCTTTTTCAATAGTTCTCGAGGAGTACTGTAGTTCCTGATAGGTTTTAACTATAGTTCTACTTAAAATTGTGGTGCTACACGAATGTCACTCCAGCACCGCACTTTTTTAAAATCTCTTAAAATGATTCAACAATAGGCTTTTTCAATAGTTCTCGAGGAGTACTGTAGTTCCTGATAGGTTTTAACTATAGTTCTACTTAAAATTATGGTGATACACGGGTATCACTCCAGCACCGCACTTTTTTAAAATCTCTTAAAAATGATCCAACAATAGGCTTTTTCAATAGTTCTCGAGGAGTACTGTAGTTCCTGATAGGTTTCAACTATAGTTCTACTTAAAATTGAGGTGCTACACGAATGTCACTCCAGCACCGCACTTTTTTAAAATCTCTTAAAAATGATTCAACAATAGGCTTTTTTAATAGTTCTCGAGGAGTACTGTAGTTCCTGATAGGTTTTAACTATAGTTCTACTTAAAATTATGGTGATACACGGGTATCACTCCAGCACCGCACTTTTTTAAAATCTCTTAAATATGATTCAACAATAGGCTTTTTTAATAGTTCTCGAGGAGTACTGTAGTTCCTGATAGGTTTTAACTATAGTTCTACTTAAAATTGAGGTGCTACACGAATGTCACTCCAGCACCGCACTTTTTTAAATCTCTTAAAAATGATTCAACAATAGGCTTTTTCAATAGTTCTCGAGGAGTACTGTAGTTCCTGATAGGTTTTAACTATAGTTCTACTTAAAATTGTGGTGCTACACGAATGTCACTCCAGCACCGCACTTTTTTAAAATCTCTTAAAAATGATTCAACAATAGGCTTTTTCAATAGTTCTCGAGGAGTACTGTAGTTCCTGATAGGTTTTAACTATAGTTCTACTTAAAATTATGGTGATACACGGGTATCACTCCAGCACCGCACTTTTTCAAAATCTCTTAAAAATGATTCAACAATAGGCTTTTTCAATAGTTCTCGAGGAGTACTGTAGTTCCTGATAGGTTTTAACTATAGTTCTACTTAAAATTGTGGTGCTACACGAATGTCACTCCAGCACCGCACTTTTTTAAAATCTCTTAAAAATGATTCAACAATAGGCTTTTTCAATAGTTCTCGAGGAGTACTGTAGTTCCTGATAGGTTTTAACTATAGTTCTACTTAAAATTATGGTGATACACGGGTATCACTCCAGCACCGCACTTTTTTAAAATCTCTTAAAAATGATCCAACAATAGGCTTTTTCAATAGTTCTCGAGGAGTACTGTAGTTCCTGATAGGTTTCAACTATAGTTCTACTTAAAATTGAGGTGCTACACGAATGTCACTCCAGCACCGCACTTTTTTAAAATCTCTTAAAAATGATTCAACAATAGGCTTTTTTAATAGTTCTCGAGGAGTACTGTAGTTCCTGATAGGTTTTAACTATAGTTCTACTTAAAATTATGGTGATACACGGGTATCACTCCAGCACCGCACTTTTTTAAAATCTCTTAAATATGATTCAACAATAGGCTTTTTTAATAGTTCTCGAGGAGTACTGTAGTTCCTGATAGGTTTCAACTATAGTTCTACTTAAAATTGAGGTGCTACACGAATGTCACTCCAGCACCGCACTTTTTTAAAATCTCTTAAAAATGATTCAACAATAGGCTTTTTTAATAGTTCTCGAGGAGTACTGTAGTTCCTGATAGGTTTTAACTATAGTTCTACTTAAAATTATGGTGATACACGGGTATCACTCCAGCACCGCACTTTTTTAAAATCTCTTAAAAATGATTCAACAATAGGCTTTTTCAATAGTTCTCGAGGAGTACTGTAGTTCCTGATAGGTTTTAACTATAGTTCTACTTAAAATTGTGGTGCTACACGAATGTCACTCCAGCACCGCACTTTTTTAAAATCTCTTAAAAATGATTCAACAATAGGCTTTTTCAATAGTTCTCGAGGAGTACTGTAGTTCCTGATAGGTTTTAACTATAGTTCTACTTAAAATTGAGGTGCTACACGAATGTCACTCCAGCACCGCACTTTTTTAAAATCTCTTAAAAATGATTCAACAATAGGCTTTTTCAATAGTTCTCGAGGAGTACTGTAGTTCCTGATAGGTTTTAACTATAGTTCTACTTAAAATTATGGTGATACACGGGTATCACTCCAGCACCGCACTTTTTCAAAATCTCTTAAAAATGATTCAACAATAGGCTTTTTCAATAGTTCTCGAGAAGTACTGTAGTTCCTGATAGGTTTTAACTATAGTTCTACTTAAAATTATGGTGATACACGGGTATCACTCCAGCACCGCACTTTTTTAAAATCTCTTAAAAATGATCCAACAATAGGCTTTTTCAATAGTTCTCGAGGAGTACTGTAGTTCCTGATAGGTTTCAACTATAGTTCTACTTAAAATTGAGGTGCTACACGAATGTCACTCCAGCACCGCACTTTTTTAAAATCTCTTAAAAATGATTCAACAATAGGCTTTTTTAATAGTTCTCGAGGAGTACTGTAGTTCCTGATAGGTTTTAACTATAGTTCTACTTAAAATTATGGTGATACACGGGTATCACTCCAGCACCGCACTTTTTTAAAATCTCTTAAAAATGATTCAACAATAGGCTTTTTCAATAGTTCTCGAGGAGTACTGTAGTTCCTGATAGGTTTTAACTATAGTTCTACTTAAAATTGTGGTGCTACACGAATGTCACTCCAGCACCGCACTTTTTTAAAATCTCTTAAAAATGATTCAACAATAGGCTTTTTCAATAGTTCTCGAGGAGTACTGTAGTTCCTGATAGGTTTTAACTATAGTTCTACTTAAAATTATGGTGATACACGGGTATCACTCCAGCACCGCACTTTTTCAAAATCTCTTAAAAATGATTCAACAATAGGCTTTTTCAATAGTTCTCGAGGAGTACTGTAGTTCCTGATAGGTTTTAACTATAGTTCTACTTAAAATTGAGGTGCTACACGAATGTCACTCCAGCACCGCACTTTTTTAAAATCTCTTAAAAATGATTCAACAATAGGCTTTTTCAATAGTTCTCGAGGAGTACTGTAGTTCCTGATAGGTTTTAACTATAGTTCTACTTAAAATTGAGGTGCTACACGAATGTCACTCCAGCACCGCACTTTTTTAAAATCTCTTAAAAATGATTCAACAATAGGCTTTTTTAATAGTTCTCGAGGAGTACTGTAGTTCCTGATAGGTTTTAACTATAGTTCTACTTAAAATTATGGTGATACACGGGTATCACTCCAGCACCGCACTTTTTTAAAATCTCTTAAAAATGATTCAACAATAGGCTTTTTCAATAGTTCTCGAGGAGTACTGTAGTTCCTGATAGGTTTTAACTATAGTTCTACTTAAAATTGTGGTGCTACACGAATGTCACTCCAGCACCGCACTTTTTTAAAATCTCTTAAAAATGATTCAACAATAGGCTTTTTCAATAGTTCTCGAGGAGTACTGTAGTTCCTGATAGGTTTTAACTATAGTTCTACTTAAAATTATGGTGATACACGGGTATCACTCCAGCACCGCACTTTTTCAAAATCTCTTAAAAATGATTCAACAATAGGCTTTTTCAATAGTTCTCGAGGAGTACTGTAGTTCCTGATAGGTTTTAACTATAGTTCTACTTAAAATTGAGGTGCTACACGAATGTCACTCCAGCACCGCACTTTTTTAAAATCTCTTAAAAATGATTCAACAATAGGCTTTTTCAATAGTTCTCGAGGAGTACTGTAGTTCCTGATAGGTTTTAACTATAGTTCTACTTAAAATTGAGGTGCTACACGAATGTCACTCCAGCACCGCACTTTTTTAAAATCTCTTAAAAATGATTCAACAATAGGCTTTTTCAATAGTTCTCGAGGAGTACTGTAGTTCCTGATAGGTTTTAACTATAGTTCTACTTAAAATTGAGGTGCTACACGAATGTCACTCCAGCACCGCACTTTTTTAAAATCTCTTAAAAATGATTCAACAATAGGCTTTTTCAATAGTTCTCGAGGAGTACTGTAGTTCCTGATAGGTTTTAACTATAGTTCTACTTAAAATTATGGTGATACACGGGTATCACTCCAGCACCGCACTTTTTTAAAATCTCTTAAAAATGATTCAACAATAGGCTTTTTCAATAGTTCTCGAGGAGTACTGTAGTTCCTGATAGGTTTTAACTATAGTTCTACTTAAAATTGTGGTGCTACACGAATGTCACTCCAGCACCGCACTTTTTTAAAATCTCTTAAAAATGATTCAACAATAGGCTTTTTCAATAGTTCTCGAGGAGTACTGTAGTTCCTGATAGGTTTTAACTATAGTTCTACTTAAAATTGAGGTGCTACACGAATGTCACTCCAGCACCGCACTTTTTTAAAATCTCTTAAAAATGATTCAACAATAGGCTTTTTCAATAGTTCTCGAGGAGTACTGTAGTTCCTGATAGGTTTTAACTATAGTTCTACTTAAAATTGTGGTGCTACACGAATGTCACTCCAGCACCGCACTTTTTTAAAATCTCTTAAAAATGATTCAACAATAGGCTTTTTCAATAGTTCTCGAGGAGTACTGTAGTTCCTGATAGGTTTTAACTATAGTTCTACTTAAAATTATGGTGATACACGGGTATCACTCCAGCACCGCACTTTTTTAAAATCTCTTAAAAATGATCCAACAATAGGCTTTTTCAATAGTTCTCGAGGAGTACTGTAGTTCCTGATAGGTTTCAACTATAGTTCTACTTAAAATTGAGGTGCTACACGAATGTCACTCCAGCACCGCACTTTTTTAAAATCTCTTAAAAATGATTCAACAATAGGCTTTTTTAATAGTTCTCGAGGAGTACTGTAGTTCCTGATAGGTTTTAACTATAGTTCTACTTAAAATTATGGTGATACACGGGTATCACTCCAGCACCGCACTTTTTTAAAATCTCTTAAATATGATTCAACAATAGGCTTTTTTAATAGTTCTCGAGGAGTACTGTAGTTCCTGATAGGTTTTAACTATAGTTCTACTTAAAATTGAGGTGCTACACGAATGTCACTCCAGCACCGCACTTTTTTAAAATCTCTTAAAAATGATTCAACAATAGGCTTTTTCAATAGTTCTCGAGGAGTACTGTAGTTCCTGATAGGTTTTAACTATAGTTCTACTTAAAATTGTGGTGCTACACGAATGTCACTCCAGCACCGCACTTTTTTAAAATCTCTTAAAAATGATTCAACAATAGGCTTTTTCAATAGTTCTCGAGGAGTACTGTAGTTCCTGATAGGTTTTAACTATAGTTCTACTTAAAATTATGGTGATACACGGGTATCACTCCAGCACCGCACTTTTTCAAAATCTCTTAAAAATGATTCAACAATAGGCTTTTTCAATAGTTCTCGAGGAGTACTGTAGTTCCTGATAGGTTTTAACTATAGTTCTACTTAAAATTGTGGTGCTACACGAATGTCACTCCAGCACCGCACTTTTTTAAAATCTCTTAAAAATGATTCAACAATAGGCTTTTTCAATAGTTCTCGAGGAGTACTGTAGTTCCTGATAGGTTTTAACTATAGTTCTACTTAAAATTATGGTGATACACGGGTATCACTCCAGCACCGCACTTTTTTAAAATCTCTTAAAAATGATCCAACAATAGGCTTTTTCAATAGTTCTCGAGGAGTACTGTAGTTCCTGATAGGTTTCAACTATAGTTCTACTTAAAATTGAGGTGCTACACGAATGTCACTCCAGCACCGCACTTTTTTAAAATCTCTTAAAAATGATTCAACAATAGGCTTTTTTAATAGTTCTCGAGGAGTACTGTAGTTCCTGATAGGTTTTAACTATAGTTCTACTTAAAATTATGGTGATACACGGGTATCACTCCAGCACCGCACTTTTTTAAAATCTCTTAAATATGATTCAACAATAGGCTTTTTTAATAGTTCTCGAGGAGTACTGTAGTTCCTGATAGGTTTCAACTATAGTTCTACTTAAAATTGAGGTGCTACACGAATGTCACTCCAGCACCGCACTTTTTTAAAATCTCTTAAAAATGATTCAACAATAGGCTTTTTTAATAGTTCTCGAGGAGTACTGTAGTTCCTGATAGGTTTTAACTATAGTTCTACTTAAAATTATGGTGATACACGGGTATCACTCCAGCACCGCACTTTTTTAAAATCTCTTAAAAATGATTCAACAATAGGCTTTTTCAATAGTTCTCGAGGAGTACTGTAGTTCCTGATAGGTTTTAACTATAGTTCTACTTAAAATTGTGGTGCTACACGAATGTCACTCCAGCACCGCACTTTTTTAAAATCTCTTAAAAATGATTCAACAATAGGCTTTTTCAATAGTTCTCGAGGAGTACTGTAGTTCCTGATAGGTTTTAACTATAGTTCTACTTAAAATTGAGGTGCTACACGAATGTCACTCCAGCACCGCACTTTTTTAAAATCTCTTAAAAATGATTCAACAATAGGCTTTTTCAATAGTTCTCGAGGAGTACTGTAGTTCCTGATAGGTTTTAACTATAGTTCTACTTAAAATTATGGTGATACACGGGTATCACTCCAGCACCGCACTTTTTCAAAATCTCTTAAAAATGATTCAACAATAGGCTTTTTCAATAGTTCTCGAGAAGTACTGTAGTTCCTGATAGGTTTTAACTATAGTTCTACTTAAAATTATGGTGATACACGGGTATCACTCCAGCACCGCACTTTTTTAAAATCTCTTAAAAATGATCCAACAATAGGCTTTTTCAATAGTTCTCGAGGAGTACTGTAGTTCCTGATAGGTTTCAACTATAGTTCTACTTAAAATTGAGGTGCTACACGAATGTCACTCCAGCACCGCACTTTTTTAAAATCTCTTAAAAATGATTCAACAATAGGCTTTTTTAATAGTTCTCGAGGAGTACTGTAGTTCCTGATAGGTTTTAACTATAGTTCTACTTAAAATTATGGTGATACACGGGTATCACTCCAGCACCGCACTTTTTTAAAATCTCTTAAAAATGATTCAACAATAGGCTTTTTCAATAGTTCTCGAGGAGTACTGTAGTTCCTGATAGGTTTTAACTATAGTTCTACTTAAAATTGTGGTGCTACACGAATGTCACTCCAGCACCGCACTTTTTTAAAATCTCTTAAAAATGATTCAACAATAGGCTTTTTCAATAGTTCTCGAGGAGTACTGTAGTTCCTGATAGGTTTTAACTATAGTTCTACTTAAAATTATGGTGATACACGGGTATCACTCCAGCACCGCACTTTTTCAAAATCTCTTAAAAATGATTCAACAATAGGCTTTTTCAATAGTTCTCGAGGAGTACTGTAGTTCCTGATAGGTTTTAACTATAGTTCTACTTAAAATTGAGGTGCTACACGAATGTCACTCCAGCACCGCACTTTTTTAAAATCTCTTAAAAATGATTCAACAATAGGCTTTTTCAATAGTTCTCGAGGAGTACTGTAGTTCCTGATAGGTTTTAACTATAGTTCTACTTAAAATTGAGGTGCTACACGAATGTCACTCCAGCACCGCACTTTTTTAAAATCTCTTAAAAATGATTCAACAATAGGCTTTTTTAATAGTTCTCGAGGAGTACTGTAGTTCCTGATAGGTTTTAACTATAGTTCTACTTAAAATTATGGTGATACACGGGTATCACTCCAGCACCGCACTTTTTTAAAATCTCTTAAAAATGATTCAACAATAGGCTTTTTCAATAGTTCTCGAGGAGTACTGTAGTTCCTGATAGGTTTTAACTATAGTTCTACTTAAAATTGTGGTGCTACACGAATGTCACTCCAGCACCGCACTTTTTTAAAATCTCTTAAAAATGATTCAACAATAGGCTTTTTCAATAGTTCTCGAGGAGTACTGTAGTTCCTGATAGGTTTTAACTATAGTTCTACTTAAAATTATGGTGATACACGGGTATCACTCCAGCACCGCACTTTTTCAAAATCTCTTAAAAATGATTCAACAATAGGCTTTTTCAATAGTTCTCGAGGAGTACTGTAGTTCCTGATAGGTTTTAACTATAGTTCTACTTAAAATTGAGGTGCTACACGAATGTCACTCCAGCACCGCACTTTTTTAAAATCTCTTAAAAATGATTCAACAATAGGCTTTTTCAATAGTTCTCGAGGAGTACTGTAGTTCCTGATAGGTTTTAACTATAGTTCTACTTAAAATTGAGGTGCTACACGAATGTCACTCCAGCACCGCACTTTTTTAAAATCTCTTAAAAATGATTCAACAATAGGCTTTTTCAATAGTTCTCGAGGAGTACTGTAGTTCCTGATAGGTTTTAACTATAGTTCTACTTAAAATTGAGGTGCTACACGAATGTCACTCCAGCACCGCACTTTTTTAAAATCTCTTAAAAATGATTCAACAATAGGCTTTTTCAATAGTTCTCGAGGAGTACTGTAGTTCCTGATAGGTTTTAACTATAGTTCTACTTAAAATTATGGTGATACACGGGTATCACTCCAGCACCGCACTTTTTTAAAATCTCTTAAAAATGATTCAACAATAGGCTTTTTCAATAGTTCTCGAGGAGTACTGTAGTTCCTGATAGGTTTTAACTATAGTTCTACTTAAAATTGTGGTGCTACACGAATGTCACTCCAGCACCGCACTTTTTTAAAATCTCTTAAAAATGATTCAACAATAGGCTTTTTCAATAGTTCTCGAGGAGTACTGTAGTTCCTGATAGGTTTTAACTATAGTTCTACTTAAAATTGAGGTGCTACACGAATGTCACTCCAGCACCGCACTTTTTTAAAATCTCTTAAAAATGATTCAACAATAGGCTTTTTCAATAGTTCTCGAGGAGTACTGTAGTTCCTGATAGGTTTTAACTATAGTTCTACTTAAAATTGTGGTGCTACACGAATGTCACTCCAGCACCGCACTTTTTTAAAATCTCTTAAAAATGATTCAACAATAGGCTTTTTCAATAGTTCTCGAGGAGTACTGTAGTTCCTGATAGGTTTTAACTATAGTTCTACTTAAAATTATGGTGATACACGGGTATCACTCCAGCACCGCACTTTTTTAAAATCTCTTAAAAATGATCCAACAATAGGCTTTTTCAATAGTTCTCGAGGAGTACTGTAGTTCCTGATAGGTTTCAACTATAGTTCTACTTAAAATTGAGGTGCTACACGAATGTCACTCCAGCACCGCACTTTTTTAAAATCTCTTAAAAATGATTCAACAATAGGCTTTTTTAATAGTTCTCGAGGAGTACTGTAGTTCCTGATAGGTTTTAACTATAGTTCTACTTAAAATTATGGTGATACACGGGTATCACTCCAGCACCGCACTTTTTTAAAATCTCTTAAATATGATTCAACAATAGGCTTTTTTAATAGTTCTCGAGGAGTACTGTAGTTCCTGATAGGTTTTAACTATAGTTCTACTTAAAATTGAGGTGCTACACGAATGTCACTCCAGCACCGCACTTTTTTAAAATCTCTTAAAAATGATTCAACAATAGGCTTTTTCAATAGTTCTCGAGGAGTACTGTAGTTCCTGATAGGTTTTAACTATAGTTCTACTTAAAATTGTGGTGCTACACGAATGTCACTCCAGCACCGCACTTTTTTAAAATCTCTTAAAAATGATTCAACAATAGGCTTTTTCAATAGTTCTCGAGGAGTACTGTAGTTCCTGATAGGTTTTAACTATAGTTCTACTTAAAATTATGGTGATACACGGGTATCACTCCAGCACCGCACTTTTTCAAAATCTCTTAAAAATGATTCAACAATAGGCTTTTTCAATAGTTCTCGAGGAGTACTGTAGTTCCTGATAGGTTTTAACTATAGTTCTACTTAAAATTGTGGTGCTACACGAATGTCACTCCAGCACCGCACTTTTTTAAAATCTCTTAAAAATGATTCAACAATAGGCTTTTTCAATAGTTCTCGAGGAGTACTGTAGTTCCTGATAGGTTTTAACTATAGTTCTACTTAAAATTATGGTGATACACGGGTATCACTCCAGCACCGCACTTTTTTAAAATCTCTTAAAAATGATCCAACAATAGGCTTTTTCAATAGTTCTCGAGGAGTACTGTAGTTCCTGATAGGTTTCAACTATAGTTCTACTTAAAATTGAGGTGCTACACGAATGTCACTCCAGCACCGCACTTTTTTAAAATCTCTTAAAAATGATTCAACAATAGGCTTTTTTAATAGTTCTCGAGGAGTACTGTAGTTCCTGATAGGTTTTAACTATAGTTCTACTTAAAATTATGGTGATACACGGGTATCACTCCAGCACCGCACTTTTTTAAAATCTCTTAAATATGATTCAACAATAGGCTTTTTTAATAGTTCTCGAGGAGTACTGTAGTTCCTGATAGGTTTCAACTATAGTTCTACTTAAAATTGAGGTGCTACACGAATGTCACTCCAGCACCGCACTTTTTTAAAATCTCTTAAAAATGATTCAACAATAGGCTTTTTTAATAGTTCTCGAGGAGTACTGTAGTTCCTGATAGGTTTTAACTATAGTTCTACTTAAAATTATGGTGATACACGGGTATCACTCCAGCACCGCACTTTTTTAAAATCTCTTAAAAATGATTCAACAATAGGCTTTTTCAATAGTTCTCGAGGAGTACTGTAGTTCCTGATAGGTTTTAACTATAGTTCTACTTAAAATTGTGGTGCTACACGAATGTCACTCCAGCACCGCACTTTTTTAAAATCTCTTAAAAATGATTCAACAATAGGCTTTTTCAATAGTTCTCGAGGAGTACTGTAGTTCCTGATAGGTTTTAACTATAGTTCTACTTAAAATTGAGGTGCTACACGAATGTCACTCCAGCACCGCACTTTTTTAAAATCTCTTAAAAATGATTCAACAATAGGCTTTTTCAATAGTTCTCGAGGAGTACTGTAGTTCCTGATAGGTTTTAACTATAGTTCTACTTAAAATTATGGTGATACACGGGTATCACTCCAGCACCGCACTTTTTCAAAATCTCTTAAAAATGATTCAACAATAGGCTTTTTCAATAGTTCTCGAGAAGTACTGTAGTTCCTGATAGGTTTTAACTATAGTTCTACTTAAAATTATGGTGATACACGGGTATCACTCCAGCACCGCACTTTTTTAAAATCTCTTAAAAATGATCCAACAATAGGCTTTTTCAATAGTTCTCGAGGAGTACTGTAGTTCCTGATAGGTTTCAACTATAGTTCTACTTAAAATTGAGGTGCTACACGAATGTCACTCCAGCACCGCACTTTTTTAAAATCTCTTAAAAATGATTCAACAATAGGCTTTTTTAATAGTTCTCGAGGAGTACTGTAGTTCCTGATAGGTTTTAACTATAGTTCTACTTAAAATTATGGTGATACACGGGTATCACTCCAGCACCGCACTTTTTTAAAATCTCTTAAAAATGATTCAACAATAGGCTTTTTCAATAGTTCTCGAGGAGTACTGTAGTTCCTGATAGGTTTTAACTATAGTTCTACTTAAAATTGTGGTGCTACACGAATGTCACTCCAGCACCGCACTTTTTTAAAATCTCTTAAAAATGATTCAACAATAGGCTTTTTCAATAGTTCTCGAGGAGTACTGTAGTTCCTGATAGGTTTTAACTATAGTTCTACTTAAAATTATGGTGATACACGGGTATCACTCCAGCACCGCACTTTTTCAAAATCTCTTAAAAATGATTCAACAATAGGCTTTTTCAATAGTTCTCGAGGAGTACTGTAGTTCCTGATAGGTTTTAACTATAGTTCTACTTAAAATTGAGGTGCTACACGAATGTCACTCCAGCACCGCACTTTTTTAAAATCTCTTAAAAATGATTCAACAATAGGCTTTTTCAATAGTTCTCGAGGAGTACTGTAGTTCCTGATAGGTTTTAACTATAGTTCTACTTAAAATTGAGGTGCTACACGAATGTCACTCCAGCACCGCACTTTTTTAAAATCTCTTAAAAATGATTCAACAATAGGCTTTTTCAATAGTTCTCGAGGAGTACTGTAGTTCCTGATAGGTTTTAACTATAGTTCTACTTAAAATTGAGGTGCTACACGAATGTCACTCCAGCACCGCACTTTTTTAAAATCTCTTAAAAATGATTCAACAATAGGCTTTTTCAATAGTTCTCGAGGAGTACTGTAGTTCCTGATAGGTTTTAACTATAGTTCTACTTAAAATTATGGTGATACACGGGTATCACTCCAGCACCGCACTTTTTTAAAATCTCTTAAAAATGATTCAACAATAGGCTTTTTCAATAGTTCTCGAGGAGTACTGTAGTTCCTGATAGGTTTTAACTATAGTTCTACTTAAAATTGTGGTGCTACACGAATGTCACTCCAGCACCGCACTTTTTTAAAATCTCTTAAAAATGATTCAACAATAGGCTTTTTCAATAGTTCTCGAGGAGTACTGTAGTTCCTGATAGGTTTTAACTATAGTTCTACTTAAAATTGAGGTGCTACACGAATGTCACTCCAGCACCGCACTTTTTTAAAATCTCTTAAAAATGATTCAACAATAGGCTTTTTCAATAGTTCTCGAGGAGTACTGTAGTTCCTGATAGGTTTTAACTATAGTTCTACTTAAAATTGTGGTGCTACACGAATGTCACTCCAGCACCGCACTTTTTTAAAATCTCTTAAAAATGATTCAACAATAGGCTTTTTCAATAGTTCTCGAGGAGTACTGTAGTTCCTGATAGGTTTTAACTATAGTTCTACTTAAAATTATGGTGATACACGGGTATCACTCCAGCACCGCACTTTTTTAAAATCTCTTAAAAATGATCCAACAATAGGCTTTTTCAATAGTTCTCGAGGAGTACTGTAGTTCCTGATAGGTTTCAACTATAGTTCTACTTAAAATTGAGGTGCTACACGAATGTCACTCCAGCACCGCACTTTTTTAAAATCTCTTAAAAATGATTCAACAATAGGCTTTTTTAATAGTTCTCGAGGAGTACTGTAGTTCCTGATAGGTTTTAACTATAGTTCTACTTAAAATTATGGTGCTACACGGGTATCACTCCAGCACCGCACTTTTTTAAAATCTCTTAAATATGATTCAACAATAGGCTTTTTCAATAGTTCTCGAGGAGTACTGTAGTTCCTGATAGGTTTTAACTATAGTTCTACTTAAAATTATGGTGATACACGGGTATCACTCCAGCACCGCACTTTTTTAAAATCTCTTAAAAATGATTCAACAATAGGCTTTTTCAATAGTTCTCGAGGAGTACTGTAGTTCCTGATAGGTTTTAACTATAGTTCTACTTAAAATTGAGGTGCTACACGAATGTCACTCCAGCACCGCACTTTTTTAAAATCTCTTAAAAATGATTCAACAATAGGCTTTTTCAATAGTTCTCGAGGAGTACTGTAGTTCCTGATAGGTTTTAACTATAGTTCTACTTAAAATTGTGGTGCTACACGAATGTCACTCCAGCACCGCACTTTTTTAAAATCTCTTAAAAATGATTCAACAATAGGCTTTTTCAATAGTTCTCGAGGAGTACTGTAGTTCCTGATAGGTTTTAACTATAGTTCTACTTAAAATTATGGTGATACACGGGTATCACTCCAGCACCGCACTTTTTTAAAATCTCTTAAAAATGATCCAACAATAGGCTTTTTCAATAGTTCTCGAGGAGTACTGTAGTTCCTGATAGGTTTCAACTATAGTTCTACTTAAAATTGAGGTGCTACACGAATGTCACTCCAGCACCGCACTTTTTTAAAATCTCTTAAAAATGATTCAACAATAGGCTTTTTTAATAGTTCTCGAGGAGTACTGTAGTTCCTGATAGGTTTTAACTATAGTTCTACTTAAAATTATGGTGATACACGGGTATCACTCCAGCACCGCACTTTTTTAAAATCTCTTAAATATGATTCAACAATAGGCTTTTTTAATAGTTCTCGAGGAGTACTGTAGTTCCTGATAGGTTTTAACTATAGTTCTACTTAAAATTGAGGTGATACACGGGTATCACTCCAGCACCGCACTTTTTTAAAATCTCTTAAAAATGATCCAACAATAGGCTTTTTCAATAGTTCTCGAGGAGTACTGTAGTTCCTGATAGGTTTCAACTATAGTTCTACTTAAAATTGAGGTGCTACACGAATGTCACTCCAGCACCGCACTTTTTTAAAATCTCTTAAAAATGATTCAACAATAGGCTTTTTTAATAGTTCTCGAGGAGTACTGTAGTTCCTGATAGGTTTTAACTATAGTTCTACTTAAAATTATGGTGATACACGGGTATCACTCCAGCACCGCACTTTTTTAAAATCTCTTAAATATGATTCAACAATAGGCTTTTTTAATAGTTCTCGAGGAGTACTGTAGTTCCTGATAGGTTTCAACTATAGTTCTACTTAAAATTGAGGTGCTACACGAATGTCACTCCAGCACCGCACTTTTTTAAAATCTCTTAAAAATGATTCAACAATAGGCTTTTTTAATAGTTCTCGAGGAGTACTGTAGTTCCTGATAGGTTTTAACTATAGTTCTACTTAAAATTATGGTGATACACGGGTATCACTCCAGCACCGCACTTTTTTAAAATCTCTTAAAAATGATTCAACAATAGGCTTTTTCAATAGTTCTCGAGGAGTACTGTAGTTCCTGATAGGTTTTAACTATAGTTCTACTTAAAATTGTGGTGCTACACGAATGTCACTCCAGCACCGCACTTTTTTAAAATCTCTTAAAAATGATTCAACAATAGGCTTTTTCAATAGTTCTCGAGGAGTACTGTAGTTCCTGATAGGTTTTAACTATAGTTCTACTTAAAATTGAGGTGCTACACGAATGTCACTCCAGCACCGCACTTTTTTAAAATCTCTTAAAAATGATTCAACAATAGGCTTTTTCAATAGTTCTCGAGGAGTACTGTAGTTCCTGATAGGTTTTAACTATAGTTCTACTTAAAATTATGGTGATACACGGGTATCACTCCAGCACCGCACTTTTTCAAAATCTCTTAAAAATGATTCAACAATAGGCTTTTTCAATAGTTCTCGAGAAGTACTGTAGTTCCTGATAGGTTTTAACTATAGTTCTACTTAAAATTATGGTGATACACGGGTATCACTCCAGCACCGCACTTTTTTAAAATCTCTTAAAAATGATCCAACAATAGGCTTTTTCAATAGTTCTCGAGGAGTACTGTAGTTCCTGATAGGTTTCAACTATAGTTCTACTTAAAATTGAGGTGCTACACGAATGTCACTCCAGCACCGCACTTTTTTAAAATCTCTTAAAAATGATTCAACAATAGGCTTTTTTAATAGTTCTCGAGGAGTACTGTAGTTCCTGATAGGTTTTAACTATAGTTCTACTTAAAATTATGGTGATACACGGGTATCACTCCAGCACCGCACTTTTTTAAAATCTCTTAAAAATGATTCAACAATAGGCTTTTTCAATAGTTCTCGAGGAGTACTGTAGTTCCTGATAGGTTTTAACTATAGTTCTACTTAAAATTGAGGTGCTACACGAATGTCACTCCAGCACCGCACTTTTTTAAAATCTCTTAAAAATGATTCAACAATAGGCTTTTTCAATAGTTCTCGAGGAGTACTGTAGTTCCTGATAGGTTTTAACTATAGTTCTACTTAAAATTGAGGTGCTACACGAATGTCACTCCAGCACCGCACTTTTTTAAAATCTCTTAAAAATGATTCAACAATAGGCTTTTTTAATAGTTCTCGAGGAGTACTGTAGTTCCTGATAGGTTTTAACTATAGTTCTACTTAAAATTATGGTGATACACGGGTATCACTCCAGCACCGCACTTTTTTAAAATCTCTTAAAAATGATTCAACAATAGGCTTTTTCAATAGTTCTCGAGGAGTACTGTAGTTCCTGATAGGTTTTAACTATAGTTCTACTTAAAATTGTGGTGCTACACGAATGTCACTCCAGCACCGCACTTTTTTAAAATCTCTTAAAAATGATTCAACAATAGGCTTTTTCAATAGTTCTCGAGGAGTACTGTAGTTCCTGATAGGTTTTAACTATAGTTCTACTTAAAATTATGGTGATACACGGGTATCACTCCAGCACCGCACTTTTTCAAAATCTCTTAAAAATGATTCAACAATAGGCTTTTTCAATAGTTCTCGAGGAGTACTGTAGTTCCTGATAGGTTTTAACTATAGTTCTACTTAAAATTGAGGTGCTACACGAATGTCACTCCAGCACCGCACTTTTTTAAAATCTCTTAAAAATGATTCAACAATAGGCTTTTTCAATAGTTCTCGAGGAGTACTGTAGTTCCTGATAGGTTTTAACTATAGTTCTACTTAAAATTGAGGTGCTACACGAATGTCACTCCAGCACCGCACTTTTTTAAAATCTCTTAAAAATGATTCAACAATAGGCTTTTTCAATAGTTCTCGAGGAGTACTGTAGTTCCTGATAGGTTTTAACTATAGTTCTACTTAAAATTGAGGTGCTACACGAATGTCACTCCAGCACCGCACTTTTTTAAAATCTCTTAAAAATGATTCAACAATAGGCTTTTTCAATAGTTCTCGAGGAGTACTGTAGTTCCTGATAGGTTTTAACTATAGTTCTACTTAAAATTATGGTGATACACGGGTATCACTCCAGCACCGCACTTTTTTAAAATCTCTTAAAAATGATTCAACAATAGGCTTTTTCAATAGTTCTCGAGGAGTACTGTAGTTCCTGATAGGTTTTAACTATAGTTCTACTTAAAATTGTGGTGCTACACGAATGTCACTCCAGCACCGCACTTTTTTAAAATCTCTTAAAAATGATTCAACAATAGGCTTTTTCAATAGTTCTCGAGGAGTACTGTAGTTCCTGATAGGTTTTAACTATAGTTCTACTTAAAATTGAGGTGCTACACGAATGTCACTCCAGCACCGCACTTTTTTAAAATCTCTTAAAAATGATTCAACAATAGGCTTTTTCAATAGTTCTCGAGGAGTACTGTAGTTCCTGATAGGTTTTAACTATAGTTCTACTTAAAATTGTGGTGCTACACGAATGTCACTCCAGCACCGCACTTTTTTAAAATCTCTTAAAAATGATTCAACAATAGGCTTTTTCAATAGTTCTCGAGGAGTACTGTAGTTCCTGATAGGTTTTAACTATAGTTCTACTTAAAATTATGGTGATACACGGGTATCACTCCAGCACCGCACTTTTTTAAAATCTCTTAAAAATGATCCAACAATAGGCTTTTTCAATAGTTCTCGAGGAGTACTGTAGTTCCTGATAGGTTTCAACTATAGTTCTACTTAAAATTGAGGTGCTACACGAATGTCACTCCAGCACCGCACTTTTTTAAAATCTCTTAAAAATGATTCAACAATAGGCTTTTTTAATAGTTCTCGAGGAGTACTGTAGTTCCTGATAGGTTTTAACTATAGTTCTACTTAAAATTATGGTGATACACGGGTATCACTCCAGCACCGCACTTTTTTAAAATCTCTTAAATATGATTCAACAATAGGCTTTTTTAATAGTTCTCGAGGAGTACTGTAGTTCCTGATAGGTTTTAACTATAGTTCTACTTAAAATTGAGGTGCTACACGAATGTCACTCCAGCACCGCACTTTTTTAAAATCTCTTAAAAATGATTCAACAATAGGCTTTTTCAATAGTTCTCGAGGAGTACTGTAGTTCCTGATAGGTTTTAACTATAGTTCTACTTAAAATTGTGGTGCTACACGAATGTCACTCCAGCACCGCACTTTTTTAAAATCTCTTAAAAATGATTCAACAATAGGCTTTTTCAATAGTTCTCGAGGAGTACTGTAGTTCCTGATAGGTTTTAACTATAGTTCTACTTAAAATTATGGTGATACACGGGTATCACTCCAGCACCGCACTTTTTCAAAATCTCTTAAAAATGATTCAACAATAGGCTTTTTCAATAGTTCTCGAGGAGTACTGTAGTTCCTGATAGGTTTTAACTATAGTTCTACTTAAAATTGTGGTGCTACACGAATGTCACTCCAGCACCGCACTTTTTTAAAATCTCTTAAAAATGATTCAACAATAGGCTTTTTCAATAGTTCTCGAGGAGTACTGTAGTTCCTGATAGGTTTTAACTATAGTTCTACTTAAAATTATGGTGATACACGGGTATCACTCCAGCACCGCACTTTTTTAAAATCTCTTAAAAATGATCCAACAATAGGCTTTTTCAATAGTTCTCGAGGAGTACTGTAGTTCCTGATAGGTTTCAACTATAGTTCTACTTAAAATTGAGGTGCTACACGAATGTCACTCCAGCACCGCACTTTTTTAAAATCTCTTAAAAATGATTCAACAATAGGCTTTTTTAATAGTTCTCGAGGAGTACTGTAGTTCCTGATAGGTTTTAACTATAGTTCTACTTAAAATTATGGTGATACACGGGTATCACTCCAGCACCGCACTTTTTTAAAATCTCTTAAATATGATTCAACAATAGGCTTTTTTAATAGTTCTCGAGGAGTACTGTAGTTCCTGATAGGTTTCAACTATAGTTCTACTTAAAATTGAGGTGCTACACGAATGTCACTCCAGCACCGCACTTTTTTAAAATCTCTTAAAAATGATTCAACAATAGGCTTTTTTAATAGTTCTCGAGGAGTACTGTAGTTCCTGATAGGTTTTAACTATAGTTCTACTTAAAATTATGGTGATACACGGGTATCACTCCAGCACCGCACTTTTTTAAAATCTCTTAAAAATGATTCAACAATAGGCTTTTTCAATAGTTCTCGAGGAGTACTGTAGTTCCTGATAGGTTTTAACTATAGTTCTACTTAAAATTGTGGTGCTACACGAATGTCACTCCAGCACCGCACTTTTTTAAAATCTCTTAAAAATGATTCAACAATAGGCTTTTTCAATAGTTCTCGAGGAGTACTGTAGTTCCTGATAGGTTTTAACTATAGTTCTACTTAAAATTGAGGTGCTACACGAATGTCACTCCAGCACCGCACTTTTTTAAAATCTCTTAAAAATGATTCAACAATAGGCTTTTTCAATAGTTCTCGAGGAGTACTGTAGTTCCTGATAGGTTTTAACTATAGTTCTACTTAAAATTATGGTGATACACGGGTATCACTCCAGCACCGCACTTTTTCAAAATCTCTTAAAAATGATTCAACAATAGGCTTTTTCAATAGTTCTCGAGAAGTACTGTAGTTCCTGATAGGTTTTAACTATAGTTCTACTTAAAATTATGGTGATACACGGGTATCACTCCAGCACCGCACTTTTTTAAAATCTCTTAAAAATGATCCAACAATAGGCTTTTTCAATAGTTCTCGAGGAGTACTGTAGTTCCTGATAGGTTTCAACTATAGTTCTACTTAAAATTGAGGTGCTACACGAATGTCACTCCAGCACCGCACTTTTTTAAAATCTCTTAAAAATGATTCAACAATAGGCTTTTTTAATAGTTCTCGAGGAGTACTGTAGTTCCTGATAGGTTTTAACTATAGTTCTACTTAAAATTATGGTGATACACGGGTATCACTCCAGCACCGCACTTTTTTAAAATCTCTTAAAAATGATTCAACAATAGGCTTTTTCAATAGTTCTCGAGGAGTACTGTAGTTCCTGATAGGTTTTAACTATAGTTCTACTTAAAATTGTGGTGCTACACGAATGTCACTCCAGCACCGCACTTTTTTAAAATCTCTTAAAAATGATTCAACAATAGGCTTTTTCAATAGTTCTCGAGGAGTACTGTAGTTCCTGATAGGTTTTAACTATAGTTCTACTTAAAATTATGGTGATACACGGGTATCACTCCAGCACCGCACTTTTTCAAAATCTCTTAAAAATGATTCAACAATAGGCTTTTTCAATAGTTCTCGAGGAGTACTGTAGTTCCTGATAGGTTTTAACTATAGTTCTACTTAAAATTGAGGTGCTACACGAATGTCACTCCAGCACCGCACTTTTTTAAAATCTCTTAAAAATGATTCAACAATAGGCTTTTTCAATAGTTCTCGAGGAGTACTGTAGTTCCTGATAGGTTTTAACTATAGTTCTACTTAAAATTGAGGTGCTACACGAATGTCACTCCAGCACCGCACTTTTTTAAAATCTCTTAAAAATGATTCAACAATAGGCTTTTTTAATAGTTCTCGAGGAGTACTGTAGTTCCTGATAGGTTTTAACTATAGTTCTACTTAAAATTATGGTGATACACGGGTATCACTCCAGCACCGCACTTTTTTAAAATCTCTTAAAAATGATTCAACAATAGGCTTTTTCAATAGTTCTCGAGGAGTACTGTAGTTCCTGATAGGTTTTAACTATAGTTCTACTTAAAATTGTGGTGCTACACGAATGTCACTCCAGCACCGCACTTTTTTAAAATCTCTTAAAAATGATTCAACAATAGGCTTTTTCAATAGTTCTCGAGAAGTACTGTAGTTCCTGATAGGTTTTAACTATAGTTCTACTTAAAATTATGGTGATACACGGGTATCACTCCAGCACCGCACTTTTTCAAAATCTCTTAAAAATGATTCAACAATAGGCTTTTTCAATAGTTCTCGAGGAGTACTGTAGTTCCTGATAGGTTTTAACTATAGTTCTACTTAAAATTGAGGTGCTACACGAATGTCACTCCAGCACCGCACTTTTTTAAAATCTCTTAAAAATGATTCAACAATAGGCTTTTTCAATAGTTCTCGAGGAGTACTGTAGTTCCTGATAGGTTTTAACTATAGTTCTACTTAAAATTGAGGTGCTACACGAATGTCACTCCAGCACCGCACTTTTTTAAAATCTCTTAAAAATGATTCAACAATAGGCTTTTTCAATAGTTCTCGAGGAGTACTGTAGTTCCTGATAGGTTTTAACTATAGTTCTACTTAAAATTGAGGTGCTACACGAATGTCACTCCAGCACCGCACTTTTTTAAAATCTCTTAAAAATGATTCAACAATAGGCTTTTTCAATAGTTCTCGAGGAGTACTGTAGTTCCTGATAGGTTTTAACTATAGTTCTACTTAAAATTATGGTGATACACGGGTATCACTCCAGCACCGCACTTTTTTAAAATCTCTTAAAAATGATTCAACAATAGGCTTTTTCAATAGTTCTCGAGGAGTACTGTAGTTCCTGATAGGTTTTAACTATAGTTCTACTTAAAATTGTGGTGCTACACGAATGTCACTCCAGCACCGCACTTTTTTAAAATCTCTTAAAAATGATTCAACAATAGGCTTTTTCAATAGTTCTCGAGGAGTACTGTAGTTCCTGATAGGTTTTAACTATAGTTCTACTTAAAATTGAGGTGCTACACGAATGTCACTCCAGCACCGCACTTTTTTAAAATCTCTTAAAAATGATTCAACAATAGGCTTTTTCAATAGTTCTCGAGGAGTACTGTAGTTCCTGATAGGTTTTAACTATAGTTCTACTTAAAATTGTGGTGCTACACGAATGTCACTCCAGCACCGCACTTTTTTAAAATCTCTTAAAAATGATTCAACAATAGGCTTTTTCAATAGTTCTCGAGGAGTACTGTAGTTCCTGATAGGTTTTAACTATAGTTCTACTTAAAATTATGGTGATACACGGGTATCACTCCAGCACCGCACTTTTTTAAAATCTCTTAAAAATGATCCAACAATAGGCTTTTTCAATAGTTCTCGAGGAGTACTGTAGTTCCTGATAGGTTTCAACTATAGTTCTACTTAAAATTGAGGTGCTACACGAATGTCACTCCAGCACCGCACTTTTTTAAAATCTCTTAAAAATGATTCAACAATAGGCTTTTTTAATAGTTCTCGAGGAGTACTGTAGTTCCTGATAGGTTTTAACTATAGTTCTACTTAAAATTATGGTGATACACGGGTATCACTCCAGCACCGCACTTTTTTAAAATCTCTTAAATATGATTCAACAATAGGCTTTTTTAATAGTTCTCGAGGAGTACTGTAGTTCCTGATAGGTTTTAACTATAGTTCTACTTAAAATTGAGGTGCTACACGAATGTCACTCCAGCACCGCACTTTTTTAAAATCTCTTAAAAATGATTCAACAATAGGCTTTTTCAATAGTTCTCGAGGAGTACTGTAGTTCCTGATAGGTTTTAACTATAGTTCTACTTAAAATTGTGGTGCTACACGAATGTCACTCCAGCACCGCACTTTTTTAAAATCTCTTAAAAATGATTCAACAATAGGCTTTTTCAATAGTTCTCGAGGAGTACTGTAGTTCCTGATAGGTTTTAACTATAGTTCTACTTAAAATTATGGTGATACACGGGTATCACTCCAGCACCGCACTTTTTCAAAATCTCTTAAAAATGATTCAACAATAGGCTTTTTCAATAGTTCTCGAGGAGTACTGTAGTTCCTGATAGGTTTTAACTATAGTTCTACTTAAAATTGTGGTGCTACACGAATGTCACTCCAGCACCGCACTTTTTTAAAATCTCTTAAAAATGATTCAACAATAGGCTTTTTCAATAGTTCTCGAGGAGTACTGTAGTTCCTGATAGGTTTTAACTATAGTTCTACTTAAAATTATGGTGATACACGGGTATCACTCCAGCACCGCACTTTTTTAAAATCTCTTAAAAATGATCCAACAATAGGCTTTTTCAATAGTTCTCGAGGAGTACTGTAGTTCCTGATAGGTTTCAACTATAGTTCTACTTAAAATTGAGGTGCTACACGAATGTCACTCCAGCACCGCACTTTTTTAAAATCTCTTAAAAATGATTCAACAATAGGCTTTTTTAATAGTTCTCGAGGAGTACTGTAGTTCCTGATAGGTTTTAACTATAGTTCTACTTAAAATTATGGTGATACACGGGTATCACTCCAGCACCGCACTTTTTTAAAATCTCTTAAATATGATTCAACAATAGGCTTTTTTAATAGTTCTCGAGGAGTACTGTAGTTCCTGATAGGTTTCAACTATAGTTCTACTTAAAATTGAGGTGCTACACGAATGTCACTCCAGCACCGCACTTTTTTAAAATCTCTTAAAAATGATTCAACAATAGGCTTTTTTAATAGTTCTCGAGGAGTACTGTAGTTCCTGATAGGTTTTAACTATAGTTCTACTTAAAATTATGGTGATACACGGGTATCACTCCAGCACCGCACTTTTTTAAAATCTCTTAAAAATGATTCAACAATAGGCTTTTTCAATAGTTCTCGAGGAGTACTGTAGTTCCTGATAGGTTTTAACTATAGTTCTACTTAAAATTGTGGTGCTACACGAATGTCACTCCAGCACCGCACTTTTTTAAAATCTCTTAAAAATGATTCAACAATAGGCTTTTTCAATAGTTCTCGAGGAGTACTGTAGTTCCTGATAGGTTTTAACTATAGTTCTACTTAAAATTGAGGTGCTACACGAATGTCACTCCAGCACCGCACTTTTTTAAAATCTCTTAAAAATGATTCAACAATAGGCTTTTTCAATAGTTCTCGAGGAGTACTGTAGTTCCTGATAGGTTTTAACTATAGTTCTACTTAAAATTATGGTGATACACGGGTATCACTCCAGCACCGCACTTTTTCAAAATCTCTTAAAAATGATTCAACAATAGGCTTTTTCAATAGTTCTCGAGAAGTACTGTAGTTCCTGATAGGTTTTAACTATAGTTCTACTTAAAATTATGGTGATACACGGGTATCACTCCAGCACCGCACTTTTTTAAAATCTCTTAAAAATGATCCAACAATAGGCTTTTTCAATAGTTCTCGAGGAGTACTGTAGTTCCTGATAGGTTTCAACTATAGTTCTACTTAAAATTGAGGTGCTACACGAATGTCACTCCAGCACCGCACTTTTTTAAAATCTCTTAAAAATGATTCAACAATAGGCTTTTTCAATAGTTCTCGAGGAGTACTGTAGTTCCTGATAGGTTTTAACTATAGTTCTACTTAAAATTATGGTGATACACGGGTATCACTCCAGCACCGCACTTTTTTAAAATCTCTTAAAAATGATTCAACAATAGGCTTTTTCAATAGTTCTCGAGGAGTACTGTAGTTCCTGATAGGTTTTAACTATAGTTCTACTTAAAATTGTGGTGCTACACGAATGTCACTCCAGCACCGCACTTTTTTAAAATCTCTTAAAAATGATTCAACAATAGGCTTTTTCAATAGTTCTCGAGGAGTACTGTAGTTCCTGATAGGTTTTAACTATAGTTCTACTTAAAATTGAGGTGCTACACGAATGTCACTCCAGCACCGCACTTTTTTAAAATCTCTTAAAAATGATTCAACAATAGGCTTTTTCAATAGTTCTCGAGGAGTACTGTAGTTCCTGATAGGTTTTAACTATAGTTCTACTTAAAATTATGGTGATACACGGGTATCACTCCAGCACCGCACTTTTTCAAAATCTCTTAAAAATGATTCAACAATAGGCTTTTTCAATAGTTCTCGAGAAGTACTGTAGTTCCTGATAGGTTTTAACTATAGTTCTACTTAAAATTATGGTGATACACGGGTATCACTCCAGCACCGCACTTTTTTAAAATCTCTTAAAAATGATCCAACAATAGGCTTTTTCAATAGTTCTCGAGGAGTACTGTAGTTCCTGATAGGTTTCAACTATAGTTCTACTTAAAATTGAGGTGCTACACGAATGTCACTCCAGCACCGCACTTTTTTAAAATCTCTTAAAAATGATTCAACAATAGGCTTTTTTAATAGTTCTCGAGGAGTACTGTAGTTCCTGATAGGTTTTAACTATAGTTCTACTTAAAATTATGGTGATACACGGGTATCACTCCAGCACCGCACTTTTTTAAAATCTCTTAAAAATGATTCAACAATAGGCTTTTTCAATAGTTCTCGAGGAGTACTGTAGTTCCTGATAGGTTTTAACTATAGTTCTACTTAAAATTGTGGTGCTACACGAATGTCACTCCAGCACCGCACTTTTTTAAAATCTCTTAAAAATGATTCAACAATAGGCTTTTTCAATAGTTCTCGAGGAGTACTGTAGTTCCTGATAGGTTTTAACTATAGTTCTACTTAAAATTATGGTGATACACGGGTATCACTCCAGCACCGCACTTTTTCAAAATCTCTTAAAAATGATTCAACAATAGGCTTTTTCAATAGTTCTCGAGGAGTACTGTAGTTCCTGATAGGTTTTAACTATAGTTCTACTTAAAATTGAGGTGCTACACGAATGTCACTCCAGCACCGCACTTTTTTAAAATCTCTTAAAAATGATTCAACAATAGGCTTTTTCAATAGTTCTCGAGGAGTACTGTAGTTCCTGATAGGTTTTAACTACAGTTCTACTTAAAATTGAGGTGCTACACGAATGTCACTCCAGCACCGCACTTTTTTAAAATCTCTTAAAAATGATTCAACAATAGGCTTTTTTAATAGTTCTCGAGGAGTACTGTAGTTCCTGATAGGTTTTAACTATAGTTCTACTTAAAATTATGGTGATACACGGGTATCACTCCAGCACCGCACTTTTTTAAAATCTCTTAAAAATGATTCAACAATAGGCTTTTTCAATAGTTCTCGAGGAGTACTGTAGTTCCTGATAGGTTTTAACTATAGTTCTACTTAAAATTGTGGTGCTACACGAATGTCACTCCAGCACCGCACTTTTTTAAAATCTCTTAAAAATGATTCAACAATAGGCTTTTTCAATAGTTCTCGAGGAGTACTGTAGTTCCTGATAGGTTTTAACTATAGTTCTACTTAAAATTATGGTGATACACGGGTATCACTCCAGCACCGCACTTTTTCAAAATCTCTTAAAAATGATTCAACAATAGGCTTTTTCAATAGTTCTCGAGGAGTACTGTAGTTCCTGATAGGTTTTAACTATAGTTCTACTTAAAATTGAGGTGCTACACGAATGTCACTCCAGCACCGCACTTTTTTAAAATCTCTTAAAAATGATTCAACAATAGGCTTTTTCAATAGTTCTCGAGGAGTACTGTAGTTCCTGATAGGTTTTAACTATAGTTCTACTTAAAATTGAGGTGCTACACGAATGTCACTCCAGCACCGCACTTTTTTAAAATCTCTTAAAAATGATTCAACAATAGGCTTTTTCAATAGTTCTCGAGGAGTACTGTAGTTCCTGATAGGTTTTAACTATAGTTCTACTTAAAATTGAGGTGCTACACGAATGTCACTCCAGCACCGCACTTTTTTAAAATCTCTTAAAAATGATTCAACAATAGGCTTTTTCAATAGTTCTCGAGGAGTACTGTAGTTCCTGATAGGTTTTAACTATAGTTCTACTTAAAATTATGGTGATACACGGGTATCACTCCAGCACCGCACTTTTTTAAAATCTCTTAAAAATGATTCAACAATAGGCTTTTTCAATAGTTCTCGAGGAGTACTGTAGTTCCTGATAGGTTTTAACTATAGTTCTACTTAAAATTGTGGTGCTACACGAATGTCACTCCAGCACCGCACTTTTTTAAAATCTCTTAAAAATGATTCAACAATAGGCTTTTTCAATAGTTCTCGAGGAGTACTGTAGTTCCTGATAGGTTTTAACTATAGTTCTACTTAAAATTGAGGTGCTACACGAATGTCACTCCAGCACCGCACTTTTTTAAAATCTCTTAAAAATGATTCAACAATAGGCTTTTTCAATAGTTCTCGAGGAGTACTGTAGTTCCTGATAGGTTTTAACTATAGTTCTACTTAAAATTGAGGTGCTACACGAATGTCACTCCAGCACCGCACTTTTTTAAAATCTCTTAAAAATGATTCAACAATAGGCTTTTTCAATAGTTCTCGAGGAGTACTGTAGTTCCTGATAGGTTTTAACTATAGTTCTACTTAAAATTGTGGTGCTACACGAATGTCACTCCAGCACCGCACTTTTTTAAAATCTCTTAAAAATGATTCAACAATAGGCTTTTTCAATAGTTCTCGAGGAGTACTGTAGTTCCTGATAGGTTTTAACTATAGTTCTACTTAAAATTATGGTGATACACGGGTATCACTCCAGCACCGCACTTTTTTAAAATCTCTTAAAAATGATCCAACAATAGGCTTTTTCAATAGTTCTCGAGGAGTACTGTAGTTCCTGATAGGTTTCAACTATAGTTCTACTTAAAATTGAGGTGCTACACGAATGTCACTCCAGCACCGCACTTTTTTAAAATCTCTTAAAAATGATTCAACAATAGGCTTTTTTAATAGTTCTCGAGGAGTACTGTAGTTCCTGATAGGTTTTAACTATAGTTCTACTTAAAATTATGGTGATACACGGGTATCACTCCAGCACCGCACTTTTTTAAAATCTCTTAAATATGATTCAACAATAGGCTTTTTTAATAGTTCTCGAGGAGTACTGTAGTTCCTGATAGGTTTTAACTATAGTTCTACTTAAAATTGAGGTGCTACACGAATGTCACTCCAGCACCGCACTTTTTTAAAATCTCTTAAAAATGATTCAACAATAGGCTTTTTCAATAGTTCTCGAGGAGTACTGTAGTTCCTGATAGGTTTTAACTATAGTTCTACTTAAAATTGTGGTGCTACACGAATGTCACTCCAGCACCGCACTTTTTTAAAATCTCTTAAAAATGATTCAACAATAGGCTTTTTCAATAGTTCTCGAGGAGTACTGTAGTTCCTGATAGGTTTTAACTATAGTTCTACTTAAAATTATGGTGATACACGGGTATCACTCCAGCACCGCACTTTTTCAAAATCTCTTAAAAATGATTCAACAATAGGCTTTTTCAATAGTTCTCGAGGAGTACTGTAGTTCCTGATAGGTTTTAACTATAGTTCTACTTAAAATTGTGGTGCTACACGAATGTCACTCCAGCACCGCACTTTTTTAAAATCTCTTAAAAATGATTCAACAATAGGCTTTTTCAATAGTTCTCGAGGAGTACTGTAGTTCCTGATAGGTTTTAACTATAGTTCTACTTAAAATTATGGTGATACACGGGTATCACTCCAGCACCGCACTTTTTTAAAATCTCTTAAAAATGATCCAACAATAGGCTTTTTCAATAGTTCTCGAGGAGTACTGTAGTTCCTGATAGGTTTCAACTATAGTTCTACTTAAAATTGAGGTGCTACACGAATGTCACTCCAGCACCGCACTTTTTTAAAATCTCTTAAAAATGATTCAACAATAGGCTTTTTTAATAGTTCTCGAGGAGTACTGTAGTTCCTGATAGGTTTTAACTATAGTTCTACTTAAAATTATGGTGATACACGGGTATCACTCCAGCACCGCACTTTTTTAAAATCTCTTAAATATGATTCAACAATAGGCTTTTTTAATAGTTCTCGAGGAGTACTGTAGTTCCTGATAGGTTTCAACTATAGTTCTACTTAAAATTGAGGTGCTACACGAATGTCACTCCAGCACCGCACTTTTTTAAAATCTCTTAAAAATGATTCAACAATAGGCTTTTTTAATAGTTCTCGAGGAGTACTGTAGTTCCTGATAGGTTTTAACTATAGTTCTACTTAAAATTATGGTGATACACGGGTATCACTCCAGCACCGCACTTTTTTAAAATCTCTTAAAAATGATTCAACAATAGGCTTTTTCAATAGTTCTCGAGGAGTACTGTAGTTCCTGATAGGTTTTAACTATAGTTCTACTTAAAATTGTGGTGCTACACGAATGTCACTCCAGCACCGCACTTTTTTAAAATCTCTTAAAAATGATTCAACAATAGGCTTTTTCAATAGTTCTCGAGGAGTACTGTAGTTCCTGATAGGTTTTAACTATAGTTCTACTTAAAATTGAGGTGCTACACGAATGTCACTCCAGCACCGCACTTTTTTAAAATCTCTTAAAAATGATTCAACAATAGGCTTTTTCAATAGTTCTCGAGGAGTACTGTAGTTCCTGATAGGTTTTAACTATAGTTCTACTTAAAATTATGGTGATACACGGGTATCACTCCAGCACCGCACTTTTTCAAAATCTCTTAAAAATGATTCAACAATAGGCTTTTTCAATAGTTCTCGAGAAGTACTGTAGTTCCTGATAGGTTTTAACTATAGTTCTACTTAAAATTATGGTGATACACGGGTATCACTCCAGCACCGCACTTTTTTAAAATCTCTTAAAAATGATCCAACAATAGGCTTTTTCAATAGTTCTCGAGGAGTACTGTAGTTCCTGATAGGTTTCAACTATAGTTCTACTTAAAATTGAGGTGCTACACGAATGTCACTCCAGCACCGCACTTTTTTAAAATCTCTTAAAAATGATTCAACAATAGGCTTTTTTAATAGTTCTCGAGGAGTACTGTAGTTCCTGATAGGTTTTAACTATAGTTCTACTTAAAATTATGGTGATACACGGGTATCACTCCAGCACCGCACTTTTTTAAAATCTCTTAAAAATGATTCAACAATAGGCTTTTTCAATAGTTCTCGAGGAGTACTGTAGTTCCTGATAGGTTTTAACTATAGTTCTACTTAAAATTGTGGTGCTACACGAATGTCACTCCAGCACCGCACTTTTTTAAAATCTCTTAAAAATGATTCAACAATAGGCTTTTTCAATAGTTCTCGAGGAGTACTGTAGTTCCTGATAGGTTTTAACTATAGTTCTACTTAAAATTATGGTGATACACGGGTATCACTCCAGCACCGCACTTTTTCAAAATCTCTTAAAAATGATTCAACAATAGGCTTTTTCAATAGTTCTCGAGGAGTACTGTAGTTCCTGATAGGTTTTAACTATAGTTCTACTTAAAATTGAGGTGCTACACGAATGTCACTCCAGCACCGCACTTTTTTAAAATCTCTTAAAAATGATTCAACAATAGGCTTTTTCAATAGTTCTCGAGGAGTACTGTAGTTCCTGATAGGTTTTAACTATAGTTCTACTTAAAATTGAGGTGCTACACGAATGTCACTCCAGCACCGCACTTTTTTAAAATCTCTTAAAAATGATTCAACAATAGGCTTTTTTAATAGTTCTCGAGGAGTACTGTAGTTCCTGATAGGTTTTAACTATAGTTCTACTTAAAATTATGGTGATACACGGGTATCACTCCAGCACCGCACTTTTTTAAAATCTCTTAAAAATGATTCAACAATAGGCTTTTTCAATAGTTCTCGAGGAGTACTGTAGTTCCTGATAGGTTTTAACTATAGTTCTACTTAAAATTGTGGTGCTACACGAATGTCACTCCAGCACCGCACTTTTTTAAAATCTCTTAAAAATGATTCAACAATAGGCTTTTTCAATAGTTCTCGAGGAGTACTGTAGTTCCTGATAGGTTTTAACTATAGTTCTACTTAAAATTATGGTGATACACGGGTATCACTCCAGCACCGCACTTTTTCAAAATCTCTTAAAAATGATTCAACAATAGGCTTTTTCAATAGTTCTCGAGGAGTACTGTAGTTCCTGATAGGTTTTAACTATAGTTCTACTTAAAATTGAGGTGCTACACGAATGTCACTCCAGCACCGCACTTTTTTAAAATCTCTTAAAAATGATTCAACAATAGGCTTTTTCAATAGTTCTCGAGGAGTACTGTAGTTCCTGATAGGTTTTAACTATAGTTCTACTTAAAATTGAGGTGCTACACGAATGTCACTCCAGCACCGCACTTTTTTAAAATCTCTTAAAAATGATTCAACAATAGGCTTTTTCAATAGTTCTCGAGGAGTACTGTAGTTCCTGATAGGTTTTAACTATAGTTCTACTTAAAATTGAGGTGCTACACGAATGTCACTCCAGCACCGCACTTTTTTAAAATCTCTTAAAAATGATTCAACAATAGGCTTTTTCAATAGTTCTCGAGGAGTACTGTAGTTCCTGATAGGTTTTAACTATAGTTCTACTTAAAATTATGGTGATACACGGGTATCACTCCAGCACCGCACTTTTTTAAAATCTCTTAAAAATGATTCAACAATAGGCTTTTTCAATAGTTCTCGAGGAGTACTGTAGTTCCTGATAGGTTTTAACTATAGTTCTACTTAAAATTGTGGTGCTACACGAATGTCACTCCAGCACCGCACTTTTTTAAAATCTCTTAAAAATGATTCAACAATAGGCTTTTTCAATAGTTCTCGAGGAGTACTGTAGTTCCTGATAGGTTTTAACTATAGTTCTACTTAAAATTATGGTGATACACGGGTATCACTCCAGCACCGCACTTTTTTAAAATCTCTTAAAAATGATCCAACAATAGGCTTTTTCAATAGTTCTCGAGGAGTACTGTAGTTCCTGATAGGTTTTAACTATAGTTCTACTTAAAATTATGGTGATACACGGGTATCACTCCAGCACCGCACTTTTTTAAAATCTCTTAAAAATGATTCAACAATAGGCTTTTTCAATAGTTCTCGAGGAGTACTGTAGTTCCTGATAGGTTTTAACTATAGTTCTACTTAAAATTGTGGTGCTACACGAATGTCACTCCAGCACCGCACTTTTTTAAAATCTCTTAAAAATGATTCAACAATAGGCTTTTTCAATAGTTCTCGAGGAGTACTGTAGTTCCTGATAGGTTTTAACTATAGTTCTACTTAAAATTATGGTGATACACGGGTATCACTCCAGCACCGCACTTTTTCAAAATCTCTTAAAAATGATTCAACAATAGGCTTTTTCAATAGTTCTCGAGGAGTACTGTAGTTCCTGATAGGTTTTAACTATAGTTCTACTTAAAATTGAGGTGCTACACGAATGTCACTCCAGCACCGCACTTTTTTAAAATCTCTTAAAAATGATTCAACAATAGGCTTTTTCAATAGTTCTCGAGGAGTACTGTAGTTCCTGATAGGTTTTAACTATAGTTCTACTTAAAATTGAGGTGCTACACGAATGTCACTCCAGCACCGCACTTTTTTAAAATCTCTTAAAAATGATTCAACAATAGGCTTTTTTAATAGTTCTCGAGGAGTACTGTAGTTCCTGATAGGTTTTAACTATAGTTCTACTTAAAATTATGGTGATACACGGGTATCACTCCAGCACCGCACTTTTTTAAAATCTCTTAAAAATGATTCAACAATAGGCTTTTTCAATAGTTCTCGAGGAGTACTGTAGTTCCTGATAGGTTTTAACTATAGTTCTACTTAAAATTGTGGTGCTACACGAATGTCACTCCAGCACCGCACTTTTTTAAAATCTCTTAAAAATGATTCAACAATAGGCTTTTTCAATAGTTCTCGAGGAGTACTGTAGTTCCTGATAGGTTTTAACTATAGTTCTACTTAAAATTATGGTGATACACGGGTATCACTCCAGCACCGCACTTTTTCAAAATCTCTTAAAAATGATTCAACAATAGGCTTTTTCAATAGTTCTCGAGGAGTACTGTAGTTCCTGATAGGTTTTAACTATAGTTCTACTTAAAATTGAGGTGCTACACGAATGTCACTCCAGCACCGCACTTTTTTAAAATCTCTTAAAAATGATTCAACAATAGGCTTTTTCAATAGTTCTCGAGGAGTACTGTAGTTCCTGATAGGTTTTAACTATAGTTCTACTTAAAATTGAGGTGCTACACGAATGTCACTCCAGCACCGCACTTTTTTAAAATCTCTTAAAAATGATTCAACAATAGGCTTTTTCAATAGTTCTCGAGGAGTACTGTAGTTCCTGATAGGTTTTAACTATAGTTCTACTTAAAATTGAGGTGCTACACGAATGTCACTCCAGCACCGCACTTTTTTAAAATCTCTTAAAAATGATTCAACAATAGGCTTTTTCAATAGTTCTCGAGGAGTACTGTAGTTCCTGATAGGTTTTAACTATAGTTCTACTTAAAATTATGGTGATACACGGGTATCACTCCAGCACCGCACTTTTTTAAAATCTCTTAAAAATGATTCAACAATAGGCTTTTTCAATAGTTCTCGAGGAGTACTGTAGTTCCTGATAGGTTTTAACTATAGTTCTACTTAAAATTGTGGTGCTACACGAATGTCACTCCAGCACCGCACTTTTTTAAAATCTCTTAAAAATGATTCAACAATAGGCTTTTTCAATAGTTCTCGAGGAGTACTGTAGTTCCTGATAGGTTTTAACTATAGTTCTACTTAAAATTGAGGTGCTACACGAATGTCACTCCAGCACCGCACTTTTTTAAAATCTCTTAAAAATGATTCAACAATAGGCTTTTTCAATAGTTCTCGAGGAGTACTGTAGTTCCTGATAGGTTTTAACTATAGTTCTACTTAAAATTATGGTGATACACGGGTATCACTCCAGCACCGCACTTTTTCAAAATCTCTTAAAAATGATTCAACAATAGGCTTTTTCAATAGTTCTCGAGGAGTACTGTAGTTCCTGATAGGTTTTAACTATAGTTCTACTTAAAATTGTGGTGCTACACGAATGTCACTCCAGCACCGCACTTTTTTAAAATCTCTTAAAAATGATTCAACAATAGGCTTTTTCAATAGTTCTCGAGGAGTACTGTAGTTCCTGATAGGTTTTAACTATAGTTCTACTTAAAATTATGGTGATACACGGGTATCACTCCAGCACCGCACTTTTTTAAAATCTCTTAAAAATGATCCAACAATAGGCTTTTTCAATAGTTCTCGAGGAGTACTGTAGTTCCTGATAGGTTTCAACTATAGTTCTACTTAAAATTGAGGTGCTACACGAATGTCACTCCAGCACCGCACTTTTTTAAAATCTCTTAAAAATGATTCAACAATAGGCTTTTTTAATAGTTCTCGAGGAGTACTGTAGTTCCTGATAGGTTTTAACTATAGTTCTACTTAAAATTATGGTGATACACGGGTATCACTCCAGCACCGCACTTTTTTAAAATCTCTTAAATATGATTCAACAATAGGCTTTTTTAATAGTTCTCGAGGAGTACTGTAGTTCCTGATAGGTTTCAACTATAGTTCTACTTAAAATTGAGGTGCTACACGAATGTCACTCCAGCACCGCACTTTTTTAAAATCTCTTAAAAATGATTCAACAATAGGCTTTTTCAATAGTTCTCGAGGAGTACTGTAGTTCCTGATAGGTTTTAACTATAGTTCTACTTAAAATTATGGTGATACACGGGTATCACTCCAGCACCGCACTTTTTCAAAATCTCTTAAAAATGATTCAACAATAGGCTTTTTCAATAGTTCTCGAGGAGTACTGTAGTTCCTGATAGGTTTTAACTATAGTTCTACTTAAAATTGTGGTGCTACACGAATGTCACTCCAGCACCGCACTTTTTTAAAATCTCTTAAAAATGATTCAACAATAGGCTTTTTCAATAGTTCTCGAGGAGTACTGTAGTTCCTGATAGGTTTTAACTATAGTTCTACTTAAAATTATGGTGATACACGGGTATCACTCCAGCACCGCACTTTTTTAAAATCTCTTAAAAATGATTCAACAATAGGCTTTTTCAATAGTTCTCGAGGAGTACTGTAGTTCCTGATAGGTTTTAACTATAGTTCTACTTAAAATTGTGGTGCTACACGAATGTCACTCCAGCACCGCACTTTTTTAAAATCTCTTAAAAATGATTCAACAATAGGCTTTTTCAATAGTTCTCGAGGAGTACTGTAGTTCCTGATAGGTTTTAACTATAGTTCTACTTAAAATTGAGGTGCTACACGAATGTCACTCCAGCACCGCACTTTTTTAAAATCTCTTAAAAATGATTCAACAATAGGCTTTTTCAATAGTTCTCGAGGAGTACTGTAGTTCCTGATAGGTTTTAACTATAGTTCTACTTAAAATTATGGTGATACACGGGTATCACTCCAGCACCGCACTTTTTCAAAATCTCTTAAAAATGATTCAACAATAGGCTTTTTCAATAGTTCTCGAGAAGTACTGTAGTTCCTGATAGGTTTTAACTATAGTTCTACTTAAAATTATGGTGATACACGGGTATCACTCCAGCACCGCACTTTTTTAAAATCTCTTAAAAATGATCCAACAATAGGCTTTTTCAATAGTTCTCGAGGAGTACTGTAGTTCCTGATAGGTTTCAACTATAGTTCTACTTAAAATTGAGGTGCTACACGAATGTCACTCCAGCACCGCACTTTTTTAAAATCTCTTAAAAATGATTCAACAATAGGCTTTTTTAATAGTTCTCGAGGAGTACTGTAGTTCCTGATAGGTTTTAACTATAGTTCTACTTAAAATTATGGTGATACACGGGTATCACTCCAGCACCGCACTTTTTTAAAATCTCTTAAAAATGATTCAACAATAGGCTTTTTCAATAGTTCTCGAGGAGTACTGTAGTTCCTGATAGGTTTTAACTATAGTTCTACTTAAAATTGTGGTGCTACACGAATGTCACTCCAGCACCGCACTTTTTTAAAATCTCTTAAAAATGATTCAACAATAGGCTTTTTCAATAGTTCTCGAGGAGTACTGTAGTTCCTGATAGGTTTTAACTATAGTTCTACTTAAAATTATGGTGATACACGGGTATCACTCCAGCACCGCACTTTTTCAAAATCTCTTAAAAATGATTCAACAATAGGCTTTTTCAATAGTTCTCGAGGAGTACTGTAGTTCCTGATAGGTTTTAACTATAGTTCTACTTAAAATTGAGGTGCTACACGAATGTCACTCCAGCACCGCACTTTTTTAAAATCTCTTAAAAATGATTCAACAATAGGCTTTTTCAATAGTTCTCGAGGAGTACTGTAGTTCCTGATAGGTTTTAACTATAGTTCTACTTAAAATTGAGGTGCTACACGAATGTCACTCCAGCACCGCACTTTTTTAAAATCTCTTAAAAATGATTCAACAATAGGCTTTTTTAATAGTTCTCGAGGAGTACTGTAGTTCCTGATAGGTTTTAACTATAGTTCTACTTAAAATTATGGTGATACACGGGTATCACTCCAGCACCGCACTTTTTTAAAATCTCTTAAAAATGATTCAACAATAGGCTTTTTCAATAGTTCTCGAGGAGTACTGTAGTTCCTGATAGGTTTTAACTATAGTTCTACTTAAAATTGTGGTGCTACACGAATGTCACTCCAGCACCGCACTTTTTTAAAATCTCTTAAAAATGATTCAACAATAGGCTTTTTCAATAGTTCTCGAGGAGTACTGTAGTTCCTGATAGGTTTTAACTATAGTTCTACTTAAAATTATGGTGATACACGGGTATCACTCCAGCACCGCACTTTTTCAAAATCTCTTAAAAATGATTCAACAATAGGCTTTTTCAATAGTTCTCGAGGAGTACTGTAGTTCCTGATAGGTTTTAACTATAGTTCTACTTAAAATTATGGTGATACACGGGTATCACTCCAGCACCGCACTTTTTTAAAATCTCTTAAATATGATTCAACAATAGGCTTTTTTAATAGTTCTCGAGGAGTACTGTAGTTCCTGATAGGTTTCAACTATAGTTCTACTTAAAATTGAGGTGCTACACGAATGTCACTCCAGCACCGCACTTTTTTAAAATCTCTTAAAAATGATTCAACAATAGGCTTTTTTAATAGTTCTCGAGGAGTACTGTAGTTCCTGATAGGTTTTAACTATAGTTCTACTTAAAATTATGGTGATACACGGGTATCACTCCAGCACCGCACTTTTTTAAAATCTCTTAAAAATGATTCAACAATAGGCTTTTTCAATAGTTCTCGAGGAGTACTGTAGTTCCTGATAGGTTTTAACTATAGTTCTACTTAAAATTGTGGTGCTACACGAATGTCACTCCAGCACCGCACTTTTTTAAAATCGCTTAAAAATGATTCAACAATAGGCTTTTTCAATAGTTCTCGAGGAGTACTGTAGTTCCTGATAGGTTTTAACTATAGTTCTACTTAAAATTGAGGTGCTACACGAATGTCACTCCAGCACCGCACTTTTTTAAAATCTCTTAAAAATGATTCAACAATAGGCTTTTTCAATAGTTCTCGAGGAGTACTGTAGTTCCTGATAGGTTTTAACTATAGTTCTACTTAAAATTATGGTGATACACGGGTATCACTCCAGCACCGCACTTTTTCAAAATCTCTTAAAAATGATTCAACAATAGGCTTTTTCAATAGTTCTCGAGAAGTACTGTAGTTCCTGATAGGTTTTAACTATAGTTCTACTTAAAATTATGGTGATACACGGGTATCACTCCAGCACCGCACTTTTTTAAAATCTCTTAAAAATGATCCAACAATAGGCTTTTTCAATAGTTCTCGAGGAGTACTGTAGTTCCTGATAGGTTTCAACTATAGTTCTACTTAAAATTGAGGTGCTACACGAATGTCACTCCAGCACCGCACTTTTTTAAAATCTCTTAAAAATGATTCAACAATAGGCTTTTTTAATAGTTCTCGAGGAGTACTGTAGTTCCTGATAGGTTTTAACTATAGTTCTACTTAAAATTATGGTGATTCACGGGTATCACTCCAGCACCGCACTTTTTTAAAATCTCTTAAAAATGATTCAACAATAGGCTTTTTCAATAGTTCTCGAGGAGTACTGTAGTTCCTGATAGGTTTTAACTATAGTTCTACTTAAAATTGTGGTGCTACACGAATGTCACTCCAGCACCGCACTTTTTTAAAATCTCTTAAAAATGATTCAACAATAGGCTTTTTCAATAGTTCTCGAGGAGTACTGTAGTTCCTGATAGGTTTTAACTATAGTTCTACTTAAAATTATGGTGATACACGGGTATCACTCCAGCACCGCACTTTTTCAAAATCTCTTAAAAATGATTCAACAATAGGCTTTTTCAATAGTTCTCGAGGAGTACTGTAGTTCCTGATAGGTTTTAACTATAGTTCTACTTAAAATTGAGGTGCTACACGAATGTCACTCCAGCACCGCACTTTTTTAAAATCTCTTAAAAATGATTCAACAATAGGCTTTTTCAATAGTTCTCGAGGAGTACTGTAGTTCCTGATAGGTTTTAACTATAGTTCTACTTAAAATTGAGGTGCTACACGAATGTCACTCCAGCACCGCACTTTTTTAAAATCTCTTAAAAATGATTCAACAATAGGCTTTTTTAATAGTTCTCGAGGAGTACTGTAGTTCCTGATAGGTTTTAACTATAGTTCTACTTAAAATTATGGTGATACACGGGTATCACTCCAGCACCGCACTTTTTTAAAATCTCTTAAAAATGATTCAACAATAGGCTTTTTCAATAGTTCTCGAGGAGTACTGTAGTTCCTGATAGGTTTTAACTATAGTTCTACTTAAAATTGTGGTGCTACACGAATGTCACTCCAGCACCGCACTTTTTTAAAATCTCTTAAAAATGATTCAACAATAGGCTTTTTCAATAGTTCTCGAGGAGTACTGTAGTTCCTGATAGGTTTTAACTATAGTTCTACTTAAAATTATGGTGATACACGGGTATCACTCCAGCACCGCACTTTTTCAAAATCTCTTAAAAATGATTCAACAATAGGCTTTTTCAATAGTTCTCGAGGAGTACTGTAGTTCCTGATAGGTTTTAACTATAGTTCTACTTAAAATTGAGGTGCTACACGAATGTCACTCCAGCACCGCACTTTTTTAAAATCTCTTAAAAATGATTCAACAATAGGCTTTTTCAATAGTTCTCGAGGAGTACTGTAGTTCCTGATAGGTTTTAACTATAGTTCTACTTAAAATTATGGTGATACACGGGTATCACTCCAGCACCGCACTTTTTTAAAATCTCTTAAAAATGATTCAACAATAGGCTTTTTCAATAGTTCTCGAGGAGTACTGTAGTTCCTGATAGGTTTTAACTATAGTTCTACTTAAAATTGTGGTGCTACACGAATGTCACTCCAGCACCGCACTTTTTTAAAATCTCTTAAAAATGATTCAACAATAGGCTTTTTCAATAGTTCTCGAGGAGTACTGTAGTTCCTGATAGGTTTTAACTATAGTTCTACTTAAAATTGAGGTGCTACACGAATGTCACTCCAGCACCGCACTTTTTTAAAATCTCTTAAAAATGATTCAACAATAGGCTTTTTCAATAGTTCTCGAGGAGTACTGTAGTTCCTGATAGGTTTTAACTATAGTTCTACTTAAAATTGTGGTGCTACACGAATGTCACTCCAGCACCGCACTTTTTTAAAATCTCTTAAAAATGATTCAACAATAGGCTTTTTCAATAGTTCTCGAGGAGTACTGTAGTTCCTGATAGGTTTTAACTATAGTTCTACTTAAAATTATGGTGATACACGGGTATCACTCCAGCACCGCACTTTTTTAAAATCTCTTAAAAATGATCCAACAATAGGCTTTTTCAATAGTTCTCGAGGAGTACTGTAGTTCCTGATAGGTTTCAACTATAGTTCTACTTAAAATTGAGGTGCTACACGAATGTCACTCCAGCACCGCACTTTTTTAAAATCTCTTAAAAATGATTCAACAATAGGCTTTTTTAATAGTTCTCGAGGAGTACTGTAGTTCCTGATAGGTTTTAACTATAGTTCTACTTAAAATTATGGTGATACACGGGTATCACTCCAGCACCGCACTTTTTTAAAATCTCTTAAATATGATTCAACAATAGGCTTTTTTAATAGTTCTCGAGGAGTACTGTAGTTCCTGATAGGTTTTAACTATAGTTCTACTTAAAATTGAGGTGCTACACGAATGTCACTCCAGCACCGCACTTTTTTAAAATCTCTTAAAAATGATTCAACAATAGGCTTTTTCAATAGTTCTCGAGGAGTACTGTAGTTCCTGATAGGTTTTAACTATAGTTCTACTTAAAATTGTGGTGCTACACGAATGTCACTCCAGCACCGCACTTTTTTAAAATCTCTTAAAAATGATTCAACAATAGGCTTTTTCAATAGTTCTCGAGGAGTACTGTAGTTCCTGATAGGTTTTAACTATAGTTCTACTTAAAATTATGGTGATACACGGGTATCACTCCAGCACCGCACTTTTTCAAAATCTCTTAAAAATGATTCAACAATAGGCTTTTTCAATAGTTCTCGAGGAGTACTGTAGTTCCTGATAGGTTTTAACTATAGTTCTACTTAAAATTGTGGTGCTACACGAATGTCACTCCAGCACCGCACTTTTTTAAAATCTCTTAAAAATGATTCAACAATAGGCTTTTTCAATAGTTCTCGAGGAGTACTGTAGTTCCTGATAGGTTTTAACTATAGTTCTACTTAAAATTATGGTGATACACGGGTATCACTCCAGCACCGCACTTTTTTAAAATCTCTTAAAAATGATTCAACAATAGGCTTTTTCAATAGTTCTCGAGGAGTACTGTAGTTCCTGATAGGTTTTAACTATAGTTCTACTTAAAATTGTGGTGCTACACGAATGTCACTCCAGCACCGCACTTTTTTAAAATCTCTTAAAAATGATTCAACAATAGGCTTTTTCAATAGTTCTCGAGGAGTACTGTAGTTCCTGATAGGTTTTAACTATAGTTCTACTTAAAATTGAGGTGCTACACGAATGTCACTCCAGCACCGCACTTTTTTAAAATCTCTTAAAAATGATTCAACAATAGGCTTTTTCAATAGTTCTCGAGGAGTACTGTAGTTCCTGATAGGTTTTAACTATAGTTCTACTTAAAATTATGGTGATACACGGGTATCACTCCAGCACCGCACTTTTTCAAAATCTCTTAAAAATGATTCAACAATAGGCTTTTTCAATAGTTCTCGAGAAGTACTGTAGTTCCTGATAGGTTTTAACTATAGTTCTACTTAAAATTATGGTGATACACGGGTATCACTCCAGCACCGCACTTTTTTAAAATCTCTTAAAAATGATCCAACAATAGGCTTTTTCAATAGTTCTCGAGGAGTACTGTAGTTCCTGATAGGTTTCAACTATAGTTCTACTTAAAATTGAGGTGCTACACGAATGTCACTCCAGCACCGCACTTTTTTAAAATCTCTTAAAAATGATTCAACAATAGGCTTTTTTAATAGTTCTCGAGGAGTACTGTAGTTCCTGATAGGTTTTAACTATAGTTCTACTTAAAATTATGGTGATACACGGGTATCACTCCAGCACCGCACTTTTTTAAAATCTCTTAAAAATGATTCAACAATAGGCTTTTTCAATAGTTCTCGAGGAGTACTGTAGTTCCTGATAGGTTTTAACTATAGTTCTACTTAAAATTGTGGTGCTACACGAATGTCACTCCAGCACCGCACTTTTTTAAAATCTCTTAAAAATGATTCAACAATAGGCTTTTTCAATAGTTCTCGAGGAGTACTGTAGTTCCTGATAGGTTTTAACTATAGTTCTACTTAAAATTATGGTGATACACGGGTATCACTCCAGCACCGCACTTTTTTAAAATCTCTTAAAAATGATTCAACAATAGGCTTTTTCAATAGTTCTCGAGGAGTACTGTAGTTCCTGATAGGTTTTAACTATAGTTCTACTTAAAATTGTGGTGCTACACGAATGTCACTCCAGCACCGCACTTTTTTAAAATCTCTTAAAAATGATTCAACAATAGGCTTTTTCAATAGTTCTCGAGGAGTACTGTAGTTCCTGATAGGTTTTAACTATAGTTCTACTTAAAATTGAGGTGCTACACGAATGTCACTCCAGCACCGCACTTTTTTAAAATCTCTTAAAAATGATTCAACAATAGGCTTTTTCAATAGTTCTCGAGGAGTACTGTAGTTCCTGATAGGTTTTAACTATAGTTCTACTTAAAATTATGGTGATACACGGGTATCACTCCAGCACCGCACTTTTTCAAAATCTCTTAAAAATGATTCAACAATAGGCTTTTTCAATAGTTCTCGAGAAGTACTGTAGTTCCTGATAGGTTTTAACTATAGTTCTACTTAAAATTATGGTGATACACGGGTATCACTCCAGCACCGCACTTTTTTAAAATCTCTTAAAAATGATCCAACAATAGGCTTTTTCAATAGTTCTCGAGGAGTACTGTAGTTCCTGATAGGTTTCAACTATAGTTCTACTTAAAATTGAGGTGCTACACGAATGTCACTCCAGCACCGCACTTTTTTAAAATCTCTTAAAAATGATTCAACAATAGGCTTTTTTAATAGTTCTCGAGGAGTACTGTAGTTCCTGATAGGTTTTAACTATAGTTCTACTTAAAATTATGGTGATACACGGGTATCACTCCAGCACCGCACTTTTTTAAAATCTCTTAAAAATGATTCAACAATAGGCTTTTTCAATAGTTCTCGAGGAGTACTGTAGTTCCTGATAGGTTTTAACTATAGTTCTACTTAAAATTGTGGTGCTACACGAATGTCACTCCAGCACCGCACTTTTTTAAAATCTCTTAAAAATGATTCAACAATAGGCTTTTTCAATAGTTCTCGAGGAGTACTGTAGTTCCTGATAGGTTTTAACTATAGTTCTACTTAAAATTATGGTGATACACGGGTATCACTCCAGCACCGCACTTTTTCAAAATCTCTTAAAAATGATTCAACAATAGGCTTTTTCAATAGTTCTCGAGGAGTACTGTAGTTCCTGATAGGTTTTAACTATAGTTCTACTTAAAATTGAGGTGCTACACGAATGTCACTCCAGCACCGCACTTTTTTAAAATCTCTTAAAAATGATTCAACAATAGGCTTTTTCAATAGTTCTCGAGGAGTACTGTAGTTCCTGATAGGTTTTAACTATAGTTCTACTTAAAATTGAGGTGCTACACGAATGTCACTCCAGCACCGCACTTTTTTAAAATCTCTTAAAAATGATTCAACAATAGGCTTTTTTAATAGTTCTCGAGGAGTACTGTAGTTCCTGATAGGTTTTAACTATAGTTCTACTTAAAATTATGGTGATACACGGGTATCACTCCAGCACCGCACTTTTTTAAAATCTCTTAAAAATGATTCAACAATAGGCTTTTTCAATAGTTCTCGAGGAGTACTGTAGTTCCTGATAGGTTTTAACTATAGTTCTACTTAAAATTGTGGTGCTACACGAATGTCACTCCAGCACCGCACTTTTTTAAAATCTCTTAAAAATGATTCAACAATAGGCTTTTTCAATAGTTCTCGAGGAGTACTGTAGTTCCTGATAGGTTTTAACTATAGTTCTACTTAAAATTATGGTGATACACGGGTATCACTCCAGCACCGCACTTTTTCAAAATCTCTTAAAAATGATTCAACAATAGGCTTTTTCAATAGTTCTCGAGGAGTACTGTAGTTCCTGATAGGTTTTAACTATAGTTCTACTTAAAATTGAGGTGCTACACGAATGTCACTCCAGCACCGCACTTTTTTAAAATCTCTTAAAAATGATTCAACAATAGGCTTTTTCAATAGTTCTCGAGGAGTACTGTAGTTCCTGATAGGTTTTAACTATAGTTCTACTTAAAATTGAGGTGCTACACGAATGTCACTCCAGCACCGCACTTTTTTAAAATCTCTTAAAAATGATTCAACAATAGGCTTTTTCAATAGTTCTCGAGGAGTACTGTAGTTCCTGATAGGTTTTAACTATAGTTCTACTTAAAATTGAGGTGCTACACGAATGTCACTCCAGCACCGCACTTTTTTAAAATCTCTTAAAAATGATTCAACAATAGGCTTTTTCAATAGTTCTCGAGGAGTACTGTAGTTCCTGATAGGTTTTAACTATAGTTCTACTTAAAATTATGGTGATACACGGGTATCACTCCAGCACCGCACTTTTTTAAAATCTCTTAAAAATGATTCAACAATAGGCTTTTTCAATAGTTCTCGAGGAGTACTGTAGTTCCTGATAGGTTTTAACTATAGTTCTACTTAAAATTGTGGTGCTACACGAATGTCACTCCAGCACCGCACTTTTTTAAAATCTCTTAAAAATGATTCAACAATAGGCTTTTTCAATAGTTCTCGAGGAGTACTGTAGTTCCTGATAGGTTTTAACTATAGTTCTACTTAAAATTGAGGTGCTACACGAATGTCACTCCAGCACCGCACTTTTTTAAAATCTCTTAAAAATGATTCAACAATAGGCTTTTTCAATAGTTCTCGAGGAGTACTGTAGTTCCTGATAGGTTTTAACTATAGTTCTACTTAAAATTATGGTGATACACGGGTATCACTCCAGCACCGCACTTTTTCAAAATCTCTTAAAAATGATTCAACAATAGGCTTTTTCAATAGTTCTCGAGGAGTACTGTAGTTCCTGATAGGTTTTAACTATAGTTCTACTTAAAATTGTGGTGCTACACGAATGTCACTCCAGCACCGCACTTTTTTAAAATCTCTTAAAAATGATTCAACAATAGGCTTTTTCAATAGTTCTCGAGGAGTACTGTAGTTCCTGATAGGTTTTAACTATAGTTCTACTTAAAATTATGGTGATACACGGGTATCACTCCAGCACCGCACTTTTTTAAAATCTCTTAAAAATGATCCAACAATAGGCTTTTTCAATAGTTCTCGAGGAGTACTGTAGTTCCTGATAGGTTTCAACTATAGTTCTACTTAAAATTGAGGTGCTACACGAATGTCACTCCAGCACCGCACTTTTTTAAAATCTCTTAAAAATGATTCAACAATAGGCTTTTTTAATAGTTCTCGAGGAGTACTGTAGTTCCTGATAGGTTTTAACTATAGTTCTACTTAAAATTATGGTGATACACGGGTATCACTCCAGCACCGCACTTTTTTAAAATCTCTTAAATATGATTCAACAATAGGCTTTTTTAATAGTTCTCGAGGAGTACTGTAGTTCCTGATAGGTTTCAACTATAGTTCTACTTAAAATTGAGGTGCTACACGAATGTCACTCCAGCACCGCACTTTTTTAAAATCTCTTAAAAATGATTCAACAATAGGCTTTTTCAATAGTTCTCGAGGAGTACTGTAGTTCCTGATAGGTTTTAACTATAGTTCTACTTAAAATTATGGTGATACACGGGTATCACTCCAGCACCGCACTTTTTCAAAATCTCTTAAAAATGATTCAACAATAGGCTTTTTCAATAGTTCTCGAGGAGTACTGTAGTTCCTGATAGGTTTTAACTATAGTTCTACTTAAAATTGAGGTGCTACACGAATGTCACTCCAGCACCGCACTTTTTTAAAATCTCTTAAAAATGATTCAACAATAGGCTTTTTCAATAGTTCTCGAGGAGTACTGTAGTTCCTGATAGGTTTTAACTATAGTTCTACTTAAAATTATGGTGATACACGGGTATCACTCCAGCACCGCACTTTTTCAAAATCTCTTAAAAATGATTCAACAATAGGCTTTTTCAATAGTTCTCGAGAAGTACTGTAGTTCCTGATAGGTTTTAACTATAGTTCTACTTAAAATTATGGTGATACACGGGTATCACTCCAGCACCGCACTTTTTTAAAATCTCTTAAAAATGATCCAACAATAGGCTTTTTCAATAGTTCTCGAGGAGTACTGTAGTTCCTGATAGGTTTCAACTATAGTTCTACTTAAAATTGAGGTGCTACACGAATGTCACTCCAGCACCGCACTTTTTTAAAATCTCTTAAAAATGATTCAACAATAGGCTTTTTTAATAGTTCTCGAGGAGTACTGTAGTTCCTGATAGGTTTTAACTATAGTTCTACTTAAAATTATGGTGATTCACGGGTATCACTCCAGCACCGCACTTTTTTAAAATCTCTTAAAAATGATTCAACAATAGGCTTTTTCAATAGTTCTCGAGGAGTACTGTAGTTCCTGATAGGTTTTAACTATAGTTCTACTTAAAATTGTGGTGCTACACGAATGTCACTCCAGCACCGCACTTTTTTAAAATCTCTTAAAAATGATTCAACAATAGGCTTTTTCAATAGTTCTCGAGGAGTACTGTAGTTCCTGATAGGTTTTAACTATAGTTCTACTTAAAATTATGGTGATACACGGGTATCACTCCAGCACCGCACTTTTTTAAAATCTCTTAAAAATGATTCAACAATAGGCTTTTTTAATAGTTCTCGAGGAGTACTGTAGTTCCTGATAGGTTTTAACTATAGTTCTACTTAAAATTATGGTGATACACGGGTATCACTCCAGCACTTTTTTAAAATCTCTTAAAAATGATTCAACAATAGGCTTTTTCAATAGTTCTCGAGGAGTACTGTAGTTCCTGATAGGTTTTAACTATAGTTCTACTTAAAATTGTGGTGCTACACGAATGTCACTCCAGCACCGCACTTTTTTAAAATCTCTTAAAAATGATTCAACAATAGGCTTTTTCAATAGTTCTCGAGGAGTACTGTAGTTCCTGATAGGTTTTAACTATAGTTCTACTTAAAATTATGGTGATACACGGGTATCACTCCAGCACCGCACTTTTTCAAAATCTCTTAAAAATGATTCAACAATAGGCTTTTTCAATAGTTCTCGAGGAGTACTGTAGTTCCTGATAGGTTTTAACTATAGTTCTACTTAAAATTGTGGTGCTACACGAATGTCACTCCAGCACCGCACTTTTTTAAAATCTCTTAAAAATGATTCAACAATAGGCTTTTTCAATAGTTCTCGAGGAGTACTGTAGTTCCTGATAGGTTTTAACTATAGTTCTACTTAAAATTATGGTGATACACGGGTATCACTCCAGCACCGCACTTTTTTAAAATCTCTTAAAAATGATCCAACAATAGGCTTTTTCAATAGTTCTCGAGGAGTACTGTAGTTCCTGATAGGTTTCAACTATAGTTCTACTTAAAATTGAGGTGCTACACGAATGTCACTCCAGCACCGCACTTTTTTAAAATCTCTTAAAAATGATTCAACAATAGGCTTTTTTAATAGTTCTCGAGGAGTACTGTAGTTCCTGATAGGTTTTAACTATAGTTCTACTTAAAATTATGGTGATACACGGGTATCACTCCAGCACCGCACTTTTTTAAAATCTCTTAAATATGATTCAACAATAGGCTTTTTTAATAGTTCTCGAGGAGTACTGTAGTTCCTGATAGGTTTCAACTATAGTTCTACTTAAAATTGAGGTGCTACACGAATGTCACTCCAGCACCGCACTTTTTTAAAATCTCTTAAAAATGATTCAACAATAGGCTTTTTTAATAGTTCTCGAGGAGTACTGTAGTTCCTGATAGGTTTTAACTATAGTTCTACTTAAAATTATGGTGATACACGGGTATCACTCCAGCACCGCACTTTTTTAAAATCTCTTAAAAATGATTCAACAATAGGCTTTTTCAATAGTTCTCGAGGAGTACTGTAGTTCCTGATAGGTTTTAACTATAGTTCTACTTAAAATTGTGGTGCTACACGAATGTCACTCCAGCACCGCACTTTTTTAAAATCTCTTAAAAATGATTCAACAATAGGCTTTTTCAATAGTTCTCGAGGAGTACTGTAGTTCCTGATAGGTTTTAACTATAGTTCTACTTAAAATTGAGGTGCTACACGAATGTCACTCCAGCACCGCACTTTTTTAAAATCTCTTAAAAATGATTCAACAATAGGCTTTTTCAATAGTTCTCGAGGAGTACTGTAGTTCCTGATAGGTTTTAACTATAGTTCTACTTAAAATTATGGTGATACACGGGTATCACTCCAGCACCGCACTTTTTCAAAATCTCTTAAAAATGATTCAACAATAGGCTTTTTCAATAGTTCTCGAGAAGTACTGTAGTTCCTGATAGGTTTTAACTATAGTTCTACTTAAAATTATGGTGATACACGGGTATCACTCCAGCACCGCACTTTTTTAAAATCTCTTAAAAATGATCCAACAATAGGCTTTTTCAATAGTTCTCGAGGAGTACTGTAGTTCCTGATAGGTTTCAACTATAGTTCTACTTAAAATTGAGGTGCTACACGAATGTCACTCCAGCACCGCACTTTTTTAAAATCTCTTAAAAATGATTCAACAATAGGCTTTTTTAATAGTTCTCGAGGAGTACTGTAGTTCCTGATAGGTTTTAACTATAGTTCTACTTAAAATTATGGTGATACACGGGTATCACTCCAGCACCGCACTTTTTTAAAATCTCTTAAAAATGATTCAACAATAGGCTTTTTCAATAGTTCTCGAGGAGTACTGTAGTTCCTGATAGGTTTTAACTATAGTTCTACTTAAAATTGTGGTGCTACACGAATGTCACTCCAGCACCGCACTTTTTTAAAATCTCTTAAAAATGATTCAACAATAGGCTTTTTCAATAGTTCTCGAGGAGTACTGTAGTTCCTGATAGGTTTTAACTATAGTTCTACTTAAAATTATGGTGATACACGGGTATCACTCCAGCACCGCACTTTTTCAAAATCTCTTAAAAATGATTCAACAATAGGCTTTTTCAATAGTTCTCGAGGAGTACTGTAGTTCCTGATAGGTTTTAACTATAGTTCTACTTAAAATTGAGGTGCTACACGAATGTCACTCCAGCACCGCACTTTTTTAAAATCTCTTAAAAATGATTCAACAATAGGCTTTTTCAATAGTTCTCGAGGAGTACTGTAGTTCCTGATAGGTTTTAACTATAGTTCTACTTAAAATTGAGGTGCTACACGAATGTCACTCCAGCACCGCACTTTTTTAAAATCTCTTAAAAATGATTCAACAATAGGCTTTTTTAATAGTTCTCGAGGAGTACTGTAGTTCCTGATAGGTTTTAACTATAGTTCTACTTAAAATTATGGTGATACACGGGTATCACTCCAGCACCGCACTTTTTTAAAATCTCTTAAAAATGATTCAACAATAGGCTTTTTCAATAGTTCTCGAGGAGTACTGTAGTTCCTGATAGGTTTTAACTATAGTTCTACTTAAAATTGTGGTGCTACACGAATGTCACTCCAGCACCGCACTTTTTTAAAATCTCTTAAAAATGATTCAACAATAGGCTTTTTCAATAGTTCTCGAGGAGTACTGTAGTTCCTGATAGGTTTTAACTATAGTTCTACTTAAAATTATGGTGATACACGGGTATCACTCCAGCACCGCACTTTTTCAAAATCTCTTAAAAATGATTCAACAATAGGCTTTTTCAATAGTTCTCGAGGAGTACTGTAGTTCCTGATAGGTTTTAACTATAGTTCTACTTAAAATTGAGGTGCTACACGAATGTCACTCCAGCACCGCACTTTTTTAAAATCTCTTAAAAATGATTCAACAATAGGCTTTTTCAATAGTTCTCGAGGAGTACTGTAGTTCCTGATAGGTTTTAACTATAGTTCTACTTAAAATTGAGGTGCTACACGAATGTCACTCCAGCACCGCACTTTTTTAAAATCTCTTAAAAATGATTCAACAATAGGCTTTTTCAATAGTTCTCGAGGAGTACTGTAGTTCCTGATAGGTTTTAACTATAGTTCTACTTAAAATTGAGGTGCTACACGAATGTCACTCCAGCACCGCACTTTTTTAAAATCTCTTAAAAATGATTCAACAATAGGCTTTTTCAATAGTTCTCGAGGAGTACTGTAGTTCCTGATAGGTTTCAACTATAGTTCTACTTAAAATTGAGGTGCTACACGAATGTCACTCCAGCACCGCACTTTTTTAAAATCTCTTAAAAATGATTCAACAATAGGCTTTTTTAATAGTTCTCGAGGAGTACTGTAGTTCCTGATAGGTTTTAACTATAGTTCTACTTAAAATTATGGTGATACACGGGTATCACTCCAGCACCGCACTTTTTTAAAATCTCTTAAAAATGATTCAACAATAGGCTTTTTCAATAGTTCTCGAGGAGTACTGTAGTTCCTGATAGGTTTTAACTATAGTTCTACTTAAAATTGTGGTGCTACACGAATGTCACTCCAGCACCGCACTTTTTTAAAATCTCTTAAAAATGATTCAACAATAGGCTTTTTCAATAGTTCTCGAGGAGTACTGTAGTTCCTGATAGGTTTTAACTATAGTTCTACTTAAAATTATGGTGATACACGGGTATCACTCCAGCACCGCACTTTTTCAAAATCTCTTAAAAATGATTCAACAATAGGCTTTTTCAATAGTTCTCGAGGAGTACTGTAGTTCCTGATAGGTTTTAACTATAGTTCTACTTAAAATTGAGGTGCTACACGAATGTCACTCCAGCACCGCACTTTTTTAAAATCTCTTAAAAATGATTCAACAATAGGCTTTTTCAATAGTTCTCGAGGAGTACTGTAGTTCCTGATAGGTTTTAACTATAGTTCTACTTAAAATTGAGGTGCTACACGAATGTCACTCCAGCACCGCACTTTTTTAAAATCTCTTAAAAATGATTCAACAATAGGCTTTTTCAATAGTTCTCGAGGAGTACTGTAGTTCCTGATAGGTTTTAACTATAGTTCTACTTAAAATTGAGGTGCTACACGAATGTCACTCCAGCACCGCACTTTTTTAAAATCTCTTAAAAATGATTCAACAATAGGCTTTTTCAATAGTTCTCGAGGAGTACTGTAGTTCCTGATAGGTTTTAACTATAGTTCTACTTAAAATTATGGTGATACACGGGTATCACTCCAGCACCGCACTTTTTTAAAATCTCTTAAAAATGATTCAACAATAGGCTTTTTCAATAGTTCTCGAGGAGTACTGTAGTTCCTGATAGGTTTTAACTATAGTTCTACTTAAAATTGTGGTGCTACACGAATGTCACTCCAGCACCGCACTTTTTTAAAATCTCTTAAAAATGATTCAACAATAGGCTTTTTCAATAGTTCTCGAGGAGTACTGTAGTTCCTGATAGGTTTTAACTATAGTTCTACTTAAAATTGAGGTGCTACACGAATGTCACTCCAGCACCGCACTTTTTTAAAATCTCTTAAAAATGATTCAACAATAGGCTTTTTCAATAGTTCTCGAGGAGTACTGTAGTTCCTGATAGGTTTTAACTATAGTTCTACTTAAAATTGTGGTGCTACACGAATGTCACTCCAGCACCGCACTTTTTTAAAATCTCTTAAAAATGATTCAACAATAGGCTTTTTCAATAGTTCTCGAGGAGTACTGTAGTTCCTGATAGGTTTTAACTATAGTTCTACTTAAAATTATGGTGATACACGGGTATCACTCCAGCACCGCACTTTTTTAAAATCTCTTAAAAATGATCCAACAATAGGCTTTTTCAATAGTTCTCGAGGAGTACTGTAGTTCCTGATAGGTTTCAACTATAGTTCTACTTAAAATTGAGGTGCTACACGAATGTCACTCCAGCACCGCACTTTTTTAAAATCTCTTAAAAATGATTCAACAATAGGCTTTTTTAATAGTTCTCGAGGAGTACTGTAGTTCCTGATAGGTTTTAACTATAGTTCTACTTAAAATTATGGTGATACACGGGTATCACTCCAGCACCGCACTTTTTTAAAATCTCTTAAATATGATTCAACAATAGGCTTTTTTAATAGTTCTCGAGGAGTACTGTAGTTCCTGATAGGTTTTAACTATAGTTCTACTTAAAATTGAGGTGCTACACGAATGTCACTCCAGCACCGCACTTTTTTAAAATCTCTTAAAAATGATTCAACAATAGGCTTTTTCAATAGTTCTCGAGGAGTACTGTAGTTCCTGATAGGTTTTAACTATAGTTCTACTTAAAATTGTGGTGCTACACGAATGTCACTCCAGCACCGCACTTTTTTAAAATCTCTTAAAAATGATTCAACAATAGGCTTTTTCAATAGTTCTCGAGGAGTACTGTAGTTCCTGATAGGTTTTAACTATAGTTCTACTTAAAATTATGGTGATACACGGGTATCACTCCAGCACCGCACTTTTTCAAAATCTCTTAAAAATGATTCAACAATAGGCTTTTTTAATAGTTCTCGAGGAGTACTGTAGTTCCTGATAGGTTTTAACTATAGTTCTACTTAAAATTATGGTGATACACGGGTATCACTCCAGCACCGCACTTTTTTAAAATCTCTTAAATATGATTCAACAATAGGCTTTTTTAATAGTTCTCGAGGAGTACTGTAGTTCCTGATAGGTTTCAACTATAGTTCTACTTAAAATTGAGGTGCTACACGAATGTCACTCCAGCACCGCACTTTTTTAAAATCTCTTAAAAATGATTCAACAATAGGCTTTTTTAATAGTTCTCGAGGAGTACTGTAGTTCCTGATAGGTTTTAACTATAGTTCTACTTAAAATTATGGTGATACACGGGTATCACTCCAGCACCGCACTTTTTTAAAATCTCTTAAAAATGATTCAACAATAGGCTTTTTCAATAGTTCTCGAGGAGTACTGTAGTTCCTGATAGGTTTTAACTATAGTTCTACTTAAAATTGTGGTGCTACACGAATGTCACTCCAGCACCGCACTTTTTTAAAATCTCTTAAAAATGATTCAACAATAGGCTTTTTCAATAGTTCTCGAGGAGTACTGTAGTTCCTGATAGGTTTTAACTATAGTTCTACTTAAAATTGAGGTGCTACACGAATGTCACTCCAGCACCGCACTTTTTTAAAATCTCTTAAAAATGATTCAACAATAGGCTTTTTCAATAGTTCTCGAGGAGTACTGTAGTTCCTGATAGGTTTTAACTATAGTTCTACTTAAAATTATGGTGATACACGGGTATCACTCCAGCACCGCACTTTTTCAAAATCTCTTAAAAATGATTCAACAATAGGCTTTTTCAATAGTTCTCGAGAAGTACTGTAGTTCCTGATAGGTTTTAACTATAGTTCTACTTAAAATTATGGTGATACACGGGTATCACTCCAGCACCGCACTTTTTTAAAATCTCTTAAAAATGATCCAACAATAGGCTTTTTCAATAGTTCTCGAGGAGTACTGTAGTTCCTGATAGGTTTCAACTATAGTTCTACTTAAAATTGAGGTGCTACACGAATGTCACTCCAGCACCGCACTTTTTTAAAATCTCTTAAAAATGATTCAACAATAGGCTTTTTTAATAGTTCTCGAGGAGTACTGTAGTTCCTGATAGGTTTTAACTATAGTTCTACTTAAAATTATGGTGATACACGGGTATCACTCCAGCACCGCACTTTTTTAAAATCTCTTATAAATGATTCAACAATAGGCTTTTTCAATAGTTCTCGAGGAGTACTGTAGTTCCTGATAGGTTTTAACTATAGTTCTACTTAAAATTGTGGTGCTACACGAATGTCACTCCAGCACCGCACTTTTTTAAAATCTCTTAAAAATGATTCAACAATAGGCTTTTTCAATAGTTCTCGAGGAGTACTGTAGTTCCTGATAGGTTTTAACTATAGTTCTACTTAAAATTATGGTGATACACGGGTATCACTCCAGCACCGCACTTTTTCAAAATCTCTTAAAAATGATTCAACAATAGGCTTTTTCAATAGTTCTCGAGGAGTACTGTAGTTCCTGATAGGTTTTAACTATAGTTCTACTTAAAATTGAGGTGCTACACGAATGTCACTCCAGCACCGCACTTTTTTAAAATCTCTTAAAAATGATTCAACAATAGGCTTTTTCAATAGTTCTCGAGGAGTACTGTAGTTCCTGATAGGTTTTAACTATAGTTCTACTTAAAATTGAGGTGCTACACGAATGTCACTCCAGCACCGCACTTTTTTAAAATCTCTTAAAAATGATTCAACAATAGGCTTTTTTAATAGTTCTCGAGGAGTACTGTAGTTCCTGATAGGTTTTAACTATAGTTCTACTTAAAATTATGGTGATACACGGGTATCACTCCAGCACCGCACTTTTTTAAAATCTCTTAAAAATGATTCAACAATAGGCTTTTTCAATAGTTCTCGAGGAGTACTGTAGTTCCTGATAGGTTTTAACTATAGTTCTACTTAAAATTGTGGTGCTACACGAATGTCACTCCAGCACCGCACTTTTTTAAAATCTCTTAAAAATGATTCAACAATAGGCTTTTTCAATAGTTCTCGAGGAGTACTGTAGTTCCTGATAGGTTTTAACTATAGTTCTACTTAAAATTATGGTGATACACGGGTATCACTCCAGCACCGCACTTTTTCAAAATCTCTTAAAAATGATTCAACAATAGGCTTTTTCAATAGTTCTCGAGGAGTACTGTAGTTCCTGATAGGTTTTAACTATAGTTCTACTTAAAATTGAGGTGCTACACGAATGTCACTCCAGCACCGCACTTTTTTAAAATCTCTTAAAAATGATTCAACAATAGGCTTTTTCAATAGTTCTCGAGGAGTACTGTAGTTCCTGATAGGTTTTAACTATAGTTCTACTTAAAATTGAGGTGCTACACGAATGTCACTCCAGCACCGCACTTTTTTAAAATCTCTTAAAAATGATTCAACAATAGGCTTTTTCAATAGTTCTCGAGGAGTACTGTAGTTCCTGATAGGTTTTAACTATAGTTCTACTTAAAATTGAGGTGCTACACGAATGTCACTCCAGCACCGCACTTTTTTAAAATCTCTTAAAAATGATTCAACAATAGGCTTTTTCAATAGTTCTCGAGGAGTACTGTAGTTCCTGATAGGTTTTAACTATAGTTCTACTTAAAATTATGGTGATACACGGGTATCACTCCAGCACCGCACTTTTTTAAAATCTCTTAAAAATGATTCAACAATAGGCTTTTTCAATAGTTCTCGAGGAGTACTGTAGTTCCTGATAGGTTTTAACTATAGTTCTACTTAAAATTGTGGTGCTACACGAATGTCACTCCAGCACCGCACTTTTTTAAAATCTCTTAAAAATGATTCAACAATAGGCTTTTTCAATAGTTCTCGAGGAGTACTGTAGTTCCTGATAGGTTTTAACTATAGTTCTACTTAAAATTGAGGTGCTACACGAATGTCACTCCAGCACCGCACTTTTTTAAAATCTCTTAAAAATGATTCAACAATAGGCTTTTTCAATAGTTCTCGAGGAGTACTGTAGTTCCTGATAGGTTTTAACTATAGTTCTACTTAAAATTGTGGTGCTACACGAATGTCACTCCAGCACCGCACTTTTTTAAAATCTCTTAAAAATGATTCAACAATAGGCTTTTTCAATAGTTCTCGAGGAGTACTGTAGTTCCTGATAGGTTTTAACTATAGTTCTACTTAAAATTATGGTGATACACGGGTATCACTCCAGCACCGCACTTTTTTAAAATCTCTTAAAAATGATCCAACAATAGGCTTTTTCAATAGTTCTCGAGGAGTACTGTAGTTCCTGATAGGTTTCAACTATAGTTCTACTTAAAATTGAGGTGCTACACGAATGTCACTCCAGCACCGCACTTTTTTAAAATCTCTTAAAAATGATTCAACAATAGGCTTTTTTAATAGTTCTCGAGGAGTACTGTAGTTCCTGATAGGTTTTAACTATAGTTCTACTTAAAATTATGGTGATACACGGGTATCACTCCAGCACCGCACTTTTTTAAAATCTCTTAAATATGATTCAACAATAGGCTTTTTTAATAGTTCTCGAGGAGTACTGTAGTTCCTGATAGGTTTTAACTATAGTTCTACTTAAAATTGAGGTGCTACACGAATGTCACTCCAGCACCGCACTTTTTTAAAATCTCTTAAAAATGATTCAACAATAGGCTTTTTCAATAGTTCTCGAGGAGTACTGTAGTTCCTGATAGGTTTTAACTATAGTTCTACTTAAAATTGTGGTGCTACACGAATGTCACTCCAGCACCGCACTTTTTTAAAATCTCTTAAAAATGATTCAACAATAGGCTTTTTCAATAGTTCTCGAGGAGTACTGTAGTTCCTGATAGGTTTTAACTATAGTTCTACTTAAAATTATGGTGATACACGGGTATCACTCCAGCACCGCACTTTTTCAAAATCTCTTAAAAATGATTCAACAATAGGCTTTTTCAATAGTTCTCGAGGAGTACTGTAGTTCCTGATAGGTTTTAACTATAGTTCTACTTAAAATTGTGGTGCTACACGAATGTCACTCCAGCACCGCACTTTTTTAAAATCTCTTAAAAATGATTCAACAATAGGCTTTTTCAATAGTTCTCGAGGAGTACTGTAGTTCCTGATAGGTTTTAACTATAGTTCTACTTAAAATTATGGTGATACACGGGTATCACTCCAGCACCGCACTTTTTTAAAATCTCTTAAAAATGATCCAACAATAGGCTTTTTCAATAGTTCTCGAGGAGTACTGTAGTTCCTGATAGGTTTCAACTATAGTTCTACTTAAAATTGAGGTGCTACACGAATGTCACTCCAGCACCGCACTTTTTTAAAATCTCTTAAAAATGATTCAACAATAGGCTTTTTTAATAGTTCTCGAGGAGTACTGTAGTTCCTGATAGGTTTTAACTATAGTTCTACTTAAAATTATGGTGATACACGGGTATCACTCCAGCACCGCACTTTTTTAAAATCTCTTAAATATGATTCAACAATAGGCTTTTTTAATAGTTCTCGAGGAGTACTGTAGTTCCTGATAGGTTTCAACTATAGTTCTACTTAAAATTGAGGTGCTACACGAATGTCACTCCAGCACCGCACTTTTTTAAAATCTCTTAAAAATGATTCAACAATAGGCTTTTTTAATAGTTCTCGAGGAGTACTGTAGTTCCTGATAGGTTTTAACTATAGTTCTACTTAAAATTATGGTGATACACGGGTATCACTCCAGCACCGCACTTTTTTAAAATCTCTTAAAAATGATTCAACAATAGGCTTTTTCAATAGTTCTCGAGGAGTACTGTAGTTCCTGATAGGTTTTAACTATAGTTCTACTTAAAATTGTGGTGCTACACGAATGTCACTCCAGCACCGCACTTTTTTAAAATCTCTTAAAAATGATTCAACAATAGGCTTTTTCAATAGTTCTCGAGGAGTACTGTAGTTCCTGATAGGTTTTAACTATAGTTCTACTTAAAATTGAGGTGCTACACGAATGTCACTCCAGCACCGCACTTTTTTAAAATCTCTTAAAAATGATTCAACAATAGGCTTTTTCAATAGTTCTCGAGGAGTACTGTAGTTCCTGATAGGTTTTAACTATAGTTCTACTTAAAATTATGGTGATACACGGGTATCACTCCAGCACCGCACTTTTTCAAAATCTCTTAAAAATGATTCAACAATAGGCTTTTTCAATAGTTCTCGAGAAGTACTGTAGTTCCTGATAGGTTTTAACTATAGTTCTACTTAAAATTATGGTGATACACGGGTATCACTCCAGCACCGCACTTTTTTAAAATCTCTTAAAAATGATCCAACAATAGGCTTTTTCAATAGTTCTCGAGGAGTACTGTAGTTCCTGATAGGTTTCAACTATAGTTCTACTTAAAATTGAGGTGCTACACGAATGTCACTCCAGCACCGCACTTTTTTAAAATCTCTTAAAAATGATTCAACAATAGGCTTTTTTAATAGTTCTCGAGGAGTACTGTAGTTCCTGATAGGTTTTAACTATAGTTCTACTTAAAATTATGGTGATACACGGGTATCACTCCAGCACCGCACTTTTTTAAAATCTCTTAAAAATGATTCAACAATAGGCTTTTTCAATAGTTCTCGAGGAGTACTGTAGTTCCTGATAGGTTTTAACTATAGTTCTACTTAAAATTGTGGTGCTACACGAATGTCACTCCAGCACCGCACTTTTTTAAAATCTCTTAAAAATGATTCAACAATAGGCTTTTTCAATAGTTCTCGAGGAGTACTGTAGTTCCTGATAGGTTTTAACTATAGTTCTACTTAAAATTATGGTGATACACGGGTATCACTCCAGCACCGCACTTTTTCAAAATCTCTTAAAAATGATTCAACAATAGGCTTTTTCAATAGTTCTCGAGGAGTACTGTAGTTCCTGATAGGTTTTAACTATAGTTCTACTTAAAATTGAGGTGCTACACGAATGTCACTCCAGCACCGCACTTTTTTAAAATCTCTTAAAAATGATTCAACAATAGGCTTTTTCAATAGTTCTCGAGGAGTACTGTAGTTCCTGATAGGTTTTAACTATAGTTCTACTTAAAATTGAGGTGCTACACGAATGTCACTCCAGCACCGCACTTTTTTAAAATCTCTTAAAAATGATTCAACAATAGGCTTTTTTAATAGTTCTCGAGGAGTACTGTAGTTCCTGATAGGTTTTAACTATAGTTCTACTTAAAATTATGGTGATACACGGGTATCACTCCAGCACCGCACTTTTTTAAAATCTCTTAAAAATGATTCAACAATAGGCTTTTTCAATAGTTCTCGAGGAGTACTGTAGTTCCTGATAGGTTTTAACTATAGTTCTACTTAAAATTGTGGTGCTACACGAATGTCACTCCAGCACCGCACTTTTTTAAAATCTCTTAAAAATGATTCAACAATAGGCTTTTTCAATAGTTCTCGAGGAGTACTGTAGTTCCTGATAGGTTTTAACTATAGTTCTACTTAAAATTATGGTGATACACGGGTATCACTCCAGCACCGCACTTTTTCAAAATCTCTTAAAAATGATTCAACAATAGGCTTTTTCAATAGTTCTCGAGGAGTACTGTAGTTCCTGATAGGTTTTAACTATAGTTCTACTTAAAATTGAGGTGCTACACGAATGTCACTCCAGCACCGCACTTTTTTAAAATCTCTTAAAAATGATTCAACAATAGGCTTTTTCAATAGTTCTCGAGGAGTACTGTAGTTCCTGATAGGTTTTAACTATAGTTCTACTTAAAATTGAGGTGCTACACGAATGTCACTCCAGCACCGCACTTTTTTAAAATCTCTTAAAAATGATTCAACAATAGGCTTTTTCAATAGTTCTCGAGGAGTACTGTAGTTCCTGATAGGTTTTAACTATAGTTCTACTTAAAATTGAGGTGCTACACGAATGTCACTCCAGCACCGCACTTTTTTAAAATCTCTTAAAAATGATTCAACAATAGGCTTTTTCAATAGTTCTCGAGGAGTACTGTAGTTCCTGATAGGTTTTAACTATAGTTCTACTTAAAATTATGGTGATACACGGGTATCACTCCAGCACCGCACTTTTTTAAAATCTCTTAAAAATGATTCAACAATAGGCTTTTTCAATAGTTCTCGAGGAGTACTGTAGTTCCTGATAGGTTTTAACTATAGTTCTACTTAAAATTGTGGTGCTACACGAATGTCACTCCAGCACCGCACTTTTTTAAAATCTCTTAAAAATGATTCAACAATAGGCTTTTTCAATAGTTCTCGAGGAGTACTGTAGTTCCTGATAGGTTTTAACTATAGTTCTACTTAAAATTGAGGTGCTACACGAATGTCACTCCAGCACCGCACTTTTTTAAAATCTCTTAAATATGATTCAACAATAGGCTTTTTTAATAGTTCTCGAGGAGTACTGTAGTTCCTGATAGGTTTCAACTATAGTTCTACTTAAAATTGAGGTGCTACACGAATGTCACTCCAGCACCGCACTTTTTTAAAATCTCTTAAAAATGATTCAACAATAGGCTTTTTTAATAGTTCTCGAGGAGTACTGTAGTTCCTGATAGGTTTTAACTATAGTTCTACTTAAAATTATGGTGATACACGGGTATCACTCCAGCACCGCACTTTTTTAAAATCTCTTAAAAATGATTCAACAATAGGCTTTTTCAATAGTTCTCGAGGAGTACTGTAGTTCCTGATAGGTTTTAACTATAGTTCTACTTAAAATTGTGGTGCTACACGAATGTCACTCCAGCACCGCACTTTTTTAAAATCTCTTAAAAATGATTCAACAATAGGCTTTTTCAATAGTTCTCGAGGAGTACTGTAGTTCCTGATAGGTTTTAACTATAGTTCTACTTAAAATTGTGGTGCTACACGAATGTCACTCCAGCACCGCACTTTTTTAAAATCTCTTAAAAATGATTCAACAATAGGCTTTTTCAATAGTTCTCGAGGAGTACTGTAGTTCCTGATAGGTTTTAACTATAGTTCTACTTAAAATTATGGTGATACACGGGTATCACTCCAGCACCGCACTTTTTTAAAATCTCTTAAAAATGATCCAACAATAGGCTTTTTCAATAGTTCTCGAGGAGTACTGTAGTTCCTGATAGGTTTCAACTATAGTTCTACTTAAAATTGAGGTGCTACACGAATGTCACTCCAGCACCGCACTTTTTTAAAATCTCTTAAAAATGATTCAACAATAGGCTTTTTTAATAGTTCTCGAGGAGTACTGTAGTTCCTGATAGGTTTTAACTATAGTTCTACTTAAAATTATGGTGATACACGGGTATCACTCCAGCACCGCACTTTTTTAAAATCTCTTAAATATGATTCAACAATAGGCTTTTTTAATAGTTCTCGAGGAGTACTGTAGTTCCTGATAGGTTTCAACTATAGTTCTACTTAAAATTGAGGTGCTACACGAATGTCACTCCAGCACCGCACTTTTTTAAAATCTCTTAAAAATGATTCAACAATAGGCTTTTTTAATAGTTCTCGAGGAGTACTGTAGTTCCTGATAGGTTTTAACTATAGTTCTACTTAAAATTATGGTGATACACGGGTATCACTCCAGCACCGCACTTTTTTAAAATCTCTTAAAAATGATTCAACAATAGGCTTTTTCAATAGTTCTCGAGGAGTACTGTAGTTCCTGATAGGTTTTAACTATAGTTCTACTTAAAATTGTGGTGCTACACGAATGTCACTCCAGCACCGCACTTTTTTAAAATCTCTTAAAAATGATTCAACAATAGGCTTTTTCAATAGTTCTCGAGGAGTACTGTAGTTCCTGATAGGTTTTAACTATAGTTCTACTTAAAATTGAGGTGCTACACGAATGTCACTCCAGCACCGCACTTTTTTAAAATCTCTTAAAAATGATTCAACAATAGGCTTTTTCAATAGTTCTCGAGGAGTACTGTAGTTCCTGATAGGTTTTAACTATAGTTCTACTTAAAATTATGGTGATACACGGGTATCACTCCAGCACCGCACTTTTTCAAAATCTCTTAAAAATGATTCAACAATAGGCTTTTTCAATAGTTCTCGAGAAGTACTGTAGTTCCTGATAGGTTTTAACTATAGTTCTACTTAAAATTATGGTGATACACGGGTATCACTCCAGCACCGCACTTTTTTAAAATCTCTTAAAAATGATCCAACAATAGGCTTTTTCAATAGTTCTCGAGGAGTACTGTAGTTCCTGATAGGTTTCAACTATAGTTCTACTTAAAATTGAGGTGCTACACGAATGTCACTCCAGCACCGCACTTTTTTAAAATCTCTTAAAAATGATTCAACAATAGGCTTTTTCAATAGTTCTCGAGGAGTACTGTAGTTCCTGATAGGTTTTAACTATAGTTCTACTTAAAATTATGGTGATACACGGGTATCACTCCAGCACCGCACTTTTTTAAAATCTCTTAAAAATGATTCAACAATAGGCTTTTTCAATAGTTCTCGAGGAGTACTGTAGTTCCTGATAGGTTTTAACTATAGTTCTACTTAAAATTGTGGTGCTACACGAATGTCACTCCAGCACCGCACTTTTTTAAAATCTCTTAAAAATGATTCAACAATAGGCTTTTTCAATAGTTCTCGAGGAGTACTGTAGTTCCTGATAGGTTTTAACTATAGTTCTACTTAAAATTGAGGTGCTACACGAATGTCACTCCAGCACCGCACTTTTTTAAAATCTCTTAAAAATGATTCAACAATAGGCTTTTTCAATAGTTCTCGAGGAGTACTGTAGTTCCTGATAGGTTTTAACTATAGTTCTACTTAAAATTGTGGTGCTACACGAATGTCACTCCAGCACCGCACTTTTTTAAAATCTCTTAAAAATGATTCAACAATAGGCTTTTTCAATAGTTCTCGAGGAGTACTGTAGTTCCTGATAGGTTTTAACTATAGTTCTACTTAAAATTATGGTGATACACGGGTATCACTCCAGCACCGCACTTTTTTAAAATCTCTTAAAAATGATCCAACAATAGGCTTTTTCAATAGTTCTCGAGGAGTACTGTAGTTCCTGATAGGTTTCAACTATAGTTCTACTTAAAATTGAGGTGCTACACGAATGTCACTCCAGCACCGCACTTTTTTAAAATCTCTTAAAAATGATTCAACAATAGGCTTTTTTAATAGTTCTCGAGGAGTACTGTAGTTCCTGATAGGTTTTAACTATAGTTCTACTTAAAATTATGGTGATACACGGGTATCACTCCAGCACCGCACTTTTTTAAAATCTCTTAAATATGATTCAACAATAGGCTTTTTTAATAGTTCTCGAGGAGTACTGTAGTTCCTGATAGGTTTTAACTATAGTTCTACTTAAAATTGAGGTGCTACACGAATGTCACTCCAGCACCGCACTTTTTTAAAATCTCTTAAAAATGATTCAACAATAGGCTTTTTTAATAGTTCTCGAGGAGTACTGTAGTTCCTGATAGGTTTTAACTATAGTTCTACTTAAAATTATGGTGATACACGGGTATCACTCCAGCACCGCACTTTTTTAAAATCTCTTAAATATGATTCAACAATAGGCTTTTTTAATAGTTCTCGAGGAGTACTGTAGTTCCTGATAGGTTTCAACTATAGTTCTACTTAAAATTGAGGTGCTACACGAATGTCACTCCAGCACCGCACTTTTTTAAAATCTCTTAAAAATGATTCAACAATAGGCTTTTTTAATAGTTCTCGAGGAGTACTGTAGTTCCTGATAGGTTTTTACTATAGTTCTACTTAAAATTATGGTGATACACGGGTATCACTCCAGCACCGCACTTTTTCAAAATCTCTTAAAAATGATTCAACAATAGGCTTTTTCAATAGTTCTCGAGGAGTACTGTAGTTCCTGATAGGTTTTAACTATAGTTCTACTTAAAATTATGGTGATACACGGGTATCACTCCAGCACCGCACTTTTTTAAAATCTCTTAAAAATGATTCAACAATAGGCTTTTTCAATAGTTCTCGAGGAGTACTGTAGTTCCTGATAGGTTTTAACTATAGTTCTACTTAAAATTGTGGTGCTACACGAATGTCACTCCAGCACCGCACTTTTTTAAAATCTCTTAAAAATGATTCAACAATAGGCTTTTTCAATAGTTCTCGAGGAGTACTGTAGTTCCTGATAGGTTTTAACTATAGTTCTACTTAAAATTATGGTGATACACGGGTATCACTCCAGCACCGCACTTTTTTAAAATCTCTTAAAAATGATCCAACAATAGGCTTTTTCAATAGTTCTCGAGGAGTACTGTAGTTCCTGATAGGTTTCAACTATAGTTCTACTTAAAATTGAGGTGCTACACGAATGTCACTCCAGCACCGCACTTTTTTAAAATCTCTTAAAAATGATTCAACAATAGGCTTTTTTAATAGTTCTCGAGGAGTACTGTAGTTCCTGATAGGTTTTAACTATAGTTCTACTTAAAATTATGGTGATACACGGGTATCACTCCAGCACCGCACTTTTTTAAAATCTCTTAAATATGATTCAACAATAGGCTTTTTTAATAGTTCTCGAGGAGTACTGTAGTTCCTGATAGGTTTCAACTATAGTTCTACTTAAAATTGAGGTGCTACACGAATGTCACTCCAGCACCGCACTTTTTTAAAATCTCTTAAAAATGATTCAACAATAGGCTTTTTTAATAGTTCTCGAGGAGTACTGTAGTTCCTGATAGGTTTTAACTATAGTTCTACTTAAAATTATGGTGATACACGGGTATCACTCCAGCACCGCACTTTTTTAAAATCTCTTAAAAATGATTCAACAATAGGCTTTTTCAATAGTTCTCGAGGAGTACTGTAGTTCCTGATAGGTTTTAACTATAGTTCTACTTAAAATTGTGGTGCTACACGAATGTCACTCCAGCACCGCACTTTTTTAAAATCTCTTAAAAATGATTCAACAATAGGCTTTTTCAATAGTTCTCGAGGAGTACTGTAGTTCCTGATAGGTTTTAACTATAGTTCTACTTAAAATTATGGTGATACACGGGTATCACTCCAGCACCGCACTTTTTTAAAATCTCTTAAAAATGATCCAACAATAGGCTTTTTCAATAGTTCTCGAGGAGTACTGTAGTTCCTGATAGGTTTCAACTATAGTTCTACTTAAAATTGAGGTGCTACACGAATGTCACTCCAGCACCGCACTTTTTTAAAATCTCTTAAAAATGATTCAACAATAGGCTTTTTTAATAGTTCTCGAGGAGTACTGTAGTTCCTGATAGGTTTTAACTATAGTTCTACTTAAAATTATGGTGATACACGGGTATCACTCCAGCACCGCACTTTTTTAAAATCTCTTAAAAATGATTCAACAATAGGCTTTTTCAATAGTTCTCGAGGAGTACTGTAGTTCCTGATAGGTTTTAACTATAGTTCTACTTAAAATTGTGGTGCTACACGAATGTCACTCCAGCACCGCACTTTTTTAAAATCTCTTAAAAATGATTCAACAATAGGCTTTTTCAATAGTTCTCGAGGAGTACTGTAGTTCCTGATAGGTTTTAACTATAGTTCTACTTAAAATTGAGGTGCTACACGAATGTCACTCCAGCACCGCACTTTTTTAAAATCTCTTAAAAATGATTCAACAATAGGCTTTTTCAATAGTTCTCGAGGAGTACTGTAGTTCCTGATAGGTTTTAACTATAGTTCTACTTAAAATTATGGTGATACACGGGTATCACTCCAGCACCGCACTTTTTCAAAATCTCTTAAAAATGATTCAACAATAGGCTTTTTCAATAGTTCTCGAGAAGTACTGTAGTTCCTGATAGGTTTTAACTATAGTTCTACTTAAAATTATGGTGATACACGGGTATCACTCCAGCACCGCACTTTTTTAAAATCTCTTAAAAATGATCCAACAATAGGCTTTTTCAATAGTTCTCGAGGAGTACTGTAGTTCCTGATAGGTTTCAACTATAGTTCTACTTAAAATTGAGGTGCTACACGAATGTCACTCCAGCACCGCACTTTTTTAAAATCTCTTAAAAATGATTCAACAATAGGCTTTTTTAATAGTTCTCGAGGAGTACTGTAGTTCCTGATAGGTTTTAACTATAGTTCTACTTAAAATTATGGTGATACACGGGTATCACTCCAGCACCGCACTTTTTTAAAATCTCTTAAAAATGATTCAACAATAGGCTTTTTCAATAGTTCTCGAGGAGTACTGTAGTTCCTGATAGGTTTTAACTATAGTTCTACTTAAAATTGTGGTGCTACACGAATGTCACTCCAGCACCGCACTTTTTTAAAATCTCTTAAAAATGATTCAACAATAGGCTTTTTCAATAGTTCTCGAGGAGTACTGTAGTTCCTGATAGGTTTTAACTATAGTTCTACTTAAAATTATGGTGATACACGGGTATCACTCCAGCACCGCACTTTTTCAAAATCTCTTAAAAATGATTCAACAATAGGCTTTTTCAATAGTTCTCGAGGAGTACTGTAGTTCCTGATAGGTTTTAACTATAGTTCTACTTAAAATTGAGGTGCTACACGAATGTCACTCCAGCACCGCACTTTTTTAAAATCTCTTAAAAATGATTCAACAATAGGCTTTTTCAATAGTTCTCGAGGAGTACTGTAGTTCCTGATAGGTTTTAACTATAGTTCTACTTAAAATTGAGGTGATACACGGGTATCACTCCAGCACCGCACTTTTTCAAAATCTCTTAAAAATGATTCAACAATAGGCTTTTTCAATAGTTCTCGAGGAGTACTGTAGTTCCTGATAGGTTTTAACTATAGTTCTACTTAAAATTGTGGTGCTACACGAATGTCACTCCAGCACCGCACTTTTTTAAAATCTCTTAAAAATGATTCAACAATAGGCTTTTTCAATAGTTCTCGAGGAGTACTGTAGTTCCTGATAGGTTTCAACTATAGTTCTACTGAAAATTGAGGTGCTACACGAATGTCACTCCAGCACCGCACTTTTTTAAAATCTCTTAAAAATGATTCAACAATAGGCTTTTTTAATAGTTCTCGAGGAGTACTGTAGTTCCTGATAGGTTTTAACTATAGTTCTACTTAAAATTATGGTGATACACGGGTATCACTCCAGCACCGCACTTTTTTAAAATCTCTTAAATATGATTCAACAATAGGCTTTTTTAATAGTTCTCGAGGAGTACTGTAGTTCCTGATAGGTTTCAACTATAGTTCTACTTAAAATTGAGGTGCTACACGAATGTCACTCCAGCACCGCACTTTTTTAAAATCTCTTAAAAATGATTCAACAATAGGCTTTTTTAATAGTTCTCGAGGAGTACTGTAGTTCCTGATAGGTTTTAACTATAGTTCTACTTAAAATTATGGTGATACACGGGTATCACTCCAGCACCGCACTTTTTTAAAATCTCTTAAAAATGATTCAACAATAGGCTTTTTCAATAGTTCTCGAGGAGTACTGTAGTTCCTGATAGGTTTTAACTATAGTTCTACTTAAAATTGTGGTGCTACACGAATGTCACTCCAGCACCGCACTTTTTTAAAATCTCTTAAAAATGATTCAACAATAGGCTTTTTCAATAGTTCTCGAGGAGTACTGTAGTTCCTGATAGGTTTTAACTATAGTTCTACTTAAAATTGAGGTGCTACACGAATGTCACTCCAGCACCGCACTTTTTTAAAATCTCTTAAAAATGATTCAACAATAGGCTTTTTCAATAGTTCTCGAGGAGTACTGTAGTTCCTGATAGGTTTTAACTATAGTTCTACTTAAAATTATGGTGATACACGGGTATCACTCCAGCACCGCACTTTTTTAAAATCTCTTAAAAATGATCCAACAATAGGCTTTTTCAATAGTTCTCGAGGAGTACTGTAGTTCCTGATAGGTTTCAACTATAGTTCTACTTAAAATTGAGGTGCTACACGAATGTCACTCCAGCACCGCACTTTTTTAAAATCTCTTAAAAATGATTCAACAATAGGCTTTTTTAATAGTTCTCGAGGAGTACTGTAGTTCCTGATAGGTTTTAACTATAGTTCTACTTAAAATTATGGTGATACACGGGTATCACTCCAGCACCGCACTTTTTCAAAATCTCTTAAAAATGATTCAACAATAGGCTTTTTCAATAGTTCTCGAGGAGTACTGTAGTTCCTGATAGGTTTTAACTATAGTTCTACTTAAAATTGAGGTGCTACACGAATGTCACTCCAGCACCGCACTTTTTTAAAATCTCTTAAAAATGATTCAACAATAGGCTTTTTCAATAGTTCTCGAGGAGTACTGTAGTTCCTGATAGGTTTTAACTATAGTTCTACTTAAAATTGAGGTGCTACACGAATGTCACTCCAGCACCGCACTTTTTTAAAATCTCTTAAAAATGATTCAACAATAGGCTTTTTTAATAGTTCTCGAGGAGTACTGTAGTTCCTGATAGGTTTTAACTATAGTTCTACTTAAAATTATGGTGATACACGGGTATCACTCCAGCACCGCACTTTTTTAAAATCTCTTAAAAATGATTCAACAATAGGCTTTTTCAATAGTTCTCGAGGAGTACTGTAGTTCCTGATAGGTTTTAACTATAGTTCTACTTAAAATTGTGGTGCTACACGAATGTCACTCCAGCACCGCACTTTTTTAAAATCTCTTAAAAATGATTCAACAATAGGCTTTTTCAATAGTTCTCGAGGAGTACTGTAGTTCCTGATAGGTTTTAACTATAGTTCTACTTAAAATTATGGTGATACACGGGTATCACTCCAGCACCGCACTTTTTCAAAATCTCTTAAAAATGATTCAACAATAGGCTTTTTCAATAGTTCTCGAGGAGTACTGTAGTTCCTGATAGGTTTTAACTATAGTTCTACTTAAAATTGAGGTGCTACACGAATGTCACTCCAGCACCGCACTTTTTTAAAATCTCTTAAAAATGATTCAACAATAGGCTTTTTCAATAGTTCTCGAGGAGTACTGTAGTTCCTGATAGGTTTTAACTATAGTTCTACTTAAAATTGAGGTGCTACACGAATGTCACTCCAGCACCGCACTTTTTTAAAATCTCTTAAAAATGATTCAACAATAGGCTTTTTCAATAGTTCTCGAGGAGTACTGTAGTTCCTGATAGGTTTTAACTATAGTTCTACTTAAAATTGAGGTGCTACACGAATGTCACTCCAGCACCGCACTTTTTTAAAATCTCTTAAAAATGATTCAACAATAGGCTTTTTCAATAGTTCTCGAGGAGTACTGTAGTTCCTGATAGGTTTTAACTATAGTTCTACTTAAAATTATGGTGATACACGGGTATCACTCCAGCACCGCACTTTTTTAAAATCTCTTAAAAATGATTCAACAATAGGCTTTTTCAATAGTTCTCGAGGAGTACTGTAGTTCCTGATAGGTTTTAACTATAGTTCTACTTAAAATTGTGGTGCTACACGAATGTCACTCCAGCACCGCACTTTTTTAAAATCTCTTAAAAATGATTCAACAATAGGCTTTTTCAATAGTTCTCGAGGAGTACTGTAGTTCCTGATAGGTTTTAACTATAGTTCTACTTAAAATTATGGTGATACACGGGTATCACTCCAGCACCGCACTTTTTTAAAATCTCTTAAAAATGATCCAACAATAGGCTTTTTCAATAGTTCTCGAGGAGTACTGTAGTTCCTGATAGGTTTCAACTATAGTTCTACTTAAAATTGAGGTGCTACACGAATGTCACTCCAGCACCGCACTTTTTTAAAATCTCTTAAAAATGATTCAACAATAGGCTTTTTTAATAGTTCTCGAGGAGTACTGTAGTTCCTGATAGGTTTTAACTATAGTTCTACTTAAAATTATGGTGATACACGGGTATCACTCCAGCACCGCACTTTTTTAAAATCTCTTAAATATGATTCAACAATAGGCTTTTTTAATAGTTCTCGAGGAGTACTGTAGTTCCTGATAGGTTTTAACTATAGTTCTACTTAAAATTGAGGTGCTACACGAATGTCACTCCAGCACCGCACTTTTTTAAAATCTCTTAAAAATGATTCAACAATAGGCTTTTTCAATAGTTCTCGAGGAGTACTGTAGTTCCTGATAGGTTTTAACTATAGTTCTACTTAAAATTGTGGTGCTACACGAATGTCACTCCAGCACCGCACTTTTTTAAAATCTCTTAAAAATGATTCAACAATAGGCTTTTTCAATAGTTCTCGAGGAGTACTGTAGTTCCTGATAGGTTTTAACTATAGTTCTACTTAAAATTATGGTGATACACGGGTATCACTCCAGCACCGCACTTTTTCAAAATCTCTTAAAAATGATTCAACAATAGGCTTTTTCAATAGTTCTCGAGGAGTACTGTAGTTCCTGATAGGTTTTAACTATAGTTCTACTTAAAATTGTGGTGCTACACGAATGTCACTCCAGCACCGCACTTTTTTAAAATCTCTTAAAAATGATTCAACAATAGGCTTTTTCAATAGTTCTCGAGGAGTACTGTAGTTCCTGATAGGTTTTAACTATAGTTCTACTTAAAATTATGGTGATACACGGGTATCACTCCAGCACCGCACTTTTTTAAAATCTCTTAAAAATGATCCAACAATAGGCTTTTTCAATAGTTCTCGAGGAGTACTGTAGTTCCTGATAGGTTTCAACTATAGTTCTACTTAAAATTGAGGTGCTACACGAATGTCACTCCAGCACCGCACTTTTTTAAAATCTCTTAAAAATGATTCAACAATAGGCTTTTTTAATAGTTCTCGAGGAGTACTGTAGTTCCTGATAGGTTTTAACTATAGTTCTACTTAAAATTATGGTGATACACGGGTATCACTCCAGCACCGCACTTTTTTAAAATCTCTTAAATATGATTCAACAATAGGCTTTTTTAATAGTTCTCGAGGAGTACTGTAGTTCCTGATAGGTTTCAACTATAGTTCTACTTAAAATTGAGGTGCTACACGAATGTCACTCCAGCACCGCACTTTTTTAAAATCTCTTAAAAATGATTCAACAATAGGCTTTTTTAATAGTTCTCGAGGAGTACTGTAGTTCCTGATAGGTTTTAACTATAGTTCTACTTAAAATTATGGTGATACACGGGTATCACTCCAGCACCGCACTTTTTTAAAATCTCTTAAAAATGATTCAACAATAGGCTTTTTCAATAGTTCTCGAGGAGTACTGTAGTTCCTGATAGGTTTTAACTATAGTTCTACTTAAAATTGTGGTGCTACACGAATGTCACTCCAGCACCGCACTTTTTTAAAAGCTCTTAAAAATGATTCAACAATAGGCTTTTTCAATAGTTCTCGAGGAGTACTGTAGTTCCTGATAGGTTTTAACTATAGTTCTACTTAAAATTGAGGTGCTACACGAATGTCACTCCAGCACCGCACTTTTTTAAAATCTCTTAAAAATGATTCAACAATAGGCTTTTTCAATAGTTCTCGAGGAGTACTGTAGTTCCTGATAGGTTTTAACTATAGTTCTACTTAAAATTATGGTGATACACGGGTATCACTCCAGCACCGCACTTTTTCAAAATCTCTTAAAAATGATTCAACAATAGGCTTTTTCAATAGTTCTCGAGAAGTACTGTAGTTCCTGATAGGTTTTAACTATAGTTCTACTTAAAATTATGGTGATACACGGGTATCACTCCAGCACCGCACTTTTTTAAAATCTCTTAAAAATGATCCAACAATAGGCTTTTTCAATAGTTCTCGAGGAGTACTGTAGTTCCTGATAGGTTTCAACTATAGTTCTACTTAAAATTGAGGTGCTACACGAATGTCACTCCAGCACCGCACTTTTTTAAAATCTCTTAAAAATGATTCAACAATAGGCTTTTTTAATAGTTCTCGAGGAGTACTGTAGTTCCTGATAGGTTTTAACTATAGTTCTACTTAAAATTATGGTGATACACGGGTATCACTCCAGCACCGCACTTTTTTAAAATCTCTTAAAAATGATTCAACAATAGGCTTTTTCAATAGTTCTCGAGGAGTACTGTAGTTCCTGATAGGTTTTAACTATAGTTCTACTTAAAATTGTGGTGCTACACGAATGTCACTCCAGCACCGCACTTTTTTAAAATCTCTTAAAAATGATTCAACAATAGGCTTTTTCAATAGTTCTCGAGGAGTACTGTAGTTCCTGATAGGTTTTAACTATAGTTCTACTTAAAATTATGGTGATACACGGGTATCACTCCAGCACCGCACTTTTTCAAAATCTCTTAAAAATGATTCAACAATAGGCTTTTTCAATAGTTCTCGAGGAGTACTGTAGTTCCTGATAGGTTTTAACTATAGTTCTACTTAAAATTGAGGTGCTACACGAATGTCACTCCAGCACCGCACTTTTTTAAAATCTCTTAAAAATGATTCAACAATAGGCTTTTTCAATAGTTCTCGAGGAGTACTGTAGTTCCTGATAGGTTTTAACTATAGTTCTACTTAAAATTGAGGTGCTACACGAATGTCACTCCAGCACCGCACTTTTTTAAAATCTCTTAAAAATGATTCAACAATAGGCTTTTTTAATAGTTCTCGAGGAGTACTGTAGTTCCTGATAGGTTTTAACTATAGTTCTACTTAAAATTATGGTGATACACGGGTATCACTCCAGCACCGCACTTTTTTAAAATCTCTTAAAAATGATTCAACAATAGGCTTTTTCAATAGTTCTCGAGGAGTACTGTAGTTCCTGATAGGTTTTAACTATAGTTCTACTTAAAATTATGGTGATACACGGGTATCACTCCAGCACCGCACTTTTTCAAAATCTCTTAAAAATGATTCAACAATAGGCTTTTTCAATAGTTCTCGAGGAGTACTGTAGTTCCTGATAGGTTTTAACTATAGTTCTACTTAAAATTGAGGTGCTACACGAATGTCACTCCAGCACCGCACTTTTTTAAAATCTCTTAAAAATGATTCAACAATAGGCTTTTTCAATAGTTCTCGAGGAGTACTGTAGTTCCTGATAGGTTTTAACTATAGTTCTACTTAAAATTGAGGTGCTACACGAATGTCACTCCAGCACCGCACTTTTTTAAAATCTCTTAAAAATGATTCAACAATAGGCTTTTTCAATAGTTCTCGAGGAGTACTGTAGTTCCTGATAGGTTTTAACTATAGTTCTACTTAAAATTGAGGTGCTACACGAATGTCACTCCAGCACCGCACTTTTTTAAAATCTCTTAAAAATGATTCAACAATAGGCTTTTTCAATAGTTCTCGAGGAGTACTGTAGTTCCTGATAGGTTTTAACTATAGTTCTACTTAAAATTATGGTGATACACGGGTATCACTCCAGCACCGCACTTTTTTAAAATCTCTTAAAAATGATTCAACAATAGGCTTTTTCAATAGTTCTCGAGGAGTACTGTAGTTCCTGATAGGTTTTAACTATAGTTCTACTTAAAATTGTGGTGCTACACGAATGTCACTCCAGCACCGCACTTTTTTAAAATCTCTTAAAAATGATTCAACAATAGGCTTTTTCAATAGTTCTCGAGGAGTACTGTAGTTCCTGATAGGTTTTAACTATAGTTCTACTTAAAATTGAGGTGCTACACGAATGTCACTCCAGCACCGCACTTTTTTAAAATCTCTTAAAAATGATTCAACAATAGGCTTTTTCAATAGTTCTCGAGGAGTACTGTAGTTCCTGATAGGTTTTAACTATAGTTCTACTTAAAATTGTGGTGCTACACGAATGTCACTCCAGCACCGCACTTTTTTAAAATCTCTTAAAAATGATTCAACAATAGGCTTTTTCAATAGTTCTCGAGGAGTACTGTAGTTCCTGATAGGTTTTAACTATAGTTCTACTTAAAATTATGGTGATACACGGGTATCACTCCAGCACCGCACTTTTTTAAAATCTCTTAAAAATGATTCAACAATAGGCTTTTTCAATAGTTCTCGAGGAGTACTGTAGTTCCTGATAGGTTTTAACTATAGTTCTACTTAAAATTGTGGTGCTACACGAATGTCACTCCAGCACCGCACTTTTTTAAAATCTCTTAAAAATGATTCAACAATAGGCTTTTTCAATAGTTCTCGAGGAGTACTGTAGTTCCTGATAGGTTTTAACTATAGTTCTACTTAAAATTGAGGTGCTACACGAATGTCACTCCAGCACCGCACTTTTTTAAAATCTCTTAAAAATGATTCAACAATAGGCTTTTTCAATAGTTCTCGAGGAGTACTGTAGTTCCTGATAGGTTTTAACTATAGTTCTACTTAAAATTGTGGTGCTACACGAATGTCACTCCAGCACCGCACTTTTTTAAAATCTCTTAAAAATGATTCAACAATAGGCTTTTTCAATAGTTCTCGAGGAGTACTGTAGTTCCTGATAGGTTTTAACTATAGTTCTACTTAAAATTATGGTGATACACGGGTATCACTCCAGCACCGCACTTTTTTAAAATCTCTTAAAAATGATCCAACAATAGGCTTTTTCAATAGTTCTCGAGGAGTACTGTAGTTCCTGATAGGTTTCAACTATAGTTCTACTTAAAATTGAGGTGCTACACGAATGTCACTCCAGCACCGCACTTTTTTAAAATCTCTTAAAAATGATTCAACAATAGGCTTTTTTAATAGTTCTCGAGGAGTACTGTAGTTCCTGATAGGTTTTAACTATAGTTCTACTTAAAATTATGGTGATACACGGGTATCACTCCAGCACCGCACTTTTTTAAAATCTCTTAAATATGATTCAACAATAGGCTTTTTTAATAGTTCTCGAGGAGTACTGTAGTTCCTGATAGGTTTCAACTATAGTTCTACTTAAAATTGAGGTGCTACACGAATGTCACTCCAGCACCGCACTTTTTTAAAATCTCTTAAAAATGATTCAACAATAGGCTTTTTTAATAGTTCTCGAGGAGTACTGTAGTTCCTGATAGGTTTTAACTATAGTTCTACTTAAAATTATGGTGATACACGGGTATCACTCCAGCACCGCACTTTTTTAAAATCTCTTAAAAATGATTCAACAATAGGCTTTTTCAATAGTTCTCGAGGAGTACTGTAGTTCCTGATAGGTTTTAACTATAGTTCTACTTAAAATTGTGGTGCTACACGAATGTCACTCCAGCACCGCACTTTTTTAAAATCTCTTAAAAATGATTCAACAATAGGCTTTTTCAATAGTTCTCGAGGAGTACTGTAGTTCCTGATAGGTTTTAACTATAGTTCTACTTAAAATTGAGGTGCTACACGAATGTCACTCCAGCACCGCACTTTTTTAAAATCTCTTAAAAATGATTCAACAATAGGCTTTTTCAATAGTTCTCGAGGAGTACTGTAGTTCCTGATAGGTTTTAACTATAGTTCTACTTAAAATTATGGTGATACACGGGTATCACTCCAGCACCGCACTTTTTCAAAATCTCTTAAAAATGATTCAACAATAGGCTTTTTCAATAGTTCTCGAGGAGTACTGTAGTTCCTGATAGGTTTTAACTATAGTTCTACTTAAAATTATGGTGATACACGGGTATCACTCCAGCACCGCACTTTTTTAAAATCTCTTAAAAATGATTCAACAATAGGCTTTTTCAATAGTTCTCGAGGAGTACTGTAGTTCCTGATAGGTTTTAACTATAGTTCTACTTAAAATTGTGGTGCTACACGAATGTCACTCCAGCACCGCACTTTTTTAAAATCTCTTAAAAATGATTCAACAATAGGCTTTTTCAATAGTTCTCGAGGAGTACTGTAGTTCCTGATAGGTTTTAACTATAGTTCTACTTAAAATTGAGGTGCTACACGAATGTCACTCCAGCACCGCACTTTTTTAAAATCTCTTAAAAATGATTCAACAATAGGCTTTTTCAATAGTTCTCGAGGAGTACTGTAGTTCCTGATAGGTTTTAACTATAGTTCTACTTAAAATTGTGGTGCTACACGAATGTCACTCCAGCACCGCACTTTTTTAAAATCTCTTAAAAATGATTCAACAATAGGCTTTTTCAATAGTTCTCGAGGAGTACTGTAGTTCCTGATAGGTTTTAACTATAGTTCTACTTAAAATTATGGTGATACACGGGTATCACTCCAGCACCGCACTTTTTTAAAATCTCTTAAAAATGATCCAACAATAGGCTTTTTCAATAGTTCTCGAGGAGTACTGTAGTTCCTGATAGGTTTCAACTATAGTTCTACTTAAAATTGAGGTGCTACACGAATGTCACTCCAGCACCGCACTTTTTTAAAATCTCTTAAAAATGATTCAACAATAGGCTTTTTTAATAGTTCTCGAGGAGTACTGTAGTTCCTGATAGGTTTTAACTATAGTTCTACTTAAAATTATGGTGATACACGGGTATCACTCCAGCACCGCACTTTTTTAAAATCTCTTAAATATGATTCAACAATAGGCTTTTTTAATAGTTCTCGAGGAGTACTGTAGTTCCTGATAGGTTTTAACTATAGTTCTACTTAAAATTGAGGTGCATCACGAATGTCACTCCAGCACCGCACTTTTTTAAAATCTCTTAAAAATGATTCAACAATAGGCTTTTTCAATAGTTCTCGAGGAGTACTGTAGTTCCTGATAGGTTTTAACTATAGTTCTACTTAAAATTGTGGTGCTACACGAATGTCACTCCAGCACCGCACTTTTTTAAAATCTCTTAAAAATGATTCAACAATAGGCTTTTTCAATAGTTCTCGAGGAGTACTGTAGTTCCTGATAGGTTTTAACTATAGTTCTACTTAAAATTATGGTGATACACGGGTATCACTCCAGCACCGCACTTTTTCAAAATCTCTTAAAAATGATTCAACAATAGGCTTTTTCAATAGTTCTCGAGGAGTACTGTAGTTCCTGATAGGTTTTAACTATAGTTCTACTTAAAATTGTGGTGCTACACGAATGTCACTCCAGCACCGCACTTTTTTAAAATCTCTTAAAAATGATTCAACAATAGGCTTTTTCAATAGTTCTCGAGGAGTACTGTAGTTCCTGATAGGTTTTAACTATAGTTCTACTTAAAATTATGGTGATACACGGGTATCACTCCAGCACCGCACTTTTTTAAAATCTCTTAAAAATGATCCAACAATAGGCTTTTTCAATAGTTCTCGAGGAGTACTGTAGTTCCTGATAGGTTTCAACTATAGTTCTACTTAAAATTGAGGTGCTACACGAATGTCACTCCAGCACCGCACTTTTTTAAAATCTCTTAAAAATGATTCAACAATAGGCTTTTTTAATAGTTCTCGAGGAGTACTGTAGTTCCTGATAGGTTTTAACTATAGTTCTACTTAAAATTATGGTGATACACGGGTATCACTCCAGCACCGCACTTTTTTAAAATCTCTTAAATATGATTCAACAATAGGCTTTTTTAATAGTTCTCGAGGAGTACTGTAGTTCCTGATAGGTTTTAACTATAGTTCTACTTAAAATTGTGGTGCTACACGAATGTCACTCCAGCACCGCACTTTTTTAAAATCTCTTAAAAATGATTCAACAATAGGCTTTTTCAATAGTTCTCGAGGAGTACTGTAGTTCCTGATAGGTTTTAACTATAGTTCTACTTAAAATTGAGGTGCTACACGAATGTCACTCCAGCACCGCACTTTTTTAAAATCTCTTAAAAATGATTCAACAATAGGCTTTTTCAATAGTTCTCGAGGAGTACTGTAGTTCCTGATAGGTTTTAACTATAGTTCTACTTAAAATTATGGTGATACACGGGTATCACTCCAGCACCGCACTTTTTCAAAATCTCTTAAAAATGATTCAACAATAGGCTTTTTCAATAGTTCTCGAGAAGTACTGTAGTTCCTGATAGGTTTTAACTATAGTTCTACTTAAAATTATGGTGATACACGGGTATCACTCCAGCACCGCACTTTTTTAAAATCTCTTAAAAATGATCCAACAATAGGCTTTTTCAATAGTTCTCGAGGAGTACTGTAGTTCCTGATAGGTTTCAACTATAGTTCTACTTAAAATTGAGGTGCTACACGAATGTCACTCCAGCACCGCACTTTTTTAAAATCTCTTAAAAATGATTCAACAATAGGCTTTTTTAATAGTTCTCGAGGAGTACTGTAGTTCCTGATAGGTTTTAACTATAGTTCTACTTAAAATTATGGTGATACACGGGTATCACTCCAGCACCGCACTTTTTCAAAATCTCTTAAAAATGATTCAACAATAGGCTTTTTCAATAGTTCTCGAGAAGTACTGTAGTTCCTGATAGGTTTTAACTATAGTTCTACTTAAAATTATGGTGATACACGGGTATCACTCCAGCACCGCACTTTTTTAAAATCTCTTAAAAATGATCCAACAATAGGCTTTTTCAATAGTTCTCGAGGAGTACTGTAGTTCCTGATAGGTTTCAACTATAGTTCTACTTAAAATTGAGGTGCTACACGAATGTCACTCCAGCACCGCACTTTTTTAAAATCTCTTAAAAATGATTCAACAATAGGCTTTTTTAATAGTTCTCGAGGAGTACTGTAGTTCCTGATAGGTTTTAACTATAGTTCTACTTAAAATTATGGTGATACACGGGTATCACTCCAGCACCGCACTTTTTTAAAATCTCTTAAAAATGATTCAACAATAGGCTTTTTCAATAGTTCTCGAGGAGTACTGTAGTTCCTGATAGGTTTTAACTATAGTTCTACTTAAAATTGTGGTGCTACACGAATGTCACTCCAGCACCGCACTTTTTTAAAATCTCTTAAAAATGATTCAACAATAGGCTTTTTCAATAGTTCTCGAGGAGTACTGTAGTTCCTGATAGGTTTTAACTATAGTTCTACTTAAAATTATGGTGATACACGGGTATCACTCCAGCACCGCACTTTTTCAAAATCTCTTAAAAATGATTCAACAATAGGCTTTTTCAATAGTTCTCGAGGAGTACTGTAGTTCCTGATAGGTTTTAACTATAGTTCTACTTAAAATTGAGGTGCTACACGAATGTCACTCCAGCACCGCACTTTTTTAAAATCTCTTAAAAATGATTCAACAATAGGCTTTTTCAATAGTTCTCGAGGAGTACTGTAGTTCCTGATAGGTTTTAACTATAGTTCTACTTAAAATTGAGGTGCTACACGAATGTCACTCCAGCACCGCACTTTTTTAAAATCTCTTAAAAATGATTCAACAATAGGCTTTTTTAATAGTTCTCGAGGAGTACTGTAGTTCCTGATAGGTTTTAACTATAGTTCTACTTAAAATTATGGTGATACACGGGTATCACTCCAGCACCGCACTTTTTTAAAATCTCTTAAAAATGATTCAACAATAGGCTTTTTCAATAGTTCTCGAGGAGTACTGTAGTTCCTGATAGGTTTTAACTATAGTTCTACTTAAAATTGTGGTGCTACACGAATGTCACTCCAGCACCGCACTTTTTTAAAATCTCTTAAAAATGATTCAACAATAGGCTTTTTCAATAGTTCTCGAGGAGTACTGTAGTTCCTGATAGGTTTTAACTATAGTTCTACTTAAAATTATGGTGATACACGGGTATCACTCCAGCACCGCACTTTTTCAAAATCTCTTAAAAATGATTCAACAATAGGCTTTTTCAATAGTTCTCGAGGAGTACTGTAGTTCCTGATAGGTTTTAACTATAGTTCTACTTAAAATTGAGGTGCTACACGAATGTCACTCCAGCACCGCACTTTTTTAAAATCTCTTAAAAATGATTCAACAATAGGCTTTTTCAATAGTTCTCGAGGAGTACTGTAGTTCCTGATAGGTTTTAACTATAGTTCTACTTAAAATTGAGGTGCTACACGAATGTCACTCCAGCACCGCACTTTTTTAAAATCTCTTAAAAATGATTCAACAATAGGCTTTTTCAATAGTTCTCGAGGAGTACTGTAGTTCCTGATAGGTTTTAACTATAGTTCTACTTAAAATTGAGGTGCTACACGAATGTCACTCCAGCACCGCACTTTTTTAAAATCTCTTAAAAATGATTCAACAATAGGCTTTTTCAATAGTTCTCGAGGAGTACTGTAGTTCCTGATAGGTTTTAACTATAGTTCTACTTAAAATTATGGTGATACACGGGTATCACTCCAGCACCGCACTTTTTTAAAATCTCTTAAAAATGATTCAACAATAGGCTTTTTCAATAGTTCTCGAGGAGTACTGTAGTTCCTGATAGGTTTTAACTATAGTTCTACTTAAAATTGTGGTGCTACACGAATGTCACTCCAGCACCGCACTTTTTTAAAATCTCTTAAAAATGATTCAACAATAGGCTTTTTCAATAGTTCTCGAGGAGTACTGTAGTTCCTGATAGGTTTTAACTATAGTTCTACTTAAAATTGAGGTGCTACACGAATGTCACTCCAGCACCGCACTTTTTTAAAATCTCTTAAAAATGATTCAACAATAGGCTTTTTCAATAGTTCTCGAGGAGTACTGTAGTTCCTGATAGGTTTTAACTATAGTTCTACTTAAAATTGTGGTGCTACACGAATGTCACTCCAGCACCGCACTTTTTTAAAATCTCTTAAAAATGATTCAACAATAGGCTTTTTCAATAGTTCTCGAGGAGTACTGTAGTTCCTGATAGGTTTTAACTATAGTTCTACTTAAAATTATGGTGATACACGGGTATCACTCCAGCACCGCACTTTTTTAAAATCTCTTAAAAATGATTCAACAATAGGCTTTTTCAATAGTTCTCGAGGAGTACTGTAGTTCCTGATAGGTTTTAACTATAGTTCTACTTAAAATTGTGGTGCTACACGAATGTCACTCCAGCACCGCACTTTTTTAAAATCTCTTAAAAATGATTCAACAATAGGCTTTTTCAATAGTTCTCGAGGAGTACTGTAGTTCCTGATAGGTTTTAACTATAGTTCTACTTAAAATTGAGGTGCTACACGAATGTCACTCCAGCACCGCACTTTTTTAAAATCTCTTAAAAATGATTCAACAATAGGCTTTTTCAATAGTTCTCGAGGAGTACTGTAGTTCCTGATAGGTTTTAACTATAGTTCTACTTAAAATTGTGGTGCTACACGAATGTCACTCCAGCACCGCACTTTTTTAAAATCTCTTAAAAATGATTCAACAATAGGCTTTTTCAATAGTTCTCGAGGAGTACTGTAGTTCCTGATAGGTTTTAACTATAGTTCTACTTAAAATTATGGTGATACACGGGTATCACTCCAGCACCGCACTTTTTTAAAATCTCTTAAAAATGATCCAACAATAGGCTTTTTCAATAGTTCTCGAGGAGTACTGTAGTTCCTGATAGGTTTCAACTATAGTTCTACTTAAAATTGAGGTGCTACACGAATGTCACTCCAGCACCGCACTTTTTTAAAATCTCTTAAAAATGATTCAACAATAGGCTTTTTTAATAGTTCTCGAGGAGTACTGTAGTTCCTGATAGGTTTTAACTATAGTTCTACTTAAAATTATGGTGATACACGGGTATCACTCCAGCACCGCACTTTTTTAAAATCTCTTAAATATGATTCAACAATAGGCTTTTTTAATAGTTCTCGAGGAGTACTGTAGTTCCTGATAGGTTTTAACTATAGTTCTACTTAAAATTGAGGTGCTACACGAATGTCACTCCAGCACCGCACTTTTTTAAAATCTCTTAAAAATGATTCAACAATAGGCTTTTTCAATAGTTCTCGAGGAGTACTGTAGTTCCTGATAGGTTTTAACTATAGTTCTACTTAAAATTGTGGTGCTACACGAATGTCACTCCAGCACCGCACTTTTTTAAAATCTCTTAAAAATGATTCAACAATAGGCTTTTTCAATAGTTCTCGAGGAGTACTGTAGTTCCTGATAGGTTTTAACTATAGTTCTACTTAAAATTATGGTGATACACGGGTATCACTCCAGCACCGCACTTTTTCAAAATCTCTTAAAAATGATTCAACAATAGGCTTTTTCAATAGTTCTCGAGGAGTACTGTAGTTCCTGATAGGTTTTAACTATAGTTCTACTTAAAATTGTGGTGCTACACGAATGTCACTCCAGCACCGCACTTTTTTAAAATCTCTTAAAAATGATTCAACAATAGGCTTTTTCAATAGTTCTCGAGGAGTACTGTAGTTCCTGATAGGTTTTAACTATAGTTCTACTTAAAATTATGGTGATACACGGGTATCACTCCAGCACCGCACTTTTTTAAAATCTCTTAAAAATGATCCAACAATAGGCTTTTTCAATAGTTCTCGAGGAGTACTGTAGTTCCTGATAGGTTTCAACTATAGTTCTACTTAAAATTGAGGTGCTACACGAATGTCACTCCAGCACCGCACTTTTTTAAAATCTCTTAAAAATGATTCAACAATAGGCTTTTTTAATAGTTCTCGAGGAGTACTGTAGTTCCTGATAGGTTTTAACTATAGTTCTACTTAAAATTATGGTGATACACGGGTATCACTCCAGCACCGCACTTTTTTAAAATCTCTTAAATATGATTCAACAATAGGCTTTTTTAATAGTTCTCGAGGAGTACTGTAGTTCCTGATAGGTTTCAACTATAGTTCTACTTAAAATTGAGGTGCTACACGAATGTCACTCCAGCACCGCACTTTTTTAAAATCTCTTAAAAATGATTCAACAATAGGCTTTTTTAATAGTTCTCGAGGAGTACTGTAGTTCCTGATAGGTTTTAACTATAGTTCTACTTAAAATTATGGTGATACACGGGTATCACTCCAGCACCGCACTTTTTTAAAATCTCTTAAAAATGATTCAACAATAGGCTTTTTCAATAGTTCTCGAGGAGTACTGTAGTTCCTGATAGGTTTTAACTATAGTTCTACTTAAAATTGTGGTGCTACACGAATGTCACTCCAGCACCGCACTTTTTTAAAATCTCTTAAAAATGATTCAACAATAGGCTTTTTCAATAGTTCTCGAGGAGTACTGTAGTTCCTGATAGGTTTTAACTATAGTTCTACTTAAAATTGAGGTGCTACACGAATGTCACTCCAGCACCGCACTTTTTTAAAATCTCTTAAAAATGATTCAACAATAGGCTTTTTCAATAGTTCTCGAGGAGTACTGTAGTTCCTGATAGGTTTTAACTATAGTTCTACTTAAAATTATGGTGATACACGGGTATCACTCCAGCACCGCACTTTTTCAAAATCTCTTAAAAATGATTCAACAATAGGCTTTTTCAATAGTTCTCGAGAAGTACTGTAGTTCCTGATAGGTTTTAACTATAGTTCTACTTAAAATTATGGTGATACACGGGTATCACTCCAGCACCGCACTTTTTTAAAATCTCTTAAAAATGATCCAACAATAGGCTTTTTCAATAGTTCTCCAGGAGTACTGTAGTTCCTGATAGGTTTCAACTATAGTTCTACTTAAAATTGAGGTGCTACACGAATGTCACTCCAGCACCGCACTTTTTTAAAATCTCTTAAAAATGATTCAACAATAGGCTTTTTTAATAGTTCTCGAGGAGTACTGTAGTTCCTGATAGGTTTTAACTATAGTTCTACTTAAAATTATGGTGATACACGGGTATCACTCCAGCACCGCACTTTTTTAAAATCTCTTAAAAATGATTCAACAATAGGCTTTTTCAATAGTTCTCGAGGAGTACTGTAGTTCCTGATAGGTTTTAACTATAGTTCTACTTAAAATTGTGGTGCTACACGAATGTCACTCCAGCACCGCACTTTTTTAAAATCTCTTAAAAATGATTCAACAATAGGCTTTTTCAATAGTTCTCGAGGAGTACTGTAGTTCCTGATAGGTTTTAACTATAGTTCTACTTAAAATTATGGTGATACACGGGTATCACTCCAGCACCGCACTTTTTCAAAATCTCTTAAAAATGATTCAACAATAGGCTTTTTCAATAGTTCTCGAGGAGTACTGTAGTTCCTGATAGGTTTTAACTATAGTTCTACTTAAAATTGAGGTGCTACACGAATGTCACTCCAGCACCGCACTTTTTTAAAATCTCTTAAAAATGATTCAACAATAGGCTTTTTCAATAGTTCTCGAGGAGTACTGTAGTTCCTGATAGGTTTTAACTATAGTTCTACTTAAAATTGAGGTGCTACACGAATGTCACTCCAGCACCGCACTTTTTTAAAATCTCTTAAAAATGATTCAACAATAGGCTTTTTTAATAGTTCTCGAGGAGTACTGTAGTTCCTGATAGGTTTTAACTATAGTTCTACTTAAAATTATGGTGATACACGGGTATCACTCCAGCACCGCACTTTTTTAAAATCTCTTAAAAATGATTCAACAATAGGCTTTTTCAATAGTTCTCGAGGAGTACTGTAGTTCCTGATAGGTTTTAACTATAGTTCTACTTAAAATTGTGGTGCTACACGAATGTCACTCCAGCACCGCACTTTTTTAAAATCTCTTAAAAATGATTCAACAATAGGCTTTTTCAATAGTTCTCGAGGAGTACTGTAGTTCCTGATAGGTTTTAACTATAGTTCTACTTAAAATTATGGTGATACACGGGTATCACTCCAGCACCGCACTTTTTCAAAATCTCTTAAAAATGATTCAACAATAGGCTTTTTCAATAGTTCTCGAGGAGTACTGTAGTTCCTGATAGGTTTTAACTATAGTTCTACTTAAAATTGAGGTGCTACACGAATGTCACTCCAGCACCGCACTTTTTTAAAATCTCTTAAAAATGATTCAACAATAGGCTTTTTCAATAGTTCTCGAGGAGTACTGTAGTTCCTGATAGGTTTTAACTATAGTTCTACTTAAAATTGAGGTGCTACACGAATGTCACTCCAGCACCGCACTTTTTCAAAATCTCTTAAAAATGATTCAACAATAGGCTTTTTCAATAGTTCTCGAGAAGTACTGTAGTTCCTGATAGGTTTTAACTATAGTTCTACTTAAAATTATGGTGATACACGGGTATCACTCCAGCACCGCACTTTTTTAAAATCTCTTAAAAATGATCCAACAATAGGCTTTTTCAATAGTTCTCGAGGAGTACTGTAGTTCCTGATAGGTTTCAACTATAGTTCTACTTAAAATTGAGGTGCTACACGAATGTCACTCCAGCACCGCACTTTTTTAAAATCTCTTAAAAATGATTCAACAATAGGCTTTTTTAATAGTTCTCGAGGAGTACTGTAGTTCCTGATAGGTTTTAACTATAGTTCTACTTAAAATTATGGTGATACACGGGTATCACTCCAGCACCGCACTTTTTTAAAATCTCTTAAAAATGATTCAACAATAGGCTTTTTCAATAGTTCTCGAGGAGTACTGTAGTTCCTGATAGGTTTTAACTATAGTTCTACTTAAAATTGTGGTGCTACACGAATGTCACTCCAGCACCGCACTTTTTTAAAATCTCTTAAAAATGATTCAACAATAGGCTTTTTCAATAGTTCTCGAGGAGTACTGTAGTTCCTGATAGGTTTTAACTATAGTTCTACTTAAAATTATGGTGATACACGGGTATCACTCCAGCACCGCACTTTTTCAAAATCTCTTAAAAATGATTCAACAATAGGCTTTTTCAATAGTTCTCGAGGAGTACTGTAGTTCCTGATAGGTTTTAACTATAGTTCTACTTAAAATTGAGGTGCTACACGAATGTCACTCCAGCACCGCACTTTTTTAAAATCTCTTAAAAATGATTCAACAATAGGCTTTTTCAATAGTTCTCGAGGAGTACTGTAGTTCCTGATAGGTTTTAACTATAGTTCTACTTAAAATTGAGGTGCTACACGAATGTCACTCCAGCACCGCACTTTTTTAAAATCTCTTAAAAATGATTCAACAATAGGCTTTTTTAATAGTTCTCGAGGAGTACTGTAGTTCCTGATAGGTTTTAACTATAGTTCTACTTAAAATTATGGTGATACACGGGTATCACTCCAGCACCGCACTTTTTTAAAATCTCTTAAAAATGATTCAACAATAGGCTTTTTCAATAGTTCTCGAGGAGTACTGTAGTTCCTGATAGGTTTTAACTATAGTTCTACTTAAAATTGTGGTGCTACACGAATGTCACTCCAGCACCGCACTTTTTTAAAATCTCTTAAAAATGATTCAACAATAGGCTTTTTCAATAGTTCTCGAGGAGTACTGTAGTTCCTGATAGGTTTTAACTATAGTTCTACTTAAAATTATGGTGATACACGGGTATCACTCCAGCACCGCACTTTTTCAAAATCTCTTAAAAATGATTCAACAATAGGCTTTTTCAATAGTTCTCGAGGAGTACTGTAGTTCCTGATAGGTTTTAACTATAGTTCTACTTAAAATTGAGGTGCTACACGAATGTCACTCCAGCACCGCACTTTTTTTAAATCTCTTAAAAATGATTCAACAATAGGCTTTTTCAATAGTTCTCGAGGAGTACTGTAGTTCCTGATAGGTTTTAACTATAGTTCTACTTAAAATTGAGGTGCTACACGAATGTCACTCCAGCACCGCACTTTTTTAAAATCTCTTAAAAATGATTCAACAATAGGCTTTTTCAATAGTTCTCGAGGAGTACTGTAGTTCCTGATAGGTTTTAACTATAGTTCTACTTAAAATTGAGGTGCTACACGAATGTCACTCCAGCACCGCACTTTTTTAAAATCTCTTAAAAATGATTCAACAATAGGCTTTTTCAATAGTTCTCGAGGAGTACTGTAGTTCCTGATAGGTTTTAACTATAGTTCTACTTAAAATTATGGTGATACACGGGTATCACTCCAGCACCGCACTTTTTTAAAATCTCTTAAAAATGATTCAACAATAGGCTTTTTCAATAGTTCTCGAGGAGTACTGTAGTTCCTGATAGGTTTTAACTATAGTTCTACTTAAAATTGTGGTGCTACACGAATGTCACTCCAGCACCGCACTTTTTTAAAATCTCTTAAAAATGATTCAACAATAGGCTTTTTCAATAGTTCTCGAGGAGTACTGTAGTTCCTGATAGGTTTTAACTATAGTTCTACTTAAAATTGAGGTGCTACACGAATGTCACTCCAGCACCGCACTTTTTTAAAATCTCTTAAAAATGATTCAACAATAGGCTTTTTCAATAGTTCTCGAGGAGTACTGTAGTTCCTGATAGGTTTTAACTATAGTTCTACTTAAAATTGTGGTGCTACACGAATGTCACTCCAGCACCGCACTTTTTTAAAATCTCTTAAAAATGATTCAACAATAGGCTTTTTCAATAGTTCTCGAGGAGTACTGTAGTTCCTGATAGGTTTTAACTATAGTTCTACTTAAAATTATGGTGATACACGGGTATCACTCCAGCACCGCACTTTTTTAAAATCTCTTAAAAATGATCCAACAATAGGCTTTTTCAATAGTTCTCGAGGAGTACTGTAGTTCCTGATAGGTTTCAACTATAGTTCTACTTAAAATTGAGGTGCTACACGAATGTCACTCCAGCACCGCACTTTTTTAAAATCTCTTAAAAATGATTCAACAATAGGCTTTTTTAATAGTTCTCGAGGAGTACTGTAGTTCCTGATAGGTTTTAACTATAGTTCTACTTAAAATTATGGTGATACACGGGTATCACTCCAGCACCGCACTTTTTTAAAATCTCTTAAATATGATTCAACAATAGGCTTTTTTAATAGTTCTCGAGGAGTACTGTAGTTCCTGATAGGTTTTAACTATAGTTCTACTTAAAATTGAGGTGCTACACGAATGTCACTCCAGCACCGCACTTTTTTAAAATCTCTTAAAAATGATTCAACAATAGGCTTTTTCAATAGTTCTCGAGGAGTACTGTAGTTCCTGATAGGTTTTAACTATAGTTCTACTTAAAATTGTGGTGCTACACGAATGTCACTCCAGCACCGCACTTTTTTAAAATCTCTTAAAAATGATTCAACAATAGGCTTTTTCAATAGTTCTCGAGGAGTACTGTAGTTCCTGATAGGTTTTAACTATAGTTCTACTTAAAATTATGGTGATACACGGGTATCACTCCAGCACCGCACTTTTTCAAAATCTCTTAAAAATGATTCAACAATAGGCTTTTTCAATAGTTCTCGAGGAGTACTGTAGTTCCTGATAGGTTTCAACTATAGTTCTACTTAAAATTGAGGTGCTACACGAATGTCACTCCAGCACCGCACTTTTTTAAAATCTCTTAAAAATGATTCAACAATAGGCTTTTTTAATAGTTCTCGAGGAGTACTGTAGTTCCTGATAGGTTTTAACTATAGTTCTACTTAAAATTATGGTGATACACGGGTATCACTCCAGCACCGCACTTTTTTAAAATCTCTTAAATATGATTCAACAATAGGCTTTTTTAATAGTTCTCGAGGAGTACTGTAGTTCCTGATAGGTTTCAACTATAGTTCTACTTAAAATTGAGGTGCTACACGAATGTCACTCCAGCACCGCACTTTTTTAAAATCTCTTAAAAATGATTCAACAATAGGCTTTTTTAATAGTTCTCGAGGAGTACTGTAGTTCCTGATAGGTTTTAACTATAGTTCTACTTAAAATTATGGTGATACACGGGTATCACTCCAGCACCGCACTTTTTTAAAATCTCTTAAAAATGATTCAACAATAGGCTTTTTCAATAGTTCTCGAGGAGTACTGTAGTTCCTGATAGGTTTTAACTATAGTTCTACTTAAAATTATGGTGATACACGGGTATCACTCCAGCACCGCACTTTTTCAAAATCTCTTAAAAATGATTCAACAATAGGCTTTTTCAATAGTTCTCGAGAAGTACTGTAGTTCCTGATAGGTTTTAACTATAGTTCTACTTAAAATTATGGTGATACACGGGTATCACTCCAGCACCGCACTTTTTTAAAATCTCTTAAAAATGATCCAACAATAGGCTTTTTCAATAGTTCTCGAGGAGTACTGTAGTTCCTGATAGGTTTCAACTATAGTTCTACTTAAAATTGAGGTGCTACACGAATGTCACTCCAGCACCGCACTTTTTTAAAATCTCTTAAAAATGATTCAACAATAGGCTTTTTTAATAGTTCTCGAGGAGTACTGTAGTTCCTGATAGGTTTTAACTATAGTTCTACTTAAAATTATGGTGATACACGGGTATCACTCCAGCACCGCACTTTTTTAAAATCTCTTAAAAATGATTCAACAATAGGCTTTTTCAATAGTTCTCGAGGAGTACTGTAGTTCCTGATAGGTTTTAACTATAGTTCTACTTAAAATTGTGGTGCTACACGAATGTCACTCCAGCACCGCACTTTTTTAAAATCTCTTAAAAATGATTCAACAATAGGCTTTTTCAATAGTTCTCGAGGAGTACTGTAGTTCCTGATAGGTTTTAACTATAGTTCTACTTAAAATTATGGTGATACACGGGTATCACTCCAGCACCGCACTTTTTCAAAATCTCTTAAAAATGATTCAACAATAGGCTTTTTCAATAGTTCTCGAGGAGTACTGTAGTTCCTGATAGGTTTTAACTATAGTTCTACTTAAAATTGAGGTGCTACACGAATGTCACTCCAGCACCGCACTTTTTTAAAATCTCTTAAAAATGATTCAACAATAGGCTTTTTCAATAGTTCTCGAGGAGTACTGTAGTTCCTGATAGGTTTTAACTATAGTTCTACTTAAAATTGAGGTGCTACACGAATGTCACTCCAGCACCGCACTTTTTTAAAATCTCTTAAAAATGATTCAACAATAGGCTTTTTTAATAGTTCTCGAGGAGTACTGTAGTTCCTGATAGGTTTTAACTATAGTTCTACTTAAAATTATGGTGATACACGGGTATCACTCCAGCACCGCACTTTTTTAAAATCTCTTAAAAATGATTCAACAATAGGCTTTTTCAATAGTTCTCGAGGAGTACTGTAGTTCCTGATAGGTTTTAACTATAGTTCTACTTAAAATTGTGGTGCTACACGAATGTCACTCCAGCACCGCACTTTTTTAAAATCTCTTAAAAATGATTCAACAATAGGCTTTTTCAATAGTTCTCGAGGAGTACTGTAGTTCCTGATAGGTTTTAACTATAGTTCTACTTAAAATTATGGTGATACACGGGTATCACTCCAGCACCGCACTTTTTCAAAATCTCTTAAAAATGATTCAACAATAGGCTTTTTCAATAGTTCTCGAGGAGTACTGTAGTTCCTGATAGGTTTTAACTATAGTTCTACTTAAAATTGAGGTGCTACACGAATGTCACTCCAGCACCGCACTTTTTTAAAATCTCTTAAAAATGATTCAACAATAGGCTTTTTCAATAGTTCTCGAGGAGTACTGTAGTTCCTGATAGGTTTTAACTATAGTTCTACTTAAAATTGAGGTGCTACACGAATGTCACTCCAGCACCGCACTTTTTTAAAATCTCTTAAAAATGATTCAACAATAGGCTTTTTCAATAGTTCTCGAGGAGTACTGTAGTTCCTGATAGGTTTTAACTATAGTTCTACTTAAAATTGAGGTGCTACACGAATGTCACTCCAGCACCGCACTTTTTCAAAATCTCTTAAAAATGATTCAACAATAGGCTTTTTCAATAGTTCTCGAGGAGTACTGTAGTTCCTGATAGGTTTTAACTATAGTTCTACTTAAAATTGAGGTGCTACACGAATGTCACTCCAGCACCGCACTTTTTTAAAAGTACTGTAGTTCCTGATAGGTTTTAACTATAGTTCTACTTAAAATTGAGGTGCTACACGAATGTCACTCCAGCACCGCACTTTTTTAAAATCTCTTAAAAATGATTCAACAATAGGCTTTTTCAATAGTTCTCGAGGAGTACTGTAGTTCCTGATAGGTTTTAACTATAGTTCTACTTAAAATTATGGTGATACACGGGTATCACTCCAGCACCGCACTTTTTTAAAATCTCTTAAAAATGATTCAACAATAGGCTTTTTCAATAGTTCTCGAGGAGTACTGTAGTTCCTGATAGGTTTTAACTATAGTTCTACTTAAAATTGTGGTGCTACACGAATGTCACTCCAGCACCGCACTTTTTTAAAATCTCTTAAAAATGATTCAACAATAGGCTTTTTCAATAGTTCTCGAGGAGTACTGTAGTTCCTGATAGGTTTTAACTATAGTTCTACTTAAAATTGAGGTGCTACACGAATGTCACTCCAGCACCGCACTTTTTTAAAATCTCTTAAAAATGATTCAACAATAGGCTTTTTCAATAGTTCTCGAGGAGTACTGTAGTTCCTGATAGGTTTTAACTATAGTTCTACTTAAAATTGTGGTGCTACACGAATGTCACTCCAGCACCGCACTTTTTTAAAATCTCTTAAAAATGATTCAACAATAGGCTTTTTCAATAGTTCTCGAGGAGTACTGTAGTTCCTGATAGGTTTCAACTATAGTTCTACTTAAAATTATGGTGATACACGGGTATCACTCCAGCACCGCACTTTTTTAAAATCTCTTAAATATGATTCAACAATAGGCTTTTTTAATAGTTCTCGAGGAGTACTGTAGTTCCTGATAGGTTTTAACTATAGTTCTACTTAAAATTGAGGTGCTACACGAATGTCACTCCAGCACCGCACTTTTTTAAAATCTCTTAAAAATGATTCAACAATAGGCTTTTTCAATAGTTCTCGAGGAGTACTGTAGTTCCTGATAGGTTTTAACTATAGTTCTACTTAAAATTGTGGTGCTACACGAATGTCACTCCAGCACCGCACTTTTTTAAAATCTCTTAAAAATGATTCAACAATAGGCTTTTTCAATAGTTCTCGAGGAGTACTGTAGTTCCTGATAGGTTTTAACTATAGTTCTACTTAAAATTATGGTGATACACGGGTATCACTCCAGCACCGCACTTTTTCAAAATCTCTTAAAAATGATTCAACAATAGGCTTTTTCAATAGTTCTCGAGGAGTACTGTAGTTCCTGATAGGTTTTAACTATAGTTCTACTTAAAATTGTGGTGCTACACGAATGTCACTCCAGCACCGCACTTTTTTAAAATCTCTTAAAAATGATTCAACAATAGGCTTTTTCAATAGTTCTCGAGGAGTACTGTAGTTCCTGATAGGTTTTAACTATAGTTCTACTTAAAATTATGGTGATACACGGGTATCACTCCAGCACCGCACTTTTTTAAAATCTCTTAAAAATGATCCAACAATAGGCTTTTTCAATAGTTCTCGAGGAGTACTGTAGTTCCTGATAGGTTTCAACTATAGTTCTACTTAAAATTGAGGTGCTACACGAATGTCACTCCAGCACCGCACTTTTTTAAAATCTCTTAAAAATGATTCAACAATAGGCTTTTTTAATAGTTCTCGAGGAGTACTGTAGTTCCTGATAGGTTTTAACTATAGTTCTACTTAAAATTATGGTGATACACGGGTATCACTCCAGCACCGCACTTTTTTAAAATCTCTTAAATATGATTCAACAATAGGCTTTTTTAATAGTTCTCGAGGAGTACTGTAGTTCCTGATAGGTTTCAACTATAGTTCTACTTAAAATTGAGGTGCTACACGAATGTCACTCCAGCACCGCACTTTTTTAAAATCTCTTAAAAATGATTCAACAATAGGCTTTTTTAATAGTTCTCGAGGAGTACTGTAGTTCCTGATAGGTTTTAACTATAGTTCTACTTAAAATTATGGTGATACACGGGTATCACTCCAGCACCGCACTTTTTTAAAATCTCTTAAAAATGATTCAACAATAGGCTTTTTTAATAGTTCTCGAGGAGTACTGTAGTTCCTGATAGGTTTTAACTATAGTTCTACTTAAAATTATGGTGATACACGGGTATCACTCCAGCACCGCACTTTTTTAAAATCTCTTAAAAATGATTCAACAATAGGCTTTTTCAATAGTTCTCGAGGAGTACTGTAGTTCCTGATAGGTTTTAACTATAGTTCTACTTAAAATTGTGGTGCTACACGAATGTCACTCCAGCACCGCACTTTTTTAAAATCTCTTAAAAATGATTCAACAATAGGCTTTTTCAATAGTTCTCGAGGAGTACTGTAGTTCCTGATAGGTTTTAACTATAGTTCTACTTAAAATTATGGTGATACACGGGTATCACTCCAGCACCGCACTTTTTCAAAATCTCTTAAAAATGATTCAACAATAGGCTTTTTCAATAGTTCTCGAGGAGTACTGTAGTTCCTGATAGGTTTTAACTATAGTTCTACTTAAAATTGAGGTGCTACACGAATGTCACTCCAGCACCGCACTTTTTTAAAATCTCTTAAAAATGATTCAACAATAGGCTTTTTCAATAGTTCTCGAGGAGTACTGTAGTTCCTGATAGGTTTTAACTATAGTTCTACTTAAAATTGTGGTGCTACACGAATGTCACTCCAGCACCGCACTTTTTTAAAATCTCTTAAAAATGATTCAACAATAGGCTTTTTCAATAGTTCTCGAGGAGTACTGTAGTTCCTGATAGGTTTTAACTATAGTTCTACTTAAAATTGTGGTGCTACACGAATGTCACTCCAGCACCGCACTTTTTTAAAATCTCTTAAAAATGATTCAACAATAGGCTTTTTCAATAGTTCTCGAGGAGTACTGTAGTTCCTGATAGGTTTCAACTATAGTTCTACTTAAAATTATGGTGATACACGGGTATCACTCCAGCACCGCACTTTTTTAAAATCTCTTAAATATGATTCAACAATAGGCTTTTTTAATAGTTCTCGAGGAGTACTGTAGTTCCTGATAGGTTTTAACTATAGTTCTACTTAAAATTGAGGTGCTACACGAATGTCACTCCAGCACCGCACTTTTTTAAAATCTCTTAAAAATGATTCAACAATAGGCTTTTTCAATAGTTCTCGAGGAGTACTGTAGTTCCTGATAGGTTTTAACTATAGTTCTACTTAAAATTGTGGTGCTACACGAATGTCACTCCAGCACCGCACTTTTTTAAAATCTCTTAAAAATGATTCAACAATAGGCTTTTTCAATAGTTCTCGAGGAGTACTGTAGTTCCTGATAGGTTTTAACTATAGTTCTACTTAAAATTATGGGGATACACGGGTATCACTCCAGCACCGCACTTTTTCAAAATCTCTTAAAAATGATTCAACAATAGGCTTTTTCAATAGTTCTCGAGGAGTACTGTAGTTCCTGATAGGTTTTAACTATAGTTCTACTTAAAATTGTGGTGCTACACGAATGTCACTCCAGCACCGCACTTTTTTAAAATCTCTTAAAAATGATTCAACAATAGGCTTTTTCAATAGTTCTCGAGGAGTACTGTAGTTCCTGATAGGTTTTAACTATAGTTCTACTTAAAATTATGGTGATACACGGGTATCACTCCAGCACCGCACTTTTTTAAAATCTCTTAAAAATGATCCAACAATAGGCTTTTTCAATAGTTCTCGAGGAGTACTGTAGTTCCTGATAGGTTTCAACTATAGTTCTACTTAAAATTGAGGTGCTACACGAATGTCACTCCAGCACCGCACTTTTTTAAAATCTCTTAAAAATGATTCAACAATAGGCTTTTTTAATAGTTCTCGAGGAGTACTGTAGTTCCTGATAGGTTTTAACTATAGTTCTACTTAAAATTATGGTGATACACGGGTATCACTCCAGCACCGCACTTTTTTAAAATCTCTTAAATATGATTCAACAATAGGCTTTTTTAATAGTTCTCGAGGAGTACTGTAGTTCCTGATAGGTTTCAACTATAGTTCTACTTAAAATTGAGGTGCTACACGAATGTCACTCCAGCACCGCACTTTTTTAAAATCTCTTAAAAATGATTCAACAATAGGCTTTTTTAATAGTTCTCGAGGAGTACTGTAGTTCCTGATAGGTTTTAACTATAGTTCTACTTAAAATTATGGTGATACACGGGTATCACTCCAGCACCGCACTTTTTTAAAATCTCTTAAAAATGATTCAACAATAGGCTTTTTCAATAGTTCTCGAGGAGTACTGTAGTTCCTGATAGGTTTTAACTATAGTTCTACTTAAAATTGTGGTGCTACACGAATGTCACTCCAGCACCGCACTTTTTTAAAATCTCTTAAAAATGATTCAACAATAGGCTTTTTCAATAGTTCTCGAGAAGTACTGTAGTTCCTGATAGGTTTTAACTATAGTTCTACTTAAAATTATGGTGATACACGGGTATCACTCCAGCACCGCACTTTTTTAAAATCTCTTAAAAATGATCCAACAATAGGCTTTTTCAATAGTTCTCGAGGAGTACTGTAGTTCCTGATAGGTTTCAACTATAGTTCTACTTAAAATTGAGGTGCTACACGAATGTCACTCCAGCACCGCACTTTTTTAAAATCTCTTAAAAATGATTCAACAATAGGCTTTTTTAATAGTTCTCGAGGAGTACTGTAGTTCCTGATAGGTTTTAACTATAGTTCTACTTAAAATTATGGTGATACACGGGTATCACTCCAGCACCGCACTTTTTTAAAATCTCTTAAAAATGATTCAACAATAGGCTTTTTCAATAGTTCTCGAGGAGTACTGTAGTTCCTGATAGGTTTTAACTATAGTTCTACTTAAAATTGTGGTGCTACACGAATGTCACTCCAGCACCGCACTTTTTTAAAATCTCTTAAAAATGATTCAACAATAGGCTTTTTCAATAGTTCTCGAGGAGTACTGTAGTTCCTGATAGGTTTTAACTATAGTTCTACTTAAAATTATGGTGATACACGGGTATCACTCCAGCACCGCACTTTTTCAAAATCTCTTAAAAATGATTCAACAATAGGCTTTTTCAATAGTTCTCGAGGAGTACTGTAGTTCCTGATAGGTTTTAACTATAGTTCTACTTAAAATTGAGGTGCTACACGAATGTCACTCCAGCACCGCACTTTTTTAAAATCTCTTAAAAATGATTCAACAATAGGCTTTTTCAATAGTTCTCGAGGAGTACTGTAGTTCCTGATAGGTTTTAACTATAGTTCTACTTAAAATTGAGGTGCTACACGAATGTCACTCCAGCACCGCACTTTTTTAAAATCTCTTAAAAATGATTCAACAATAGGCTTTTTTAATAGTTCTCGAGGAGTACTGTAGTTCCTGATAGGTTTTAACTATAGTTCTACTTAAAATTATGGTGATACACGGGTATCACTCCAGCACCGCACTTTTTTAAAATCTCTTAAAAATGATTCAACAATAGGCTTTTTCAATAGTTCTCGAGGAGTACTGTAGTTCCTGATAGGTTTTAACTATAGTTCTACTTAAAATTGTGGTGCTACACGAATGTCACTCCAGCACCGCACTTTTTTAAAATCTCTTAAAAATGATTCAACAATAGGCTTTTTCAATAGTTCTCGAGGAGTACTGTAGTTCCTGATAGGTTTTAACTATAGTTCTACTTAAAATTATGGTGATACACGGGTATCACTCCAGCACCGCACTTTTTCAAAATCTCTTAAAAATGATTCAACAATAGGCTTTTTCAATAGTTCTCGAGGAGTACTGTAGTTCCTGATAGGTTTTAACTATAGTTCTACTTAAAATTGAGGTGCTACACGAATGTCACTCCAGCACCGCACTTTTTTAAAATCTCTTAAAAATGATTCAACAATAGGCTTTTTCAATAGTTCTCGAGGAGTACTGTAGTTCCTGATAGGTTTTAACTATAGTTCTACTTAAAATTGAGGTGCTACACGAATGTCACTCCAGCACCGCACTTTTTTAAAATCTCTTAAAAATGATTCAACAATAGGCTTTTTCAATAGTTCTCGAGGAGTACTGTAGTTCCTGATAGGTTTTAACTATAGTTCTACTTAAAATTGAGGTGCTACACGAATGTCACTCCAGCACCGCACTTTTTTAAAATCTCTTAAAAATGATTCAACAATAGGCTTTTTCAATAGTTCTCGAGGAGTACTGTAGTTCCTGATAGGTTTTAACTATAGTTCTACTTAAAATTATGGTGATACACGGGTATCACTCCAGCACCGCACTTTTTTAAAATCTCTTAAAAATGATCCAACAATAGGCTTTTTCAATAGTTCTCGAGGAGTACTGTAGTTCCTGATAGGTTTCAACTATAGTTCTACTTAAAATTGAGGTGCTACACGAATGTCACTCCAGCACCGCACTTTTTTAAAATCTCTTAAAAATGATTCAACAATAGGCTTTTTTAATAGTTCTCGAGGAGTACTGTAGTTCCTGATAGGTTTTAACTATAGTTCTACTTAAAATTATGGTGATACACGGGTATCACTCCAGCACCGCACTTTTTTAAAATCTCTTAAATATGATTCAACAATAGGCTTTTTTAATAGTTCTCGAGGAGTACTGTAGTTCCTGATAGGTTTCAACTATAGTTCTACTTAAAATTGAGGTGCTACACGAATGTCACTCCAGCACCGCACTTTTTTAAAATCTCTTAAAAATGATTCAACAATAGGCTTTTTTAATAGTTCTCGAGGAGTACTGTAGTTCCTGATAGGTTTTAACTATAGTTCTACTTAAAATTATGGTGATACACGGGTATCACTCCAGCACCGCACTTTTTTAAAATCTCTTAAAAATGATTCAACAATAGGCTTTTTCAATAGTTCTCGAGGAGTACTGTAGTTCCTGATAGGTTTTAACTATAGTTCTACTTAAAATTGTGGTGCTACACGAATGTCACTCCAGCACCGCACTTTTTTAAAATCTCTTAAAAATGATTCAACAATAGGCTTTTTCAATAGTTCTCGAGGAGTACTGTAGTTCCTGATAGGTTTTAACTATAGTTCTACTTAAAATTGAGGTGCTACACGAATGTCACTCCAGCACCGCACTTTTTTAAAATCTCTTAAAAATGATTCAACAATAGGCTTTTTCAATAGTTCTCGAGGAGTACTGTAGTTCCTGATAGGTTTTAACTATAGTTCTACTTAAAATTATGGTGATACACGGGTATCACTCCAGCACCGCACTTTTTCAAAATCTCTTAAAAATGATTCAACAATAGGCTTTTTCAATAGTTCTCGAGAAGTACTGTAGTTCCTGATAGGTTTTAACTATAGTTCTACTTAAAATTATGGTGATACACGGGTATCACTCCAGCACCGCACTTTTTTAAAATCTCTTAAAAATGATCCAACAATAGGCTTTTTCAATAGTTCTCGAGGAGTACTGTAGTTCCTGATAGGTTTCAACTATAGTTCTACTTAAAATTGAGGTGCTACACGAATGTCACTCCAGCACCGCACTTTTTTAAAATCTCTTAAAAATGATTCAACAATAGGCTTTTTTAATAGTTCTCGAGGAGTACTGTAGTTCCTGATAGGTTTTAACTATAGTTCTACTTAAAATTATGGTGATACACGGGTATCACTCCAGCACCGCACTTTTTTAAAATCTCTTAAAAATGATTCAACAATAGGCTTTTTCAATAGTTCTCGAGGAGTACTGTAGTTCCTGATAGGTTTTAACTATAGTTCTACTTAAAATTGTGGTGCTACACGAATGTCACTCCAGCACCGCACTTTTTTAAAATCTCTTAAAAATGATTCAACAATAGGCTTTTTCAATAGTTCTCGAGGAGTACTGTAGTTCCTGATAGGTTTTAACTATAGTTCTACTTAAAATTATGGTGATACACGGGTATCACTCCAGCACCGCACTTTTTCAAAATCTCTTAAAAATGATTCAACAATAGGCTTTTTCAATAGTTCTCGAGGAGTACTGTAGTTCCTGATAGGTTTTAACTATAGTTCTACTTAAAATTGAGGTGCTACACGAATGTCACTCCAGCACCGCACTTTTTTAAAATCTCTTAAAAATGATTCAACAATAGGCTTTTTCAATAGTTCTCGAGGAGTACTGTAGTTCCTGATAGGTTTTAACTATAGTTCTACTTAAAATTGAGGTGCTACACGAATGTCACTCCAGCACCGCACTTTTTTAAAATCTCTTAAAAATGATTCAACAATAGGCTTTTTTAATAGTTCTCGAGGAGTACTGTAGTTCCTGATAGGTTTTAACTATAGTTCTACTTAAAATTATGGTGATACACGGGTATCACTCCAGCACCGCACTTTTTTAAAATCTCTTAAAAATGATTCAACAATAGGCTTTTTCAATAGTTCTCGAGGAGTACTGTAGTTCCTGATAGGTTTTAACTATAGTTCTACTTAAAATTGTGGTGCTACACGAATGTCACTCCAGCACCGCACTTTTTTAAAATCTCTTAAAAATGATTCAACAATAGGCTTTTTCAATAGTTCTCGAGGAGTACTGTAGTTCCTGATAGGTTTTAACTATAGTTCTACTTAAAATTATGGTGATACACGGGTATCACTCCAGCACCGCACTTTTTCAAAATCTCTTAAAAATGATTCAACAATAGGCTTTTTCAATAGTTCTCGAGGAGTACTGTAGTTCCTGATAGGTTTTAACTATAGTTCTACTTAAAATTGAGGTGCTACACGAATGTCACTCCAGCACCGCACTTTTTTAAAATCTCTTAAAAATGATTCAACAATAGGCTTTTTCAATAGTTCTCGAGGAGTACTGTAGTTCCTGATAGGTTTTAACTATAGTTCTACTTAAAATTGAGGTGCTACACGAATGTCACTCCAGCACCGCACTTTTTTAAAATCTCTTAAAAATGATTCAACAATAGGCTTTTTCAATAGTTCTCGAGGAGTACTGTAGTTCCTGATAGGTTTTAACTATAGTTCTACTTAAAATTGAGGTGCTACACGAATGTCACTCCAGCACCGCACTTTTTTAAAATCTCTTAAAAATGATTCAACAATAGGCTTTTTCAATAGTTCTCGAGGAGTACTGTAGTTCCTGATAGGTTTTAACTATAGTTCTACTTAAAATTATGGTGATACACGGGTATCACTCCAGCACCGCACTTTTTTAAAATCTCTTAAAAATGATTCAACAATAGGCTTTTTCAATAGTTCTCGAGGAGTACTGTAGTTCCTGATAGGTTTTAACTATAGTTCTACTTAAAATTGTGGTGCTACACGAATGTCACTCCAGCACCGCACTTTTTTAAAATCTCTTAAAAATGATTCAACAATAGGCTTTTTCAATAGTTCTCGAGGAGTACTGTAGTTCCTGATAGGTTTTAACTATAGTTCTACTTAAAATTGAGGTGCTACACGAATGTCACTCCAGCACCGCACTTTTTTAAAATCTCTTAAAAATGATTCAACAATAGGCTTTTTCAATAGTTCTCGAGGAGTACTGTAGTTCCTGATAGGTTTTAACTATAGTTCTACTTAAAATTGTGGTGCTACACGAATGTCACTCCAGCACCGCACTTTTTTAAAATCTCTTAAAAATGATTCAACAATAGGCTTTTTCAATAGTTCTCGAGGAGTACTGTAGTTCCTGATAGGTTTTAACTATAGTTCTACTTAAAATTATGGTGATACACGGGTATCACTCCAGCACCGCACTTTTTTAAAATCTCTTAAAAATGATCCAACAATAGGCTTTTTCAATAGTTCTCGAGGAGTACTGTAGTTCCTGATAGGTTTCAACTATAGTTCTACTTAAAATTGAGGTGCTACACGAATGTCACTCCAGCACCGCACTTTTTTAAAATCTCTTAAAAATGATTCAACAATAGGCTTTTTTAATAGTTCTCGAGGAGTACTGTAGTTCCTGATAGGTTTTAACTATAGTTCTACTTAAAATTATGGTGATACACGGGTATCACTCCAGCACCGCACTTTTTTAAAATCTCTTAAATATGATTCAACAATAGGCTTTTTTAATAGTTCTCGAGGAGTACTGTAGTTCCTGATAGGTTTTAACTATAGTTCTACTTAAAATTGAGGTGCTACACGAATGTCACTCCAGCACCGCACTTTTTTAAAATCTCTTAAAAATGATTCAACAATAGGCTTTTTCAATAGTTCTCGAGGAGTACTGTAGTTCCTGATAGGTTTTAACTATAGTTCTACTTAAAATTGTGGTGCTACACGAATGTCACTCCAGCACCGCACTTTTTTAAAATCTCTTAAAAATGATTCAACAATAGGCTTTTTCAATAGTTCTCGAGGAGTACTGTAGTTCCTGATAGGTTTTAACTATAGTTCTACTTAAAATTATGGTGATACACGGGTATCACTCCAGCACCGCACTTTTTCAAAATCTCTTAAAAATGATTCAACAATAGGCTTTTTCAATAGTTCTCGAGGAGTACTGTAGTTCCTGATAGGTTTTAACTATAGTTCTACTTAAAATTGTGGTGCTACACGAATGTCACTCCAGCACCGCACTTTTTTAAAATCTCTTAAAAATGATTCAACAATAGGCTTTTTCAATAGTTCTCGAGGAGTACTGTAGTTCCTGATAGGTTTTAACTATAGTTCTACTTAAAATTATGGTGATACACGGGTATCACTCCAGCACCGCACTTTTTTAAAATCTCTTAAAAATGATCCAACAATAGGCTTTTTCAATAGTTCTCGAGGAGTACTGTAGTTCCTGATAGGTTTCAACTATAGTTCTACTTAAAATTGAGGTGCTACACGAATGTCACTCCAGCACCGCACTTTTTTAAAATCTCTTAAAAATGATTCAACAATAGGCTTTTTTAATAGTTCTCGAGGAGTACTGTAGTTCCTGATAGGTTTTAACTATAGTTCTACTTAAAATTATGGTGATACACGGGTATCACTCCAGCACCGCACTTTTTTAAAATCTCTTAAATATGATTCAACAATAGGCTTTTTTAATAGTTCTCGAGGAGTACTGTAGTTCCTGATAGGTTTCAACTATAGTTCTACTTAAAATTGAGGTGCTACACGAATGTCACTCCAGCACCGCACTTTTTTAAAATCTCTTAAAAATGATTCAACAATAGGCTTTTTTAATAGTTCTCGAGGAGTACTGTAGTTCCTGATAGGTTTTAACTATAGTTCTACTTAAAATTATGGTGATACACGGGTATCACTCCAGCACCGCACTTTTTTAAAATCTCTTAAAAATGATTCAACAATAGGCTTTTTCAATAGTTCTCGAGGAGTACTGTAGTTCCTGATAGGTTTTAACTATAGTTCTACTTAAAATTGTGGTGCTACACGAATGTCACTCCAGCACCGCACTTTTTTAAAATCTCTTAAAAATGATTCAACAATAGGCTTTTTCAATAGTTCTCGAGGAGTACTGTAGTTCCTGATAGGTTTTAACTATAGTTCTACTTAAAATTGAGGTGCTACACGAATGTCACTCCAGCACCGCACTTTTTTAAAATCTCTTAAAAATGATTCAACAATAGGCTTTTTCAATAGTTCTCGAGGAGTACTGTAGTTCCTGATAGGTTTTAACTATAGTTCTACTTAAAATTATGGTGATACACGGGTATCACTCCAGCACCGCACTTTTTCAAAATCTCTTAAAAATGATTCAACAATAGGCTTTTTCAATAGTTCTCGAGAAGTACTGTAGTTCCTGATAGGTTTTAACTATAGTTCTACTTAAAATTATGGTGATACACGGGTATCACTCCAGCACCGCACTTTTTTAAAATCTCTTAAAAATGATTCAACAATAGGCTTTTTCAATAGTTCTCGAGGAGTACTGTAGTTCCTGATAGGTTTTAACTATAGTTCTACTTAAAATTGTGGTGCTACACGAATGTCACTCCAGCACCGCACTTTTTTAAAATCTCTTAAAAATGATTCAACAATAGGCTTTTTCAATAGTTCTCGAGGAGTACTGTAGTTCCTGATAGGTTTTAACTATAGTTCTACTTAAAATTATGGTGATACACGGGTATCACTCCAGCACCGCACTTTTTCAAAATCTCTTAAAAATGATTCAACAATAGGCTTTTTCAATAGTTCTCGAGGAGTACTGTAGTTCCTGATAGGTTTTAACTATAGTTCTACTTAAAATTGAGGTGCTACACGAATGTCACTCCAGCACCGCACTTTTTTAAAATCTCTTAAAAATGATTCAACAATAGGCTTTTTCAATAGTTCTCGAGGAGTACTGTAGTTCCTGATAGGTTTTAACTATAGTTCTACTTAAAATTGAGGTGCTACACGAATGTCACTCCAGCACCGCACTTTTTTAAAATCTCTTAAAAATGATTCAACAATAGGCTTTTTTAATAGTTCTCGAGGAGTACTGTAGTTCCTGATAGGTTTTAACTATAGTTCTACTTAAAATTATGGTGATACACGGGTATCACTCCAGCACCGCACTTTTTTAAAATCTCTTAAAAATGATTCAACAATAGGCTTTTTCAATAGTTCTCGAGGAGTACTGTAGTTCCTGATAGGTTTTAACTATAGTTCTACTTAAAATTGTGGTGCTACACGAATGTCACTCCAGCACCGCACTTTTTTAAAATCTCTTAAAAATGATTCAACAATAGGCTTTTTCAATAGTTCTCGAGGAGTACTGTAGTTCCTGATAGGTTTTAACTATAGTTCTACTTAAAATTATGGTGATACACGGGTATCACTCCAGCACCGCACTTTTTCAAAATCTCTTAAAAATGATTCAACAATAGGCTTTTTCAATAGTTCTCGAGGAGTACTGTAGTTCCTGATAGGTTTTAACTATAGTTCTACTTAAAATTGAGGTGCTACACGAATGTCACTCCAGCACCGCACTTTTTTAAAATCTCTTAAAAATGATTCAACAATAGGCTTTTTCAATAGTTCTCGAGGAGTACTGTAGTTCCTGATAGGTTTTAACTATAGTTCTACTTAAAATTGAGGTGCTACACGAATGTCACTCCAGCACCGCACTTTTTTAAAATCTCTTAAAAATGATTCAACAATAGGCTTTTTCAATAGTTCTCGAGGAGTACTGTAGTTCCTGATAGGTTTTAACTATAGTTCTACTTAAAATTGAGGTGCTACACGAATGTCACTCCAGCACCGCACTTTTTTAAAATCTCTTAAAAATGATTCAACAATAGGCTTTTTCAATAGTTCTCGAGGAGTACTGTAGTTCCTGATAGGTTTTAACTATAGTTCTACTTAAAATTATGGTGATACACGGGTATCACTCCAGCACCGCACTTTTTTAAAATCTCTTAAAAATGATTCAACAATAGGCTTTTTCAATAGTTCTCGAGGAGTACTGTAGTTCCTGATAGGTTTTAACTATAGTTCTACTTAAAATTGTGGTGCTACACGAATGTCACTCCAGCACCGCACTTTTTTAAAATCTCTTAAAAATGATTCAACAATAGGCTTTTTCAATAGTTCTCGAGGAGTACTGTAGTTCCTGATAGGTTTTAACTATAGTTCTACTTAAAATTGAGGTGCTACACGAATGTCACTCCAGCACCGCACTTTTTTAAAATCTCTTAAAAATGATTCAACAATAGGCTTTTTCAATAGTTCTCGAGGAGTACTGTAGTTCCTGATAGGTTTTAACTATAGTTCTACTTAAAATTGTGGTGCTACACGAATGTCACTCCAGCACCGCACTTTTTTAAAATCTCTTAAAAATGATTCAACAATAGGCTTTTTCAATAGTTCTCGAGGAGTACTGTAGTTCCTGATAGGTTTTAACTATAGTTCTACTTAAAATTATGGTGATACACGGGTATCACTCCAGCACCGCACTTTTTTAAAATCTCTTAAAAATGATCCAACAATAGGCTTTTTCAATAGTTCTCGAGGAGTACTGTAGTTCCTGATAGGTTTCAACTATAGTTCTACTTAAAATTGAGGTGCTACACGAATGTCACTCCAGCACCGCACTTTTTTAAAATCTCTTAAAAATGATTCAACAATAGGCTTTTTTAATAGTTCTCGAGGAGTACTGTAGTTCCTGATAGGTTTTAACTATAGTTCTACTTAAAATTATGGTGATACACGGGTATCACTCCAGCACCGCACTTTTTTAAAATCTCTTAAATATGATTCAACAATAGGCTTTTTTAATAGTTCTCGAGGAGTACTGTAGTTCCTGATAGGTTTTAACTATAGTTCTACTTAAAATTGAGGTGCTACACGAATGTCACTCCAGCACCGCACTTTTTTAAAATCTCTTAAAAATGATTCAACAATAGGCTTTTTCAATAGTTCTCGAGGAGTACTGTAGTTCCTGATAGGTTTTAACTATAGTTCTACTTAAAATTGTGGTGCTACACGAATGTCACTCCAGCACCGCACTTTTTTAAAATCTCTTAAAAATGATTCAACAATAGGCTTTTTCAATAGTTCTCGAGGAGTACTGTAGTTCCTGATAGGTTTTAACTATAGTTCTACTTAAAATTATGGTGATACACGGGTATCACTCCAGCACCGCACTTTTTCAAAATCTCTTAAAAATGATTCAACAATAGGCTTTTTCAATAGTTCTCGAGGAGTACTGTAGTTCCTGATAGGTTTTAACTATAGTTCTACTTAAAATTGTGGTGCTACACGAATGTCACTCCAGCACCGCACTTTTTTAAAATCTCTTAAAAATGATTCAACAATAGGCTTTTTCAATAGTTCTCGAGGAGTACTGTAGTTCCTGATAGGTTTTAACTATAGTTCTACTTAAAATTATGGTGATACACGGGTATCACTCCAGCACCGCACTTTTTTAAAATCTCTTAAAAATGATCCAACAATAGGCTTTTTCAATAGTTCTCGAGGAGTACTGTAGTTCCTGATAGGTTTCAACTATAGTTCTACTTAAAATTGAGGTGCTACACGAATGTCACTCCAGCACCGCACTTTTTTAAAATCTCTTAAAAATGATTCAACAATAGGCTTTTTTAATAGTTCTCGAGGAGTACTGTAGTTCCTGATAGGTTTTAACTATAGTTCTACTTAAAATTATGGTGATACACGGGTATCACTCCAGCACCGCACTTTTTTAAAATCTCTTAAATATGATTCAACAATAGGCTTTTTTAATAGTTCTCGAGGAGTACTGTAGTTCCTGATAGGTTTTAACTATAGTTCTACTTAAAATTATGGTGATACACGGGTATCACTCCAGCACCGCACTTTTTTAAAATCTCTTAAAAATGATTCAACAATAGGCTTTTTCAATAGTTCTCGAGGAGTACTGTAGTTCCTGATAGGTTTTAACTATAGTTCTACTTAAAATTGTGGTGCTACACGAATGTCACTCCAGCACCGCACTTTTTTAAAATCTCTTAAAAATGATTCAACAATAGGCTTTTTCAATAGTTCTCGAGGAGTACTGTAGTTCCTGATAGGTTTTAACTATTGTTCTACTTAAAATTATGGTGATACACGGGTATCACTCCAGCACCGCACTTTTTCAAAATCTCTTAAAAATGATTCAACAATAGGCTTTTTCAATAGTTCTCGAGGAGTACTGTAGTTCCTGATAGGTTTTAACTATAGTTCTACTTAAAATTGAGGTGCTACACGAATGTCACTCCAGCACCGCACTTTTTTAAAATCTCTTAAAAATGATTCAACAATAGGCTTTTTCAATAGTTCTCGAGGAGTACTGTAGTTCCTGATAGGTTTTAACTATAGTTCTACTTAAAATTGAGGTGCTACACGAATGTCACTCCAGCACCGCACTTTTTTAAAATCTCTTAAAAATGATTCAACAATAGGCTTTTTTAATAGTTCTCGAGGAGTACTGTAGTTCCTGATAGGTTTTAACTATAGTTCTACTTAAAATTATGGTGATACACGGGTATCACTCCAGCACCGCACTTTTTTAAAATCTCTTAAAAATGATTCAACAATAGGCTTTTTCAATAGTTCTCGAGGAGTACTGTAGTTCCTGATAGGTTTTAACTATAGTTCTACTTAAAATTGTGGTGCTACACGAATGTCACTCCAGCACCGCACTTTTTTAAAATCTCTTAAAAATGATTCAACAATAGGCTTTTTCAATAGTTCTCGAGGAGTACTGTAGTTCCTGATAGGTTTTAACTATAGTTCTACTTAAAATTATGGTGATACACGGGTATCACTCCAGCACCGCACTTTTTCAAAATCTCTTAAAAATGATTCAACAATAGGCTTTTTCAATAGTTCTCGAGGAGTACTGTAGTTCCTGATAGGTTTTAACTATAGTTCTACTTAAAATTGAGGTGCTACACGAATGTCACTCCAGCACCGCACTTTTTTAAAATCTCTTAAAAATGATTCAACAATAGGCTTTTTCAATAGTTCTCGAGGAGTACTGTAGTTCCTGATAGGTTTTAACTATAGTTCTACTTAAAATTGAGGTGCTACACGAATGTCACTCCAGCACCGCACTTTTTTAAAATCTCTTAAAAATGATTCAACAATAGGCTTTTTCAATAGTTCTCGAGGAGTACTGTAGTTCCTGATAGGTTTTAACTATAGTTCTACTTAAAATTGAGGTGCTACACGAATGTCACTCCAGCACCGCACTTTTTTAAAATCTCTTAAAAATGATTCAACAATAGGCTTTTTCAATAGTTCTCGAGGAGTACTGTAGTTCCTGATAGGTTTTAACTATAGTTCTACTTAAAATTATGGTGATACACGGGTATCACTCCAGCACCGCACTTTTTTAAAATCTCTTAAAAATGATTCAACAATAGGCTTTTTCAATAGTTCTCGAGGAGTACTGTAGTTCCTGATAGGTTTTAACTATAGTTCTACTTAAAATTGTGGTGCTACACGAATGTCACTCCAGCACCGCACTTTTTTAAAATCTCTTAAAAATGATTCAACAATAGGCTTTTTCAATAGTTCTCGAGGAGTACTGTAGTTCCTGATAGGTTTTAACTATAGTTCTACTTAAAATTGAGGTGCTACACGAATGTCACTCCAGCACCGCACTTTTTTAAAATCTCTTAAAAATGATTCAACAATAGGCTTTTTCAATAGTTCTCGAGGAGTACTGTAGTTCCTGATAGGTTTTAACTATAGTTCTACTTAAAATTGTGGTGCTACACGAATGTCACTCCAGCACCGCACTTTTTTAAAATCTCTTAAAAATGATTCAACAATAGGCTTTTTCAATAGTTCTCGAGGAGTACTGTAGTTCCTGATAGGTTTTAACTATAGTTCTACTTAAAATTATGGTGATACACGGGTATCACTCCAGCACCGCACTTTTTTAAAATCTCTTAAAAATGATCCAACAATAGGCTTTTTCAATAGTTCTCGAGGAGTACTGTAGTTCCTGATAGGTTTCAACTATAGTTCTACTTAAAATTGAGGTGCTACACGAATGTCACTCCAGCACCGCACTTTTTTAAAATCTCTTAAAAATGATTCAACAATAGGCTTTTTTAATAGTTCTCGAGGAGTACTGTAGTTCCTGATAGGTTTTAACTATAGTTCTACTTAAAATTATGGTGATACACGGGTATCACTCCAGCACCGCACTTTTTTAAAATCTCTTAAATATGATTCAACAATAGGCTTTTTTAATAGTTCTCGAGGAGTACTGTAGTTCCTGATAGGTTTTAACTATAGTTCTACTTAAAATTGAGGTGCTACACGAATGTCACTCCAGCACCGCACTTTTTTAAAATCTCTTAAAAATGATTCAACAATAGGCTTTTTCAATAGTTCTCGAGGAGTACTGTAGTTCCTGATAGGTTTTAACTATAGTTCTACTTAAAATTGTGGTGCTACACGAATGTCACTCCAGCACCGCACTTTTTTAAAATCTCTTAAAAATGATTCAACAATAGGCTTTTTCAATAGTTCTCGAGGAGTACTGTAGTTCCTGATAGGTTTTAACTATAGTTCTACTTAAAATTATGGTGATACACGGGTATCACTCCAGCACCGCACTTTTTCAAAATCTCTTAAAAATGATTCAACAATAGGCTTTTTCAATAGTTCTCGAGGAGTACTGTAGTTCCTGATAGGTTTTAACTATAGTTCTACTTAAAATTGTGGTGCTACACGAATGTCACTCCAGCACCGCACTTTTTTAAAATCTCTTAAAAATGATTCAACAATAGGCTTTTTCAATAGTTCTCGAGGAGTACTGTAGTTCCTGATAGGTTTTAACTATAGTTCTACTTAAAATTGAGGTGCTACACGAATGTCACTCCAGCACCGCACTTTTTTAAAATCTCTTAAAAATGATTCAACAATAGGCTTTTTCAATAGTTCTCGAGGAGTACTGTAGTTCCTGATAGGTTTTAACTATAGTTCTACTTAAAATTGTGGTGCTACACGAATGTCACTCCAGCACCGCACTTTTTTAAAATCTCTTAAAAATGATTCAACAATAGGCTTTTTCAATAGTTCTCGAGGAGTACTGTAGTTCCTGATAGGTTTTAACTATAGTTCTACTTAAAATTATGGTGATACACGGGTATCACTCCAGCACCGCACTTTTTCAAAATCTCTTAAAAATGATTCAACAATAGGCTTTTTCAATAGTTCTCGAGGAGTACTGTAGTTCCTGATAGGTTTTAACTATAGTTCTACTTAAAATTGTGGTGCTACACGAATGTCACTCCAGCACCGCACTTTTTTAAAATCTCTTAAAAATGATTCAACAATAGGCTTTTTCAATAGTTCTCGAGGAGTACTGTAGTTCCTGATAGGTTTTAACTATAGTTCTACTTAAAATTATGGTGATACACGGGTATCACTCCAGCACCGCACTTTTTTAAAATCTCTTAAAAATGATCCAACAATAGGCTTTTTCAATAGTTCTCGAGGAGTACTGTAGTTCCTGATAGGTTTCAACTATAGTTCTACTTAAAATTGAGGTGCTACACGAATGTCACTCCAGCACCGCACTTTTTTAAAATCTCTTAAAAATGATTCAACAATAGGCTTTTTTAATAGTTCTCGAGGAGTACTGTAGTTCCTGATAGGTTTTAACTATAGTTCTACTTAAAATTATGGTGATACACGGGTATCACTCCAGCACCGCACTTTTTTAAAATCTCTTAAATATGATTCAACAATAGGCTTTTTTAATAGTTCTCGAGGAGTACTGTAGTTCCTGATAGGTTTCAACTATAGTTCTACTTAAAATTGAGGTGCTACACGAATGTCACTCCAGCACCGCACTTTTTTAAAATCTCTTAAAAATGATTCAACAATAGGCTTTTTTAATAGTTCTCGAGGAGTACTGTAGTTCCTGATAGGTTTTAACTATAGTTCTACTTAAAATTATGGTGATACACGGGTATCACTCCAGCACCGCACTTTTTTAAAATCTCTTAAAAATGATTCAACAATAGGCTTTTTCAATAGTTCTCGAGGAGTACTGTAGTTCCTGATAGGTTTTAACTATAGTTCTACTTAAAATTGTGGTGCTACACGAATGTCACTCCAGCACCGCACTTTTTTAAAATCTCTTAAAAATGATTCAACAATAGGCTTTTTCAATAGTTCTCGAGGAGTACTGTAGTTCCTGATAGGTTTTAACTATAGTTCTACTTAAAATTGAGGTGCTACACGAATGTCACTCCAGCACCGCACTTTTTTAAAATCTCTTAAAAATGATTCAACAATAGGCTTTTTCAATAGTTCTCGAGGAGTACTGTAGTTCCTGATAGGTTTTAACTATAGTTCTACTTAAAATTATGGTGATACACGGGTATCACTCCAGCACCGCACTTTTTCAAAATCTCTTAAAAATGATTCAACAATAGGCTTTTTCAATAGTTCTCGAGAAGTACTGTAGTTCCTGATAGGTTTTAACTATAGTTCTACTTAAAATTATGGTGATACACGGGTATCACTCCAGCACCGCACTTTTTTAAAATCTCTTAAAAATGATCCAACAATAGGCTTTTTCAATAGTTCTCGAGGAGTACTGTAGTTCCTGATAGGTTTCAACTATAGTTCTACTTAAAATTGAGGTGCTACACGAATGTCACTCCAGCACCGCACTTTTTTAAAATCTCTTAAAAATGATTCAACAATAGGCTTTTTCAATAGTTCTCGAGGAGTACTGTAGTTCCTGATAGGTTTTAACTATAGTTCTACTTAAAATTATGGTGATACACGGGTATCACTCCAGCACCGCACTTTTTCAAAATCTCTTAAAAATGATTCAACAATAGGCTTTTTCAATAGTTCTCGAGGAGTACTGTAGTTCCTGATAGGTTTTAACTATAGTTCTACTTAAAATTGAGGTGCTACACGAATGTCACTCCAGCACCGCACTTTTTTAAAATCTCTTAAAAATGATTCAACAATAGGCTTTTTCAATAGTTCTCGAGGAGTACTGTAGTTCCTGATAGGTTTTAACTATAGTTCTACTTAAAATTGTGGTGCTACACGAATGTCACTCCAGCACCGCACTTTTTTAAAATCTCTTAAAAATGATTCAACAATAGGCTTTTTCAATAGTTCTCGAGGAGTACTGTAGTTCCTGATAGGTTTTAACTATAGTTCTACTTAAAATTATGGTGATACACGGGTATCACTCCAGCACCGCACTTTTTTAAAATCTCTTAAAAATGATCCAACAATAGGCTTTTTCAATAGTTCTCGAGGAGTACTGTAGTTCCTGATAGGTTTCAACTATAGTTCTACTTAAAATTGAGGTGCTACACGAATGTCACTCCAGCACCGCACTTTTTTAAAATCTCTTAAAAATGATTCAACAATAGGCTTTTTTAATAGTTCTCGAGGAGTACTGTAGTTCCTGATAGGTTTTAACTATAGTTCTACTTAAAATTGTGGTGCTACACGAATGTCACTCCAGCACCGCACTTTTTTAAAATCTCTTAAAAATGATTCAACAATAGGCTTTTTCAATAGTTCTCGAGGAGTACTGTAGTTCCTGATAGGTTTTAACTATAGTTCTACTTAAAATTGAGGTGCTACACGAATGTCACTCCAGCACCGCACTTTTTCAAAATCTCTTAAAAATGATTCAACAATAGGCTTTTTCAATAGTTCTCGAGGAGTACTGTAGTTCCTGATAGGTTTTAACTATAGTTCTACTTAAAATTGTGGTGCTACACGAATGTCACTCCAGCACCGCACTTTTTTAAAATCTCTTAAAAATGATTCAACAATAGGCTTTTTCAATAGTTCTCGAGGAGTACTGTAGTTCCTGATAGGTTTTAACTATAGTTCTACTTAAAATTATGGTGATACACGGGTATCACTCCAGCACCGCACTTTTTCAAAATCTCTTAAAAATGATTCAACAATAGGCTTTTTCAATAGTTCTCGAGGAGTACTGTAGTTCCTGATAGGTTTTAACTATAGTTCTACTTAAAATTGTGGTGCTACACGAATGTCACTCCAGCACCGCACTTTTTTAAAATCTCTTAAAAATGATTCAACAATAGGCTTTTTCAATAGTTCTCGAGGAGTACTGTAGTTCCTGATAGGTTTTAACTATAGTTCTACTTAAAATTATGGTGATACACGGGTATCACTCCAGCACCGCACTTTTTTAAAATCTCTTAAAAATGATCCAACAATAGGCTTTTTCAATAGTTCTCGAGGAGTACTGTAGTTCCTGATAGGTTTCAACTATAGTTCTACTTAAAATTGAGGTGCTACACGAATGTCACTCCAGCACCGCACTTTTTTAAAATCTCTTAAAAATGATTCAACAATAGGCTTTTTTAATAGTTCTCGAGGAGTACTGTAGTTCCTGATAGGTTTTAACTATAGTTCTACTTAAAATTATGGTGATACACGGGTATCACTCCAGCACCGCACTTTTTTAAAATCTCTTAAATATGATTCAACAATAGGCTTTTTTAATAGTTCTCGAGGAGTACTGTAGTTCCTGATAGGTTTCAACTATAGTTCTACTTAAAATTGAGGTGCTACACGAATGTCACTCCAGCACCGCACTTTTTTAAAATCTCTTAAAAATGATTCAACAATAGGCTTTTTTAATAGTTCTCGAGGAGTACTGTAGTTCCTGATAGGTTTTAACTATAGTTCTACTTAAAATTATGGTGATACACGGGTATCACTCCAGCACCGCACTTTTTTAAAATCTCTTAAAAATGATTCAACAATAGGCTTTTTCAATAGTTCTCGAGGAGTACTGTAGTTCCTGATAGGTTTTAACTATAGTTCTACTTAAAATTGTGGTGCTACACGAATGTCACTCCAGCACCGCACTTTTTTAAAATCTCTTAAAAATGATTCAACAATAGGCTTTTTCAATAGTTCTCGAGGAGTACTGTAGTTCCTGATAGGTTTTAACTATAGTTCTACTTAAAATTGAGGTGCTACACGGGTATCACTCCAGCACCGCACTTTTTTAAAATCTCTTAAAAATGATTCAACAATAGGCTTTTTCAATAGTTCTCGAGGAGTACTGTAGTTCCTGATAGGTTTTAACTATAGTTCTACTTAAAATTGTGGTGCTACACGAATGTCACTCCAGCACCGCACTTTTTTAAAATCTCTTAAAAATGATTCAACAATAGGCTTTTTCAATAGTTCTCGAGGAGTACTGTAGTTCCTGATAGGTTTTAACTATAGTTCTACTTAAAATTATGGTGATACACGGGTATCACTCCAGCACCGCACTTTTTTAAAATCTCTTAAAAATGATCCAACAATAGGCTTTTTCAATAGTTCTCGAGGAGTACTGTAGTTCCTGATAGGTTTCAACTATAGTTCTACTTAAAATTGAGGTGCTACACGAATGTCACTCCAGCACCGCACTTTTTTAAAATCTCTTAAAAATGATTCAACAATAGGCTTTTTTAATAGTTCTCGAGGAGTACTGTAGTTCCTGATAGGTTTTAACTATAGTTCTACTTAAAATTATGGTGATACACGGGTATCACTCCAGCACCGCACTTTTTTAAAATCTCTTAAATATGATTCAACAATAGGCTTTTTTAATAGTTCTCGAGGAGTACTGTAGTTCCTGATAGGTTTCAACTATAGTTCTACTTAAAATTGAGGTGCTACACGAATGTCACTCCAGCACCGCACTTTTTTAAAATCTCTTAAAAATGATTCAACAATAGGCTTTTTTAATAGTTCTCGAGGAGTACTGTAGTTCCTGATAGGTTTTAACTATAGTTCTACTTAAAATTATGGTGATACACGGGTATCACTCCAGCACCGCACTTTTTTAAAATCTCTTAAAAATGATTCAACAATAGGCTTTTTCAATAGTTCTCGAGGAGTACTGTAGTTCCTGATAGGTTTTAACTATAGTTCTACTTAAAATTGTGGTGCTACACGAATGTCACTCCAGCACCGCACTTTTTTAAAATCTCTTAAAAATGATTCAACAATAGGCTTTTTCAATAGTTCTCGAGGAGTACTGTAGTTCCTGATAGGTTTTAACTATAGTTCTACTTAAAATTGAGGTGCTACACGAATGTCACTCCAGCACCGCACTTTTTTAAAATCTCTTAAAAATGATTCAACAATAGGCTTTTTCAATAGTTCTCGAGGAGTACTGTAGTTCCTGATAGGTTTTAACTATAGTTCTACTTAAAATTGAGGTGCTACACGAATGTCACTCCAGCACCGCACTTTTTTAAAATCTCTTAAAAATGATTCAACAATAGGCTTTTTCAATAGTTCTCGAGGAGTACTGTAGTTCCTGATAGGTTTTAACTATAGTTCTACTTAAAATTGAGGTGCTACACGAATGTCACTCCAGCACCGCACTTTTTTAAAATCTCTTAAAAATGATCCAACAATAGGCTTTTTCAATAGTTCTCGAGGAGTACTGTAGTTCCTGATAGGTTTCAACTATAGTTCTACTTAAAATTGAGGTGCTACACGAATGTCACTCCAGCACCGCACTTTTTTAAAATCTCTTAAAAATGATTCAACAATAGGCTTTTTTAATAGTTCTCGAGGAGTACTGTAGTTCCTGATAGGTTTTAACTATAGTTCTACTTAAAATTATGGTGATACACGGGTATCACTCCAGCACCGCACTTTTTTAAAATCTCTTAAATATGATTCAACAATAGGCTTTTTTAATAGTTCTCGAGGAGTACTGTAGTTCCTGATAGGTTTTAACTATAGTTCTACTTAAAATTGAGGTGCTACACGAATGTCACTCCAGCACCGCACTTTTTTAAAATCTCTTAAAAATGATTCAACAATAGGCTTTTTCAATAGTTCTCGAGGAGTACTGTAGTTCCTGATAGGTTTTAACTATAGTTCTACTTAAAATTGTGGTGCTACACGAATGTCACTCCAGCACCGCACTTTTTTAAAATCTCTTAAAAATGATTCAACAATAGGCTTTTTCAATAGTTCTCGAGGAGTACTGTAGTTCCTGATAGGTTTTAACTATAGTTCTACTTAAAATTATGGTGATACACGGGTATCACTCCAGCACCGCACTTTTTCAAAATCTCTTAAAAATGATTCAACAATAGGCTTTTTCAATAGTTCTCGAGGAGTACTGTAGTTCCTGATAGGTTTTAACTATAGTTCTACTTAAAATTGTGGTGCTACACGAATGTCACTCCAGCACCGCACTTTTTTAAAATCTCTTAAAAATGATTCAACAATAGGCTTTTTCAATAGTTCTCGAGGAGTACTGTAGTTCCTGATAGGTTTTAACTATAGTTCTACTTAAAATTATGGTGATACACGGGTATCACTCCAGCACCGCACTTTTTTAAAATCTCTTAAAAATGATCCAACAATAGGCTTTTTCAATAGTTCTCGAGGAGTACTGTAGTTCCTGATAGGTTTCAACTATAGTTCTACTTAAAATTGAGGTGCTACACGAATGTCACTCCAGCACCGCACTTTTTTAAAATCTCTTAAAAATGATTCAACAATAGGCTTTTTTAATAGTTCTCGAGGAGTACTGTAGTTCCTGATAGGTTTTAACTATAGTTCTACTTAAAATTATGGTGATACACGGGTATCACTCCAGCACCGCACTTTTTTAAAATCTCTTAAATATGATTCAACAATAGGCTTTTTTAATAGTTCTCGAGGAGTACTGTAGTTCCTGATAGGTTTCAACTATAGTTCTACTTAAAATTGAGGTGCTACACGAATGTCACTCCAGCACCGCACTTTTTTAAAATCTCTTAAAAATGATTCAACAATAGGCTTTTTTAATAGTTCTCGAGGAGTACTGTAGTTCCTGATAGGTTTTAACTATAGTTCTACTTAAAATTATGGTGATACACGGGTATCACTCCAGCACCGCACTTTTTTAAAATCTCTTAAAAATGATTCAACAATAGGCTTTTTCAATAGTTCTCGAGGAGTACTGTAGTTCCTGATAGGTTTTAACTATAGTTCTACTTAAAATTGTGGTGCTACACGAATGTCACTCCAGCACCGCACTTTTTTAAAATCTCTTAAAAATGATTCAACAATAGGCTTTTTCAATAGTTCTCGAGGAGTACTGTAGTTCCTGATAGGTTTTAACTATAGTTCTACTTAAAATTGAGGTGCTACACGAATGTCACTCCAGCACCGCACTTTTTTAAAATCTCTTAAAAATGATTCAACAATAGGCTTTTTCAATAGTTCTCGAGGAGTACTGTAGTTCCTGATAGGTTTTAACTATAGTTCTACTTAAAATTATGGTGATACACGGGTATCACTCCAGCACCGCACTTTTTCAAAATCTCTTAAAAATGATTCAACAATAGGCTTTTTCAATAGTTCTCGAGAAGTACTGTAGTTCCTGATAGGTTTTAACTATAGTTCTACTTAAAATTATGGTGATACACGGGTATCACTCCAGCACCGCACTTTTTTAAAATCTCTTAAAAATGATCCATTGTTAGGTGCTAAAAATGATTCAATGTAACATTGTCAAAACACGAATTTTCCAAAATATGAGGTGCTACACGGGTGTCAGCACCGCACTTTTTTAAAAATCTTAAAAATGATTCAACAATAGGCTTTTTCAATAGTTCTCGAAGAGTTCTATAGTTCCTGATAGGTTTTAACAATAGTTCTGCTACGTAACATTGTCAAAACACGAATTTTCCAAAATATGAGGTGCTACACGGGTGTCAGCACCGCACTTTTTTAAAAATCTTAAAAATGATTCAACAATAGGCTTTTTCAATAGTTCTCGAAGAGTTCTATAGTTCCTGATAGGTTTTAATAATAGTTCTGCTACGTAACATTGTGAAAATAGAAATTTTCCAAAATATGAGGTGCCACACGGGTGTCAGCACCGCACTTTTTTAAAAATCTTAAAAATGATTCAACAATAGGCTTTTTCAATAGTTCTCGAAGAGTTCTATAGTTCCTGATAGGTTTTAACAATAGTTCTGCTACGTAACATTGTCAAAACACGAATTTTCCAAAATATGAGGTGCTACACGGGTGTCAGCACCGCACTTTTTTAAAAATCTTAAAAATGATTCAACAATAGGCTTTTTCAATAGTTCTCGAAGAGTTCTATAGTTCCTGATAGGTTTTAATAATAGTTCTGCTACGTAACATTGTGAAAATAGAAATTTTCCAAAATATGAGGTGCCACACGGGTGTCAGCACCGCACTTTTTTAAAAATCTTAAAAATGATTCAACAATAGGCTTTTTCAATAGTTCTCAAAGAGTTCTATAGTTCCTGATAGGTTTTAATAATAGTTCTGCTACGTAACATTGTGAAAATAGAAATTTTCGAAAATATGAGGTGCTACACGGGTGTCAGCACCGCACTTTTTTAAAAATCTTAAAAATGATTCAACAATAGGCTTTTTCAATAGTTCTCGAAGAGTTCTATAGTTCCTGATAGGTTTTAACAATAGTTCTGCTACGTAACATTGTCAAAACACGAATTTTCCAAAATATGAGGTGCTACACGGGTGTCAGCACCGCACTTTTTTAAAAATCTTAAAAATGATTCAACAATAGGCTTTTTCAATAGTTCTCGAAGAGTTCTATAGTTCCTGATAGGTTTTAACAATAGTTCTGCTACGTAACATTGTCAAAACACGAATTTTCCAAAATATGAGGTGCTACACGGGTGTCAGCACCGCACTTTTTTAAAAATCTTAAAAATGATTCAACAATAGGCTTTTTCAATAGTTCTCGAAGAGTTCTATAGTTCCTGATAGGTTTTAATAATAGTTCTGCTACGTAACATTGTGAAAATAGAAATTTTCCAAAATATGAGGTGCCACACGGGTGTCAGCACCGCACTTTTTTAAAAATCTTAAAAATGATTCAACAATAGGCTTTTTCAATAGTTCTCGAAGAGTTCTATAGTTCCTGATAGGTTTTAATAATAGTTCTGCTACGTAACATTGTGAAAATAGAAATTTTCCAAAATATGAGGTGCCACACGGGTGTCAGCACCGCACTTTTTTAAAAATCTTAAAAATGATTCAACAATAGGCTTTTTCAATAGTTCTCGAAGAGTTCTATAGTTCCTGATAGGTTTTAATAATAGTTCTGCTACGTAACATTGTGAAAATAGAAATTTTCCAAAATATGAGGTGCCACACGGGTGTCAGCACCGCACTTTTTTAAAAATCTTAAAAATGATTCAACAATAGGCTTTTTCAATAGTTCTCGAAGAGTTCTATAGTTCCTGATAGGTTTTAACAATAGTTCTGCTACGTAACATTGTCAAAACACGAATTTTCCAAAATATGAGGTGCTACACGGGTGTCAGCACCGCACTTTTTTAAAAATCTTAAAAATGATTCAACAATAGGCTTTTTCAATAGTTCTCGAAGAGTTCTATAGTTCCTGATAGGTTTTAATAATAGTTCTGCTACGTAACATTGTGAAAATAGAAATTTTCCAAAATATGAGGTGCCACACGGGTGTCAGCACCGCACTTTTTTAAAAATCTTAAAAATGATTCAACAATAGGCTTTTTCAATAGTTCTCAAAGAGTTCTATAGTTCCTGATAGGTTTTAATAATAGTTCTGCTACGTAACATTGTGAAAATAGAAATTTTCGAAAATATGAGGTGCTACACGGGTGTCAGCACCGCACTTTTTTAAAAATCTTAAAAATGATTCAACAATAGGCTTTTTCAATAGTTCTCGAAGAGTTCTATAGTTCCTGATAGGTTTTAACAATAGTTCTGCTACGTAACATTGTCAAAACACGAATTTTCCAAAATATGAGGTGCTACACGGGTGTCAGCACCGCACTTTTTTAAAAATCTTAAAAATGATTCAACAATAGGCTTTTTCAATAGTTCTCGAAGAGTTCTATAGTTCCTGATAGGTTTTAACAATAGTTCTGCTACGTAACATTGTCAAAACACGAATTTTCCAAAATATGAGGTGCTACACGGGTGTCAGCACCGCACTTTTTTAAAAATCTTAAAAATGATTCAACAATAGGCTTTTTCAATAGTTCTCGAAGAGTTCTATAGTTCCTGATAGGTTTTAATAATAGTTCTGCTACGTAACATTGTGAAAATAGAAATTTTCCAAAATATGAGGTGCCACACGGGTGTCAGCACCGCACTTTTTTAAAAATCTTAAAAATGATTCAACAATAGGCTTTTTCAATAGTTCTCGAAGAGTTCTATAGTTCCTGATAGGTTTTAATAATAGTTCTGCTACGTAACATTGTGAAAATAGAAATTTTCCAAAATATGAGGTGCCACACGGGTGTCAGCACCGCACTTTTTTAAAAATCTTAAAAATGATTCAACAATAGGCTTTTTCAATAGTTCTCGAAGAGTTCTATAGTTCCTGATAGGTTTTAACAATAGTTCTGCTACGTAACATTGTCAAAACACGAATTTTCCAAAATATGAGGTGCTACACGGGTGTCAGCACCGCACTTTTTTAAAAATCTTAAAAATGATTCAACAATAGGCTTTTTCAATAGTTCTCGAAGAGTTCTATAGTTCCTGATAGGTTTTAACAATAGTTCTGCTACGTAACATTGTCAAAACACGAATTTTCCAAAATATGAGGTGCTACACGGGTGTCAGCACCGCACTTTTTTAAAAATCTTAAAAATGATTCAACAATAGGCTTTTTCAATAGTTCTCGAAGAGTTCTATAGTTCCTGATAGGTTTTAATAATAGTTCTGCTACGTAACATTGTGAAAATAGAAATTTTCCAAAATATGAGGTGCCACACGGGTGTCAGCACCGCACTTTTTTAAAAATCTTAAAAATGATTCAACAATAGGCTTTTTCAATAGTTCTCGAAGAGTTCTATAGTTCCTGATAGGTTTTAACAATAGTTCTGCTACGTAACATTGTCAAAACACGAATTTTCCAAAATATGAGGTGCTACACGGGTGTCAGCACCGCACTTTTTTAAAAATCTTAAAAATGATTCAACAATAGGCTTTTTCAATAGTTCTCGAAGAGTTCTATAGTTCCTGATAGGTTTTAATAATAGTTCTGCTACGTAACATTGTGAAAATAGAAATTTTCCAAAATATGAGGTGCCACACGGGTGTCAGCACCGCACTTTTTTAAAAATCTTAAAAATGATTCAACAATAGGCTTTTTCAATAGTTCTCAAAGAGTTCTATAGTTCCTGATAGGTTTTAATAATAGTTCTGCTACGTAACATTGTGAAAATAGAAATTTTCGAAAATATGAGGTGCTACACGGGTGTCAGCACCGCACTTTTTTAAAAATCTTAAAAATGATTCAACAATAGGCTTTTTCAATAGTTCTCGAAGAGTTCTATAGTTCCTGATAGGTTTTAACAATAGTTCTGCTACGTAACATTGTCAAAACACGAATTTTCCAAAATATGAGGTGCTACACGGGTGTCAGCACCGCACTTTTTTAAAAATCTTAAAAATGATTCAACAATAGGCTTTTTCAATAGTTCTCGAAGAGTTCTATAGTTCCTGATAGGTTTTAACAATAGTTCTGCTACGTAACATTGTCAAAACACGAATTTTCCAAAATATGAGGTGCTACACGGGTGTCAGCACCGCACTTTTTTAAAAATCTTAAAAATGATTCAACAATAGGCTTTTTCAATAGTTCTCGAAGAGTTCTATAGTTCCTGATAGGTTTTAATAATAGTTCTGCTACGTAACATTGTGAAAATAGAAATTTTCCAAAATATGAGGTGCCACACGGGTGTCAGCACCGCACTTTTTTAAAAATCTTAAAAATGATTCAACAATAGGCTTTTTCAATAGTTCTCGAAGAGTTCTATAGTTCCTGATAGGTTTTAATAATAGTTCTGCTACGTAACATTGTGAAAATAGAAATTTTCCAAAATATGAGGTGCCACACGGGTGTCAGCACCGCACTTTTTTCAAAATCTTAAAAATGATTCAACAATAGGCTTTTTCAATAGTTCTCGAAGAGTTCTATAGTTCCTGATAGGTTTTAACAATAGTTCTGCTACGTAACATTGTCAAAACACGAATTTTCCAAAATATGAGGTGCTACACGGGTGTCAGCACCGCACTTTTTTAAAAATCTTAAAAATGATTCAACAATAGGCTTTTTCAATAGTTCTCGAAGAGTTCTATAGTTCCTGATAGGTTTTAACAATAGTTCTGCTACGTAACATTGTCAAAACACGAATTTTCCAAAATATGAGGTGCTACACGGGTGTCAGCACCGCACTTTTTTAAAAATCTTAAAAATGATTCAACAATAGGCTTTTTCAATAGTTCTCGAAGAGTTCTATAGTTCCTGATAGGTTTTAATAATAGTTCTGCTACGTAACATTGTGAAAATAGAAATTTTCCAAAATATGAGGTGCCACACGGGTGTCAGCACCGCACTTTTTTAAAAATCTTAAAAATGATTCAACAATAGGCTTTTTCAATAGTTCTCAAAGAGTTCTATAGTTCCTGATAGGTTTTAATAATAGTTCTGCTACGTAACATTGTGAAAATAGAAATTTTCGAAAATATGAGGTGCTACACGGGTGTCAGCACCGCACTTTTTTAAAAATCTTAAAAATGATTCAACAATAGGCTTTTTCAATAGTTCTCGAAGAGTTCTATAGTTCCTGATAGGTTTTAACAATAGTTCTGCTACGTAACATTGTCAAAACACGAATTTTCCAAAATATGAGGTGCTACACGGGTGTCAGCACCGCACTTTTTTAAAAATCTTAAAAATGATTCAACAATAGGCTTTTTCAATAGTTCTCGAAGAGTTCTATAGTTCCTGATAGGTTTTAACAATAGTTCTGCTACGTAACATTGTCAAAACACGAATTTTCCAAAATATGAGGTGCTACACGGGTGTCAGCACCGCACTTTTTTAAAAATCTTAAAAATGATTCAACAATAGGCTTTTTCAATAGTTCTCGAAGAGTTCTATAGTTCCTGATAGGTTTTAACAATAGTTCTGCTACGTAACATTGTCAAAACACGAATTTTCCAAAATATGAGGTGCTACACGGGTGTCAGCACCGCACTTTTTTAAAAATCTTAAAAATGATTCAACAATAGGCTTTTTCAATAGTTCTCGAAGAGTTCTATAGTTCCTGATAGGTTTTAACAATAGTTCTGCTACGTAACATTGTCAAAACACGAATTTTCCAAAATATGAGGTGCTACACGGGTGTCAGCACCGCACTTTTTTAAAAATCTTAAAAATGATTCAACAATAGGCTTTTTCAATAGTTCTCGAAGAGTTCTATAGTTCCTGATAGGTTTTAACAATAGTTCTGCTACGTAACATTGTCAAAACACGAATTTTCCAAAATATGAGGTGCTACACGGGTGTCAGCACCGCACTTTTTTAAAAATCTTAAAAATGATTCAACAATAGGCTTTTTCAATAGTTCTCGAAGAGTTCTATAGTTCCTGATAGGTTTTAACAATAGTTCTGCTACGTAACATTGTCAAAACACGAATTTTCCAAAATATGAGGTGCTACACGGGTGTCAGCACCGCACTTTTTTAAAAATCTTAAAAATGATTCAACAATAGGCTTTTTCAATACTTCTCGAAGAGTTCTATAGTTCCTGATAGGTTTTAATAATAGTTCTGCTACGTAACATTGTGAAAATAGAAATTTTCCAAAATATGAGGTGCCACACGGGTGTCAGCACCGCACTTTTTTAAAAATCTTAAAAATGATTCAACAATAGGCTTTTTCAATAGTTCTCGAAGAGTTCTATAGTTCCTGATAGGTTTTAATAATAGTTCTGCTACGTAACATTGTGAAAATAGAAATTTTCCAAAATATGAGGTGCCACACGGGTGTCAGCACCGCACTTTTTTAAAAATCTTAAAAATGATTCAACAATAGGCTTTTTCAATAGTTCTCGAAGAGTTCTATAGTTCCTGATAGGTTTTAACAATAGTTCTGCTACGTAACATTGTCAAAACACGAATTTTCCAAAATATGAGGTGCTACACGGGTGTCAGCACCGCACTTTTTTAAAAATCTTAAAAATGATTCAACAATAGGCTTTTTCAATAGTTCTCGAAGAGTTCTATAGTTCCTGATAGGTTTTAACAATAGTTCTGCTACGTAACATTGTCAAAACACGAATTTTCCAAAATATGAGGTGCTACACGGGTGTCAGCACCGCACTTTTTTAAAAATCTTAAAAATGATTCAACAATAGGCTTTTTCAATAGTTCTCGAAGAGTTCTATAGTTCCTGATAGGTTTTAATAATAGTTCTGCTACGTAACATTGTGAAAATAGAAATTTTCCAAAATATGAGGTGCCACACGGGTGTCAGCACCGCACTTTTTTAAAAATCTTAAAAATGATTCAACAATAGGCTTTTTCAATAGTTCTCGAAGAGTTCTATAGTTCCTGATAGGTTTTAATAATAGTTCTGCTACGTAACATTGTGAAAATAGAAATTTTCCAAAATATGAGGTTCCACACGGGTGTCAGCACCGTACTTTTTTAAAAATCTTAAAAATGATTCAACAATAGGCTTTTTCAATAGTTCTCAAAGAGTTCTATAGTTCCTGATAGGTTTTAATAATAGTTCTGCTACGTAACATTGTGAAAATAGAAATTTTCGAAAATATGAGGTGCTACACGGGTGTCAGCACCGCACTTTTTTAAAAATCTTAAAAATGATTCAACAATAGGCTTTTTCAATAGTTCTCGAAGAGTTCTATAGTTCCTGATAGGTTTTAACAATAGTTCTGCTACGTAACATTGTCAAAACACGAATTTTCCAAAATATGAGGTGCTACACGGGTGTCAGCACCGCACTTTTTTAAAAATCTTAAAAATGATTCAACAATAGGCTTTTTCAATAGTTCTCGAAGAGTTCTATAGTTCCTGATAGGTTTTAACAATAGTTCTGCTACGTAACATTGTCAAAACACGAATTTTCCAAAATATGAGGTGCTACACGGGTGTCAGCACCGCACTTTTTTAAAAATCTTAAAAATGATTCAACAATAGGCTTTTTCAATAGTTCTCGAAGAGTTCTATAGTTCCTGATAGGTTTTAATAATAGTTCTGCTACGTAACATTGTGAAAATAGAAATTTTCCAAAATATGAGGTGCCACACGGGTGTCAGCACCGCACTTTTTTAAAAATCTTAAAAATGATTCAACAATAGGCTTTTTCAATAGTTCTCGAAGAGTTCTATAGTTCCTGATAGGTTTTAATAATAGTTCTGCTACGTAACATTGTGAAAATAGAAATTTTCCAAAATATGAGGTTCCACACGGGTGTCAGCACCGTACTTTTTTAAAAATCTTAAAAATGATTCAACAATAGGCTTTTTCAATAGTTCTCAAAGAGTTCTATAGTTCCTGATAGGTTTTAATAATAGTTCTGCTACGTAACATTGTGAAAATAGAAATTTTCGAAAATATGAGGTGCTACACGGGTGTCAGCACCGCACTTTTTTAAAAATCTTAAAAATGATTCAACAATAGGCTTTTTCAATAGTTCTCGAAGAGTTCTATAGTTCCTGATAGGTTTTAACAATAGTTCTGCTACGTAACATTGTCAAAACACGAATTTTCCAAAATATGAGGTGCTACACGGGTGTCAGCACCGCACTTTTTTAAAAATCTTAAAAATGATTCAACAATAGGCTTTTTCAATAGTTCTCGAAGAGTTCTATAGTTCCTGATAGGTTTTAACAATAGTTCTGCTACGTAACATTGTCAAAACACGAATTTTCCAAAATATGAGGTGCTACACGGGTGTCAGCACCGCACTTTTTTAAAAATCTTAAAAATGATTCAACAATAGGCTTTTTCAATAGTTCTCGAAGAGTTCTATAGTTCCTGATAGGTTTTAATAATAGTTCTGCTACGTAACATTGTGAAAATAGAAATTTTCCAAAATATGAGGTGCCACACGGGTGTCAGCACCGCACTTTTTTAAAAATCTTAAAAATGATTCAACAATAGGCTTTTTCAATAGTTCTCGAAGAGTTCTATAGTTCCTGATAGGTTTTAATAATAGTTCTGCTACGTAACATTGTGAAAATAGAAATTTTCCAAAATATGAGGTGCCACACGGGTGTCAGCACCGCACTTTTTTAAAAATCTTAAAAATGATTCAACAATAGGCTTTTTCAATAGTTCTCGAAGAGTTCTATAGTTCCTGATAGGTTTTAATAATAGTTCTGCTACGTAACATTGTGAAAATAGAAATTTTCCAAAATATGAGGTGCTACACGGGTGTCAGCACCGCACTTTTTTAAAAATCTTAAAAATGATTCAACAATAGGCTTTTTCAATAGTTCTCGAAGAGTTCTATAGTTCCTGATAGGTTTTAACAATAGTTCTGCTACGTAACATTGTCAAAACACGAATTTTCCAAAATATGAGGTGCTACACGGATGTCAGCACCGCACTTTTTTAAAAATCTTAAAAATGATTCAACAATAGGCTTTTTCAATAGTTCTCGAAGAGTTCTATAGTTCCTGATAGGTTTTAATAATAGTTCTGCTACGTAACATTGTGAAAATAGAAATTTTCCAAAATATGAGGTGCCACACGGGTGTCAGCACCGCACTTTTTTAAAAATCTTAAAAATGATTCAACGATAGGCTTTTTCAATAGTTCTCGAAGAGTTCTATAGTTCCTGATAGGTTTTAATAATAGTTCTGCTACGTAACATTGTGAAAATAGAAATTTTCCAAAATATGAGGTTCCACACGGGTGTCAGCACCGTACTTTTTTAAAAATCTTAAAAATGATTCAACAATAGGCTTTTTCAATAGTTCTCAAAGAGTTCTATAGTTCCTGATAGGTTTTAATAATAGTTCTGCTACGTAACATTGTGAAAATAGAAATTTTCGAAAATATGAGGTGCTACACGGGTGTCAGCACCGCACTTTTTTAAAAATCTTAAAAATGATTCAACAATAGGCTTTTTCAATAGTTCTCGAAGAGTTCTATAGTTCCTGATAGGTTTTAACAATAGTTCTGCTACGTAACATTGTCAAAACACGAATTTTCCAAAATATGAGGTGCTACACGGGTGTCAGCACCGCACTTTTTTAAAAATCTTAAAAATGATTCAACAATAGGCTTTTTCAATAGTTCTCGAAGAGTTCTATAGTTCCTGATAGGTTTTAACAATAGTTCTGCTACGTAACATTGTCAAAACACGAATTTTCCAAAATATGAGGTGCTACACGGGTGTCAGCACCGCACTTTTTTAAAAATCTTAAAAATGATTCAACAATAGGCTTTTTCAATAGTTCTCGAAGAGTTCTATAGTTCCTGATAGGTTTTAACAATAGTTCTGCTACGTAACATTGTCAAAACACGAATTTTCCAAAATATGAGGTGCTACACGGGTGTCAGCACCGCACTTTTTTAAAAATCTTAAAAATGATTCAACAATAGGCTTTGTCAATAGTTCTCGAAGAGTTCTATAGTTCCTGATAGGTTTTAATAATAGTTCTGCTACGTAACATTGTGAAAATAGAAATTTTCCAAAATATGAGGTGCCACACGGGTGTCAGCACCGCACTTTTTTAAAAATCTTAAAAATGATTCAACAATAGGCTTTTTCAATAGTTCTCGAAGAGTTCTATAGTTCCTGATAGGTTTTAATAATAGTTCTGCTACGTAACATTGTGAAAATAGAAATTTTCCAAAATATGAGGTGCCACACGGGTGTCAGCACCGCACGTTTTTAAAAATCTTAAAAATGATTCAACAATAGGCTTTTTCAATAGTTCTCGAAGAGTTCTATAGTTCCTGATAGGTTTTAACAATAGTTCTGCTACGTAACATTGTCAAAACACGAATTTTCCAAAATATGAGGTGCTACACGGGTGTCAGCACCGCACTTTTTTAAAAATCTTAAAAATGATTCAACAATAGGCTTTTCCAATAGTTCTCGAAGAGTTCTATAGTTCCTGATAGGTTTTAACAATAGTTCTGCTACGTAACATTGTCAAAACACGAATTTTCCAAAATATGAGGTGCTACACGGGTGTCAGCACCGCACTTTTTTAAAAATCTTAAAAATGATTCAACAATAGGCTTTTTCAATAGTTCTCGAAGAGTTCTATAGTTCCTGATAGGTTTTAATAATAGTTCTGCTACGTAACATTGTGAAAATAGAAATTTTCCAAAATATGAGGTGCCACACGGGTGTCAGCACCGCACTTTTTTAAAAATCTTAAAAATGATTCAACAATAGGCTTTTTCAATAGTTCTCGAAGAGTTCTATAGTTCCTGATAGGTTTTAACAATAGTTCTGCTACGTAACATTGTCAAAACACGAATTTTCCAAAATATGAGGTGCTACACGGGTGTCAGCACCGCACTTTTTTAAAAATCTTAAAAATGATTCAACAATAGGCTTTTTCAATAGTTCTCGAAGAGTTCTATAGTTCCTGATAGGTTTTAATAATAGTTCTGCTACGTAACATTGTGAAAATAGAAATTTTCCAAAATATGAGGTTCCACACGGGTGTCAGCACCGTACTTTTTTAAAAATCTTAAAAATGATTCAACAATAGGCTTTTTCAATAGTTCTCAAAGAGTTCTATAGTTCCTGATAGGTTTTAATAATAGTTCTGCTACGTAACATTGTGAAAATAGAAATTTTCGAAAATATGAGGTGCTACACGGGTGTCAGCACCGCACTTTTTTAAAAATCTTAAAAATGATTCAACAATAGGCTTTTTCAATAGTTCTCGAAGAGTTCTATAGTTCCTGATAGGTTTTAACAATAGTTCTGCTACGTAACATTGTCAAAACACGAATTTTCCAAAATATGAGGTGCTACACGGGTGTCAGCACCGCACTTTTTTAAAAATCTTAAAAATGATTCAACAATAGGCTTTTTCAATAGTTCTCGAAGAGTTCTATAGTTCCTGATAGGTTTTAACAATAGTTCTGCTACGTAACATTGTCAAAACACGAATTTTCCAAAATATGAGGTGCTACACGGGTGTCAGCACCGCACTTTTTTAAAAATCTTAAAAATGATTCAACAATAGGCTTTTTCAATAGTTCTCGAAGAGTTCTATAGTTCCTGATAGGTTTTAACAATAGTTCTGCTACGTAACATTGTCAAAACACGAATTTTCCAAAATATGAGGTGCTACACGGGTGTCAGCACCGCACTTTTTTAAAAATCTTAAAAATGATTCAACAATAGGCTTTTTCAATAGTTCTCGAAGAGTTCTATAGTTCCTGATAGGTTTTAATAATAGTTCTGCTACGTAACATTGTGAAAATAGAAATTTTCCAAAATATGAGGTTCCACACGGGTGTCAGCACCGTACTTTTTTAAAAATCTTAAAAATGATTCAACAATAGGCTTTTTCAATAGTTCTCAAAGAGTTCTATAGTTCCTGATAGGTTTTAATAATAGTTCTGCTACGTAACATTGTGAAAATAGAAATTTTCGAAAATATGAGGTGCTACACGGGTGTCAGCACCGCACTTTTTTAAAAATCTTAAAAATGATTCAACAATAGGCTTTTTCAATAGTTCTCGAAGAGTTCTATAGTTCCTGATAGGTTTTAACAATAGTTCTGCTACGTAACATTGTCAAAACACGAATTTTCCAAAATATGAGGTGCTACACGGGTGTCAGCACCGCACTTTTTTAAAAATCTTAAAAATGATTCAACAATAGGCTTTTTCAATAGTTCTCGAAGAGTTCTATAGTTCCTGATAGGTTTTAACAATAGTTCTGCTACGTAACATTGTCAAAACACGAATTTTCCAAAATATGAGGTGCTACACGGGTGTCAGCACCGCACTTTTTTAAAAATCTTAAAAATGATTCAACAATAGGCTTTTTCAATAGTTCTCGAAGAGTTCTATAGTTCCTGATAGGTTTTAACAATAGTTCTGCTACGTAACATTGTCAAAACACGAATTTTCCAAAATATGAGGTGCTACACGGGTGTCAGCACCGCACTTTTTTAAAAATCTTAAAAATGATTCAACAATAGGCTTTGTCAATAGTTCTCGAAGAGTTCTATAGTTCCTGATAGGTTTTAATAATAGTTCTGCTACGTAACATTGTGAAAATAGAAATTTTCCAAAATATGAGGTGCCACACGGGTGTCAGCACCGCACTTTTTTAAAAATCTTAAAAATGATTCAACAATAGGCTTTTTCAATAGTTCTCGAAGAGTTCTATAGTTCCTGATAGGTTTTAATAATAGTTCTGCTACGTAACATTGTGAAAATAGAAATTTTCCAAAATATGAGGTGCCACACGGGTGTCAGCACCGCACGTTTTTAAAAATCTTAAAAATGATTCAACAATAGGCTTTTTCAATAGTTCTCGAAGAGTTCTATAGTTCCTGATAGGTTTTAACAATAGTTCTGCTACGTAACATTGTCAAAACACGAATTTTCCAAAATATGAGGTGCTACACGGGTGTCAGCACCGCACTTTTTTAAAAATCTTAAAAATGATTCAACAATAGGCTTTTCCAATAGTTCTCGAAGAGTTCTATAGTTCCTGATAGGTTTTAACAATAGTTCTGCTACGTAACATTGTCAAAACACGAATTTTCCAAAATATGAGGTGCTACACGGGTGTCAGCACCGCACTTTTTTAAAAATCTTAAAAATGATTCAACAATAGGCTTTTTCAATAGTTCTCGAAGAGTTCTATAGTTCCTGATAGGTTTTAACAATAGTTCTGCTACGTAACATTGTCAAAACACGAATTTTCCAAAATATGAGGTGCTACACGGGTGTCAGCACCGCACTTTTTTAAAAATCTTAAAAATGATTCAACAATAGGCTTTTTCAATAGTTCTCGAAGAGTTCTATAGTTCCTGATAGGTTTTAACAATAGTTCTGCTACGTAACATTGTCAAAACACGAATTTTCCAAAATATGAGGTGCTACACGGGTGTCAGCACCGCACTTTTTTAAAAATCTTAAAAATGATTCAACAATAGGCTTTTTCAATAGTTCTCGAAGAGTTCTATAGTTCCTGATAGGTTTTAACAATAGTTCTGCTACGTAACATTGTCAAAACACGAATTTTCCAAAATATGAGGTGCTACACGGGTGTCAGCACCGCACTTTTTTAAAAATCTTAAAAATGATTCAACAATAGGCTTTTTCAATAGTTCTCGAAGAGTTCTATAGTTCCTGATAGGTTTTAATAATAGTTCTGCTACGTAACATTGTGAAAATAGAAATTTTCCAAAATATGAGGTTCCACACGGGTGTCAGCACCGCACTTTTTTAAAAATCTTAAAAATGATTCAACAATAGGCTTTTTCAATAGTTCTCGAAGAGTTCTATAGTTCCTGATAGGTTTTAATAATAGTTCTGCTACGTAACATTGTGAAAATAGAAATTTTCCAAAATATGAGGTGCTACACGGGTGTCAGCACCGCACTTTTTTAAAAATCTTAAAAATGATTCAACAATAGGCTTTTTTAATAGTTCTCGAAGAGTTCTATAGTTCCTGATAGGTTTTAACAATAGTTCTGCTACGTAACATTGTCAAAACACGAATTTTCCAAAATATGAGGTGCTACACGGGTGCCAGCACCGCACTTTTTTAAAAATCTTAAAAATGATTCAACAATAGGCTTTTTCAATAGTTCTCGAAGAGTTCTATAGTTCCTGATAGGTTTTAACAATAGTTCTGCTACGTAACATTGTCAAAACACGAATTTTCCAAAATATGAGGTGCTACACGGTTGTCAGCACCGCACTTTTTTAAAAATCTTAAAAATGATTCAACAATAGGCTTTTTCAATAGTTCTCGAAGAGTTCTATAGTTCCTGATAGGTTTTAACAATAGTTCTGCTACGTAACATTGTCAAAACACGAATTTTGCGGTTGCGGTAAAAAACGGTTTTTTGATCCCATTCGAGTATTCTTCACTTAGCGGTACTAATATTTTGGAACAATATTTAGAACAACTAGAACAACCTGGAACAACAAAAAAAAGTTTGATTTTCCATAAATGGGGGGTTGCGGTAAAAAACGGGTTTTTTGATCCCATTCGAGTATTCTTCACTTAGCGGTACTAATATTTTGGAATAATATTTAGAACAACTAGAACAACCTGGAACAACAAAAAGAAGTTTGATTTTCCATAAATGGGGGGTTGCGGTAAAAAACGGTTTTTTGATCCCATTCGAGTATTCTTCACTTAGCGGTACTAATATTTTGGAACAATGTTTAGAACAACTAGAACAACCTGGAACAACAAAAGAAAGTTTGATTTTCCATAAATGGGGGGTTGCGGTAAAAACGGTTTTTTTGATCCCATTCGAGTATTCTTCACTTAGCGGTACTACTATTTTGGAATAATATTTAGAACAACTAGAACAACCTGGAACAACAAAAAGAAGTTTGATTTTCCATAAATGGGGGGTTGCGGTAAAAAACGGTTTTTTGATCCCATTCGAGTATTCTTCACTTAGCGGTACTAATATTTTGGAACAATATTTAGAACAACTAGAACAACCTGGAACAACAAAAGAAAGTTTGATTTTCCATAAATGGGGGGTTGCGGTAAAAACGGTTTTTTTGATCCCATTCGAGTATTCTTCACTTAGCGGTACTAATATTTTGGATCAATATTTAGAACTAGAACAACCTGGAACAACAAAAAAAAGTTTGATTTTCCATAAATGGGGGGTTGCGGTAAAAAACGGTTTTTTGATCCCATTCGAGTATTCTTCACTTAGCGGTACTAATATTTTGGAACAATATTTAGAACAACTAGAACAACCTGGAACAACAAAAAGAAGTTTGATTTTCCATAAATGGGGGGTTGCGGTAAAAAACGGTTTTTTGATCCCATTCGAGTATTCTTCACTTAGCGGTACTAATATTTTGGAACAATGTTTAGAACAACTAGAACAACCTGGAACAACAAAAAAAGTTTGATTTTCCATAAATGGGGGGTTGCGGTAAAAAACAGTTTTTTTTATCCCATTCGAGTATTCTTCACTTAGCGGTACTAATATTTTGGAACAATGTTTAGAACAACTAGAACAACCTGGAACAACAAAAAAAAGTTTGATTTTCCATAAATGGGGGGATGCGGTAAAAAACGTTTTTTTTTGATCCCATTCGAGTATTCTTCACTTAGCGGTACTAATATTTTGGAACAATATTTAGAACAACTAGAACAACCTGGAACAACAAAAAAAAGTTTGATTTTCCATAAATGGGGGGATGCGGTAAAAAACGGTTTTTTGATCCCATTCGAGTATTCTTCACTTAGCGGTACTAATATTTTGGAACAATATTTAGAACAACTAGAACAACCTGGAACAACAAAAAAAAGTTTGATTTTCCATAAATGGGGGGTTGCGGTAAAAAACGGTTTTTTTGATCCCATTCGAGTATTCTTCACTTAGCGGTACTAATATTTTGGAACAATATTTAGAACAACTAGAACAACCTGGAACAACAAAAAAAAGTTTGATTTTCCATAAATGGGGGGTTGCGGTAAAAAACGGTTTTTTGATCCCATTCGAGTATTCTTCACTTAGCGGTACTAATATTTTGGAACAATGTTTAGAACAACTAGAACAACCTGGAACAACAAAAAAAGTTTGATTTTCCATAAATGGGGGGTTGCGGTAAAAAACGTTTTTTTTGATCCCATTCGAGTGTTCTTCACTTAGCGGTACTAATATTTTGGAACAATATTTAGAACAACTAGAACAACCTGGAACAACAAAAAAAAGTTTGATTTTCCATAAATGGGGGGTTGCGGTAAAAAACGGTTTTTTGATCCCATTCGAGTATTCTTCACTTAGCGGTACTAATATTTTGGAACAATATTTAGAACAACTAGAACAACCTGGAACAACAAAAGAAAGTTTGATTTTCCATAAATGGGGGGTTGCGGTAAAAACGGTTTTTTTGATCCCATTCGAGTATTCTTCACTTAGCGGTACTAATATTTTGGAACAATATTTAGAACAACTAGAACAACCTGGAACAACAAAAAAAAGTTTGATTTTCCATAAATGGGGGGTTGCGGTAAAAAACGGTTTTTTTGATCCCATTCCAGTATTCTTCACTTAGCGGTACTAATATTTTGGAACAATGTTTAGAACAACTAGAACAACCTGGAACAACAAAAAAAAGTTTGATTTTCCATAAATGGGGGGTTGCGGTAAAAAACGGTTCTTTGATCCCATTCGAGTATTCTTCACTTAGCGGTACTAATATTTTGGAACAATATTTAGAACAACTAGAACAACCTGGAACAACAAAAGAAAGTTTGATTTTCCATAAATGGGGGGTTGCGGTAAAAACGGTTTTTTTGATCCCATTCCAGTATTCTTCACTTAGCGGTACTAATATTTTGGAACAATGTTTAGAACAACTAGAACAACCTGGAACAACAAAAAAAAGTTTGATTTTCCAAAAATGGGGGGTTGCGGTAAAAAACAGTTTTTTTTATCCCATTCGAGTATTCTTCACTTAGCGGTACTAATATTTTGGAACAATGTTTAGAACAACTAGAACAACCTGGAACAACAAAAGAAAGTTTGATTTTCCATAAATGGGGGGTTGCGGTAAAAACGTTTTTTTTGATCCCATTCGAGTATTCTTCACTTAGCGGTACTAATATTTTGGAACAATGTTTAGAACAACTAGAACAACCTGGAACAACAAAAAAAAGTTTGATTTTCCATAAATGGGGGGTTGCGGTAAAAAACGGTTCTTTGATCCCATTCGAGTATTCTTCACTTAGCGGTACTAATATTTTGGAACAATATTTAGAACAACTAGAACAACCTGGAACAACAAAAGAAAGTTTGATTTTCCATAAATGGGGGGTTGCGGTAAAAACGGTTTTTTTGATCCCATTCGAGTATTCTTCACTTAGCGGTACTAATATTTTGGAACAATATTTAGAACAACTAGAACAACCTGGAACAACAAAAAAAAGTTTGATTTTCCATAAATGGGGGGTTGCGGTAAAAAACGGTTTTTTTGATCCCATTCCAGTATTCTTCACTTAGCGGTACTAATATTTTGGAACAATGTTTAGAACAACTAGAACAACCTGGAACAACAAAAAAAAGTTTGATTTTCCATAAATGGGGGGTTGCTGTAAAAAACGGTTTTTTTGATCCCATTCGAGTATTCTTCACTTAGCGGTACTAATATTTTGGAACAATATTTAGAACAACTAGAACAACCTGGAACAACAAAAAGAAGTTTGATTTTCCATAAATGGGGGGTTGCGGTAAAAACGGTTTTTTGATCCCATTTGAGTATTCTTCACTTAGCGGTACTAATATTTTGGAACAATGTTTAGAACAACTAGAACAACCTGGAACAACAAAAAAAGTTTGATTTTCCATAAATGGGGGGTTGCGGTAAAAAACGTTTTTTTTGATCCCATTCGAGTGTTCTTCACTTAGCGGTACTAATATTTTGGAACAATATTTAGAACAACTAGAACAACCTGGAACAACAAAAAAAAGTTTGATTTTCCATAAATGGGGGGTTGCGGTAAAAAACGGTTTTTTGATCCCATTCGAGTATTCTTCACTTAGCGGTACTAATATTTTGGAACAATGTTTAGAACAACTAGAACAACCTGGAACAACAAAAAAAGTTTGATTTTCCATAAATGGGGGGTTGCGGTAAAAAACGGTTTTTTGATCCCATTCGAGTATTCTTCACTTAGCGGTACTAATATTTTGGAACAATGTTTAGAACAACTAGAACAACCTGGAACAACAAAAGAAAGTTTGATTTTCCATAAATGGGGGGTTGCGGTAAAAACGGTTTTTTTGATCCCATTCGAGTATTCTTCACTTAGCGGTACTACTATTTTGGAATAATATTTAGAACAACTAGAACAACCTGGAACAACAAAAAGAAGTTTGATTTTCCATAAATGGGGGGTTGCGGTAAAAAACGGTTTTTTGATCCCATTCGAGTATTCTTCACTTAGCGGTACTAATATTTTGGAACAATATTTAGAACAACTAGAACAACCTGGAACAACAAAAGAAAGTTTGATTTTCCATAAATGGGGGGTTGCGGTAAAAACGGTTTTTTTGATCCCATTCGAGTATTCTTCACTTAGCGGTACTAATATTTTGGATCAATATTTAGAACTAGAACAACCTGGAACAACAAAAAAAAGTTTGATTTTCCATAAATGGGGGGTTGCGGTAAAAAACGGTTTTTTGATCCCATTCGAGTATTCTTCACTTAGCGGTACTAATATTTTGGAACAATATTTAGAACAACTAGAACAACCTGGAACAACAAAAAGAAGTTTGATTTTCCATAAATGGGGGGTTGCGGTAAAAAACGGTTTTTTGATCCCATTCGAGTATTCTTCACTTAGCGGTACTAATATTTTGGAACAATGTTTAGAACAACTAGAACAACCTGGAACAACAAAAAAAGTTTGATTTTCCATAAATGGGGGGTTGCGGTAAAAAACAGTTTTTTTTATCCCATTCGAGTATTCTTCACTTAGCGGTACTAATATTTTGGAACAATGTTTAGAACAACTAGAACAACCTGGAACAACAAAAAAAAGTTTGATTTTCCATAAATGGGGGGATGCGGTAAAAAACGTTTTTTTTTGATCCCATTCGAGTATTCTTCACTTAGCGGTACTAATATTTTGGAACAATATTTAGAACAACTAGAACAACCTGGAACAACAAAAAAAAGTTTGATTTTCCATAAATGGGGGGATGCGGTAAAAAACGGTTTTTTGATCCCATTCGAGTATTCTTCACTTAGCGGTACTAATATTTTGGAACAATATTTAGAACAACTAGAACAACCTGGAACAACAAAAAAAAGTTTGATTTTCCATAAATGGGGGGTTGCGGTAAAAAACGGTTTTTTTGATCCCATTCGAGTATTCTTCACTTAGCGGTACTAATATTTTGGAACAATATTTAGAACAACTAGAACAACCTGGAACAACAAAAAAAAGTTTGATTTTCCATAAATGGGGGGTTGCGGTAAAAAACGGTTTTTTGATCCCATTCGAGTATTCTTCACTTAGCGGTACTAATATTTTGGAACAATGTTTAGAACAACTAGAACAACCTGGAACAACAAAAAAAGTTTGATTTTCCATAAATGGGGGGTTGCGGTAAAAAACGTTTTTTTTGATCCCATTCGAGTGTTCTTCACTTAGCGGTACTAATATTTTGGAACAATATTTAGAACAACTAGAACAACCTGGAACAACAAAAAAAAGTTTGATTTTCCATAAATGGGGGGTTGCGGTAAAAAACGGTTTTTTGATCCCATTCGAGTATTCTTCACTTAGCGGTACTAATATTTTGGAACAATATTTAGAACAACTAGAACAACCTGGAACAACAAAAGAAAGTTTGATTTTCCATAAATGGGGGGTTGCGGTAAAAACGGTTTTTTTGATCCCATTCGAGTATTCTTCACTTAGCGGTACTAATATTTTGGAACAATATTTAGAACAACTAGAACAACCTGGAACAACAAAAAAAAGTTTGATTTTCCATAAATGGGGGGTTGCGGTAAAAAACGGTTTTTTTGATCCCATTCCAGTATTCTTCACTTAGCGGTACTAATATTTTGGAACAATGTTTAGAACAACTAGAACAACCTGGAACAACAAAAAAAAGTTTGATTTTCCATAAATGGGGGGTTGCGGTAAAAAACGGTTCTTTGATCCCATTCGAGTATTCTTCACTTAGCGGTACTAATATTTTGGAACAATATTTAGAACAACTAGAACAACCTGGAACAACAAAAGAAAGTTTGATTTTCCATAAATGGGGGGTTGCGGTAAAAACGGTTTTTTTGATCCCATTCCAGTATTCTTCACTTAGCGGTACTAATATTTTGGAACAATGTTTAGAACAACTAGAACAACCTGGAACAACAAAAAAAAGTTTGATTTTCCAAAAATGGGGGGTTGCGGTAAAAAACAGTTTTTTTTATCCCATTCGAGTATTCTTCACTTAGCGGTACTAATATTTTGGAACAATGTTTAGAACAACTAGAACAACCTGGAACAACAAAAGAAAGTTTGATTTTCCATAAATGGGGGGTTGCGGTAAAAACGGTTTTTTTGATCCCATTCGAGTATTCTTCACTTAGCGGTACTAATATTTTGGAACAATATTTAGAACAACTAGAACAACCTGGAACAACAAAAAAAAGTTTGATTTTCCATAAATGGGGGGTTGCGGTAAAAAACGGTTCTTTGATCCCATTCGAGTATTCTTCACTTAGCGGTACTAATATTTTGGAACAATATTTAGAACAACTAGAACAACCTGGAACAACAAAAGAAAGTTTGATTTTCCATAAATGGGGGGTTGCGGTAAAAACGGTTTTTTTGATCCCATTCGAGTATTCTTCACTTAGCGGTACTAATATTTTGGAACAATATTTAGAACAACTAGAACAACCTGGAACAACAAAAAAAAGTTTGATTTTCCATAAATGGGGGGTTGCGGTAAAAAACGGTTTTTTTGATCCCATTCCAGTATTCTTCACTTAGCGGTACTAATATTTTGGAACAATGTTTAGAACAACTAGAACAACCTGGAACAACAAAAAAAAGTTTGATTTTCCATAAATGGGGGGTTGCGGTAAAAAACGGTTCTTTGATCCCATTCGAGTATTCTTCACTTAGCGGTACTAATATTTTGGAACAATATTTAGAACAACTAGAACAACCTGGAACAACAAAAGAAAGTTTGATTTTCCATAAATGGGGGGTTGCGGTAAAAACGGTTTTTTTGATCCCATTCCAGTATTCTTCACTTAGCGGTACTAATATTTTGGAACAATGTTTAGAACAACTAGAACAACCTGGAACAACAAAAAAAAGTTTGATTTTCCAAAAATGGGGGGTTGCGGTAAAAAACAGTTTTTTTTATCCCATTCGAGTATTCTTCACTTAGCGGTACTAATATTTTGGAACAATGTTTAGAACAACTAGAACAACCTGGAACAACAAAAGAAAGTTTGATTTTCCATAAATGGGGGGTTGCGGTAAAAACGGTTTTTTTGATCCCATTCGAGTATTCTTCACTTAGCGGTACTAATATTTTGGAACAATGTTTAGAACAACTAGAACAACCTGGAACAACAAAAAAAAGTTTGATTTTCCATAAATGGGGGGTTGCGGTAAAAAACGGTTCTTTGATCCCATTCGAGTATTCTTCACTTAGCGGTACTAATATTTTGGAACAATATTTAGAACAACTAGAACAACCTGGAACAACAAAAGAAAGTTTGATTTTCCATAAATGGGGGGTTGCGGTAAAAACGGTTTTTTTGATCCCATTCGAGTATTCTTCACTTAGCGGTACTAATATTTTGGAACAATATTTAGAACAACTAGAACAACCTGGAACAACAAAAAAAAGTTTGATTTTCCATAAATGGGGGGTTGCGGTAAAAAACGGTTTTTTTGATCCCATTCCAGTATTCTTCACTTAGCGGTACTAATATTTTGGAACAATGTTTAGAACAACTAGAACAACCTGGAACAACAAAAAAAAGTTTGATTTTCCATAAATGGGGGGTTGCTGTAAAAAACGGTTTTTTTGATCCCATTCGAGTATTCTTCACTTAGCGGTACTAATATTTTGGAACAATATTTAGAACAACTAGAACAACCTGGAACAACAAAAAGAAGTTTGATTTTCCATAAATGGGGGGTTGCGGTAAAAACGGTTTTTTGATCCCATTTGAGTATTCTTCACTTAGCGGTACTAATATTTTGGAACAATGTTTAGAACAACTAGAACAACCTGGAACAACAAAAAAAGTTTGATTTTCCATAAATGGGGGGTTGCGGTAAAAAACGTTTTTTTTGATCCCATTCGAGTGTTCTTCACTTAGCGGTACTAATATTTTGGAACAATATTTAGAACAACTAGAACAACCTGGAACAACAAAAAAAAGTTTGATTTTCCATAAATGGGGGGTTGCGGTAAAAAACGGTTTTTTGATCCCATTCGAGTATTCTTCACTTAGCGGTACTAATATTTTGGAACAATGTTTAGAACAACTAGAACAACCTGGAACAACAAAAAAAGTTTGATTTTCCATAAATGGGGGGTTGCGGTAAAAAACGTTTTTTTTGATCCCATTCGAGTGTTCTTCACTTAGCGGTACTAATATTTTGGAACAATATTTAGAACAACTAGAACAACCTGGAACAACAAAAAAAAGTTTGATTTTCCATAAATGGGGGGTTGCGGTAAAAAACGGTTTTTTTGATCCCATTCCAGTATTCTTCACTTAGCGGTACTAATATTTTGGAACAATGTTTAGAACAACTAGAACAACCTGGAACAACAAAAAAAAGTTTGATTTTCCATAAAGGGGGGTTGCGGTAAAAAACGGTTTTTTTGATCCCATTCGAGTATTCTTCACTTAGCGGTACTAATATTTTGGAACAATATTTAGAACAACTAGAACAACCTGGAACAACAAAAAAAAGTTTGATTTTCCATAAATGGGGGGTTGCGGTAAAAAACGGTTTTTTGATCCCATTAGAGTATTCTTCACTTAGCGGTACTAATATTTTGGAACAATGTTTAGAACAACTAGAACAACCTGGAACAACAAAAAAAAGTTTGATTTTCCATAAATGGGGGGATGCGGTAAAAAACGGTTTTTTGATCCCATTCGAGTATTCTTCACTTAGCGGTACTAATATTTTGGAACAATATTTAGAACAACTAGAACAACCTGGAACAACAAAAAAAAGTTTGATTTTCCATAAATGGGGGGTTGCAGTAAAAAACGGTTTTTTTGATCCCATTCGAGTATTCTTCACTTAGCGGTACTAATATTTTGGAACAATATTTAGAACAACTAGAACAACCTGGAACAACAAAAAAAAGTTTGATTTTCCATAAATGGGGGGTTGCGGTAAAAAACGGTTTTTTGATCCCATTCGAGTATTCTTCACTTAGCGGTACTAATATTTTGGAACAATGTTTAGAACAACTAGAACAACCTGGAACAACAAAAAAAGTTTGATTTTCCATAAATGGGGGGTTGCGGTAAAAAACGTTTTTTTTGATCCCATTCGAGTGTTCTTCACTTAGCGGTACTAATATTTTGGAACAATATTTAGAACAACTAGAACAACCTGGAACAACAAAAAAAAGTTTGATTTTCCATAAATGGGGGGTTGCGGTAAAAAACGGTTTTTTGATCCCATTCGAGTATTCTTCACTTAGCGGTACTAATATTTTGGAACAATATTTAGAACAACTAGAACAACCTGGAACAACAAAAGAAAGTTTGATTTTCCATAAATGGGGGGTTGCGGTAAAAACGGTTTTTTTGATCCCATTCGAGTATTCTTCACTTAGCGGTACTAATATTTTGGAACAATATTTAGAACAACTAGAACAACCTGGAACAACAAAAAAAGTTTGATTTTCCATAAATGGGGGGTTGCGGTAAAAAACGGTTTTTTTGATCCCATTCGAGTATTCTTCACATAGCGGTACTAATATTTTGGAACAATGTTTAGAACAACTAGAACAACCTGGAACAACAAAAAAAAGTTTGATTTTCCATAAATGGGGGGTTGCGGTAAAAAACGGTTCTTTGATCCCATTCGAGTATTCTTCACTTAGCGGTACTAATATTTTGGAACAATATTTAGAACAACTAGAACAACCTGGAACAACAAAAGAAAGTTTGATTTTCCATAAATGGGGGGTTGCGGTAAAAACGGTTTTTTTGATCCCATTCCAGTATTCTTCACTTAGCGGTACTAATATTTTGGAACAATGTTTAGAACAACTAGAACAACCTGGAACAACAAAAAAAAGTTTGATTTTCCATAAATGGGGGGTTGCGGTAAAAAACAGTTTTTTTTATCCCATTCGAGTATTCTTCACTTAGCGGTACTAATATTTTGGAACAATGTTTAGAACAACTAGAACAACCTGGAACAACAAAAGAAAGTTTGATTTTCCATAAATGGGGGGTTGCGGTAAAAACGGTTTTTTTGATCCCATTCGAGTATTCTTCACTTAGCGGTACTAATATTTTGGAGCAATGTTTAGAACAACTAGAACAACCTGGAACAACAAAAAAAAGTTTGATTTTCCATAAATGGGGGGTTGCGGTAAAAAACGGTTCTTTGATCCCATTCGAGTATTCTTCACTTAGCGGTACTAATATTTTGGAACAATATTTAGAACAACTAGAACAACCTGGAACAACAAAAGAAAGTTTGATTTTCCATAAATGGGGGGTTGCGGTAAAAACGGTTTTTTTGATCCCATTCGAGTATTCTTCACTTAGCGGTACTAATATTTTGGAACAATATTTAGAACAACTAGAACAACCTGGAACAACAAAAAAAAGTTTGATTTTCCATAAATGGGGGGTTGCGGTAAAAAACGGTTTTTTTGATCCCATTCCAGTATTCTTCACTTAGCGGTACTAATATTTTGGAACAATGTTTAGAACAACTAGAACAACCTGGAACAACAAAAAAAAGTTTGATTTTCCATAAATGGGGGGTTGCTGTAAAAAACGGTTTTTTTGATCCCATTCGAGTATTCTTCACTTAGCGGTACTAATATTTTGGAACAATATTTAGAACAACTAGAACAACCTGGAACAACAAAAAGAAGTTTGATTTTCCATAAATGGGGGGTTGCGGTAAAAACGGTTTTTTGATCCCATTTGAGTATTCTTCACTTAGCGGTACTAATATTTTGGAACAATGTTTAGAACAACTAGAACAACCTGGAACAACAAAAAAAGTTTGATTTTCCATAAATGGGGGGTTGCGGTAAAAAACGTTTTTTTTGATCCCATTCGAGTGTTCTTCACTTAGCGGTACTAATATTTTGGAACAATATTTAGAACAACTAGAACAACCTGGAACAACAAAAAAAAGTTTGATTTTCCATAAATGGGGGGTTGCGGTAAAAAACGGTTTTTTGATCCCATTCGAGTATTCTTCACTTAGCGGTACTAATATTTTGGAACAATGTTTAGAACAACTAGAACAACCTGGAACAACAAAAAAAGTTTGATTTTCCATAAATGGGGGGTTGCGGTAAAAAACGTTTTTTTTGATCCCATTCGAGTGTTCTTCACTTAGCGGTACTAATATTTTGGAACAATATTTAGAACAACTAGAACAACCTGGAACAACAAAAAAAAGTTTGATTTTCCATAAATGGGGGGTTGCGGTAAAAAACGGTTTTTTTGATCCCATTCCAGTATTCTTCACTTAGCGGTACTAATATTTTGGAACAATGTTTAGAACAACTAGAACAACCTGGAACAACAAAAAAAAGTTTGATTTTCCATAAATGGGGGGTTACGGTAAAAAACGGTTCTTTGATCCCATTCGAGTATTCTTCACTTAGCGGTACTAATATTTTGGAACAATATTTAGAACAACTAGAACAACCTGGAACAACAAAAGAAAGTTTGATTTTCCATAAATGGGGGGTTGCGGTAAAAACGGTTTTTTTGATCCCATTCGAGTATTCTTCACTTAGCGGTACTAATATTTTGGAACAATATTTAGAACAACTAGAACAACCTGGAACAACAAAAAAAAGTTTGATTTTCCATAAATGGGGGGTTGCTGTAAAAAACGTTTTTTTTGATCCCATTCCAGTATTCTTCACTTAGCGGTACTAATATTTTGGAACAATGTTTAGAACAACTAGAACAACCTGGAACAACAAAAAAAAGTTTGATTTTCCATAAATGGGGGGTTGCGGTAAAAAACAGTTTTTTTTATCCCATTCGAGTATTCTTCACTTAGCGGTACTAATATTTTGGAACAATGTTTAGAACAACTAGAACAACCTGGAACAACAAAAGAAAGTTTGATTTTCCATAAATGGGGGGTTGCGGTAAAAACGGTTTTTTTGATCCCATTCGAGTATTCTTCACTTAGCGGTACTAATATTTTGGAACAATGTTTAGAACAACTAGAACAACCTGGAACAACAAAAAAAAGTTTGATTTTCCATAAATGGGGGGTTGCGGTAAAAAACGGTTCTTTGATCCCATTCGAGTATTCTTCACTTAGCGGTACTAATATTTTGGAACAATATTTAGAACAACTAGAACAACCTGGAACAACAAAAGAAAGTTTGATTTTCCATAAATGGGGGGTTGCGGTAAAAACGGTTTTTTTGATCCCATTCGAGTATTCTTCACTTAGCGGTACTAATATTTTGGAACAATATTTAGAACAACTAGAACAACCTGGAACAACAAAAAAAAGTTTGATTTTCCATAAATGGGGGGTTGCGGTAAAAAACGGTTTTTTTGATCCCATTCCAGTATTCTTCACTTAGCGGTACTAATATTTTGGAACAATGTTTAGAACAACTAGAACAACCTGGAACAACAAAAAAAAGTTTGATTTTCCATAAATGGGGGGTTGCGGTAAAAACGGTTTTTTTGATCCCATTCGAGTATTCTTCACTTAGCGGTACTAATATTTTGGAACAATATTTAGAACAACTAGAACAACCTGGAACAACAAAAAAAAGTTTGATTTTCCATAAATGGGGGGTTGCGGTAAAAAACGGTTTTTTTGATCCCATTCGAGTATTCTTCACTTAGCGGTACTAATATTTTGGAACAATATTTAGAACAACTAGAACAACCTGGAACAACAAAAAAAAGTTTGATTTTCCATAAATGGGGGGTTGCGGTAAAAAACGGTTTTTTGATCCCATTCGAGTATTCTTCACTTAGCGGTACTAATATTTTGGAACAATGTTTAGAACAACTAGAACAACCTGGAACAACAAAAAAAAGTTTGATTTTCCATAAATGGGGGGATGCGGTAAAAAACGGTTTTTTTGATCCCATTCGAGTATTCTTCACTTAGCGGTACTAATATTTTGGAACAATATTTAGAACAACTAGAACAACCTGGAACAACAAAAAAAAGTTTGATTTTCCATAAATGGGGGGTTGCGGTAAAAAACGGTTTTTTGATCCCATTCGAGTATTCTTCACTTAGCGGTACTAATATTTTGGAACAATGTTTAGAACAACTAGAACAACCTGGAACAACAAAAAAAAGTTTGATTTTCCATAAATGGGGGGATGCGGTAAAAAACGGTTTTTTTGATCCCATTCGAGTATTCTTCACTTAGCGGTACTAATATTTTGGAACAATATTTAGAACAACTAGAACAACCTGGAACAACAAAAGAAAGTTTGATTTTCCATAAATGGGGGGTTGCGGTAAAAACGGTTTTTTTGATCCCATTCGAGTATTCTTCACTTAGCGGTACTAATATTTTGGAACAATATTTAGAACAACTAGAACAACCTGGAACAACAAAAAAAAGTTTGATTTTCCATAAATGGGGGGTTGCGGTAAAAAACGGTTTTTTTGATCCCATTCCAGTATTCTTCACTTAGCGGTACTAATATTTTGGAACAATGTTTAGAACAACTAGAACAACCTGGAACAACAAAAAAAAGTTTGATTTTCCATAAATGGGGGGTTGCGGTAAAAAACGGTTTTTTTGATCCCATTCGAGTATTCTTCACTTAGCGGTACTAATATTTTGGAACAATGTTTAGAACAACTAGAACAACCTGGAACAACAAAAAAAAGTTTGATTTTCCATAAATGGGGGGATGCGGTAAAAAACGGTTTTTTTGATCCCATTCGAGTATTCTTCACTTAGCGGTACTAATATTTTGGAACAATATTTAGAACAACTAGAACAACCTGGAACAACAAAAGAAAGTTTGATTTTCCATAAATGGGGGGTTGCGGTAAAAACGGTTTTTTTGATCCCATTCGAGTATTCTTCACTTAGCGGTACTAATATTTTGGAACAATATTTAGAACAACTAGAACAACCTGGAACAACAAAAAAAAGTTTGATTTTCCATAAATGGGGGGTTGCGGTAAAAAACGGTTTTTTTGATCCCATTCGAGTATTCTTCACTTAGCGGTACTAATATTTTGGAACAATATTTAGAACAACTAGAACAACCTGGAACAACAAAAAAAAGTTTGATTTTCCATAAATGGGGGGTTGCGGTAAAAAACGGTTTTTTGATCCCATTCGAGTATTCTTCACTTAGCGGTACTAATATTTTGGAACAATGTTTAGAACAACTAGAACAACCTGGAACAACAAAAAAAAGTTTGATTTTCCATAAATGGGGGGATGCGGTAAAAAACGGTTTTTTTGATCCCATTCGAGTATTCTTCACTTAGCGGTACTAATATTTTGGAACAATATTTAGAACAACTAGAACAACCTGGAACAACAAAAAAAAGTTTGATTTTCCATAAATGGGGGGTTGCGGTAAAAAACGGTTTTTTGATCCCATTCGAGTATTCTTCACTTAGCGGTACTAATATTTTGGAACAATGTTTAGAACAACTAGAACAACCTGGAACAACAAAAAAAAGTTTGATTTTCCATAAATGGGGGGATGCGGTAAAAAACGGTTTTTTTGATCCCATTCGAGTATTCTTCACTTAGCGGTACTAATATTTTGGAACAATATTTAGAACAACTAGAACAACCTGGAACAACAAAAGAAAGTTTGATTTTCCATAAATGGGGGGTTGCGGTAAAAACGGTTTTTTTGATCCCATTCGAGTATTCTTCACTTAGCGGTACTAATATTTTGGAACAATATTTAGAACAACTAGAACAACCTGGAACAACAAAAAAAAGTTTGATTTTCCATAAATGGGGGGTTGCGGTAAAAAACGGTTTTTTTGATCCCATTCCAGTATTCTTCACTTAGCGGTACTAATATTTTGGAACAATGTTTAGAACAACTAGAACAACCTGGAACAACAAAAAAAAGTTTGATTTTCCATAAATGGGGGGTTGCGGTAAAAAACGGTTTTTTTGATCCCATTCGAGTATTCTTCACTTAGCGGTACTAATATTTTGGAACAATGTTTAGAACAACTAGAACAACCTGGAACAACAAAAAAAAGTTTGATTTTCCATAAATGGGGGGATGCGGTAAAAAACGGTTTTTTTGATCCCATTCGAGTATTCTTCACTTAGCGGTACTAATATTTTGGAACAATATTTAGAACAACTAGAACAACCTGGAACAACAAAAGAAAGTTTGATTTTCCATAAATGGGGGGTTGCGGTAAAAACGGTTTTTTTGATCCCATTCGAGTATTCTTCACTTAGCGGTACTAATATTTTGGAACAATATTTAGAACAACTAGAACAACCTGGAACAACAAAAAAAAGTTTGATTTTCCATAAATGGGGGGTTGCGGTAAAAAACGGTTTTTTTGATCCCATTCCAGTATTCTTCACTTAGCGGTACTAATATTTTGGAACAATGTTTAGAACAACTAGCACAACCTGGAACAACAAAAAAAAGTTTGATTTTCCATAAATGGGGGGTTGCGGTAAAAACGGTTTTTTTGATCCCATTCGAGTATTCTTCACTTAGCGGTACTAATATTTTGGAACAATATTTAGAACAACTAGAACAACCTGGAACAACAAAAAAAAGTTTGATTTTCCATAAATGGGGGGTTGCGGTAAAAAACGGTTTTTTGATCCCATTCGAGTATTCTTCACTTAGCGGTACTAATATTTTGGAACAATGTTTAGAACAACTAGAACAACCTGGAACAACAAAAAAAAGTTTGATTTTCCATAAATGGGGGGATGCGGTAAAAAACGGTTTTTTGATCCCATTCGAGTATTCTTCACTTAGCGGTACTAATATTTTGGAACAATATTTAGAACAACTAGAACAACCTGGAACAACAAAAAAAAGTTTGATTTTCCATAAATGGGGGGTTGCGGTAAAAAACGGTTTTTTTGATCCCATTCGAGTATTCTTCACTTAGCGGTACTAATATTTTGGAACAATATTTAGAACAACTAGAACAACCTGGAACAACAAAAAAAGTTTGATTTTCCATAAATGGGGGGTTGCGGTAAAAAACGGTTTTTTGATCCCATTCGAGTATTCTTCACTTAGCGGTACTAATATTTTGGAACAATGTTTAGAACAACTAGAACAACCTGGAACAACAAAAAAAAGTTTGATTTTCCATAAATGGGGGGATGCGGTAAAAAACGGTTTTTTTGATCCCATTCGAGTATTCTTCACTTAGCGGTACTAATATTTTGGAACAATATTTAGAACAACTAGAACAACCTGGAACAACAAAAAAAAGTTTGATTTTCCATAAATGGGGGGTTGCGGTAAAAAACGGTTTTTTGATCCCATTCGAGTATTCTTCACTTAGCGGTACTAATATTTTGGAACAATGTTTAGAACAACTAGAACAACCTGGAACAACAAAAAAAAGTTTGATTTTCCATAAATGGGGGGATGCGGTAAAAAACGGTTTTTTTGATCCCATTCGAGTATTCTTCACTTAGCGGTACTAATATTTTGGAACAATGTTTAGAACAACTAGAACAACCTGGAACAACAAAAAAAAGTTTGATTTTCCATAAATGGGGGGATGCGGTAAAAAACGGTTTTTTTGATCCCATTCGAGTATTCTTCACTTAGCGGTACTAATATTTTGGAACAATATTTAGAACAACTAGAACAACCTGGAACAACAAAAGAAAGTTTGATTTTCCATAAATGGGGGGTTGCGGTAAAAACGGTTTTTTTGATCCCATTCGAGTATTCTTCACTTAGCGGTACTAATATTTTGGAACAATATTTAGAACAACTAGAACAACCTGGAACAACAAAAAAAAGTTTGATTTTCCATAAATGGGGGGTTGCGGTAAAAAACGGTTTTTTTGATCCCATTCCAGTATTCTTCACTTAGCGGTACTAATATTTTGGAACAATGTTTAGAACAACTAGCACAACCTGGAACAACAAAAAAAAGTTTGATTTTCCATAAATGGGGGGTTGCGGTAAAAACGGTTTTTTTGATCCCATTCGAGTATTCTTCACTTAGCGGTACTAATATTTTGGAACAATATTTAGAACAACTAGAACAACCTGGAACAACAAAAAAAAGTTTGATTTTCCATAAATGGGGGGTTGCGGTAAAAAACGGTTTTTTGATCCCATTCGAGTATTCTTCACTTAGCGGTACTAATATTTTGGAACAATGTTTAGAACAACTAGAACAACCTGGAACAACAAAAAAAAGTTTGATTTTCCATAAATGGGGGGATGCGGTAAAAAACGGTTTTTTGATCCCATTCGAGTATTCTTCACTTAGCGGTACTAATATTTTGGAACAATATTTAGAACAACTAGAACAACCTGGAACAACAAAAAAAAGTTTGATTTTCCATAAATGGGGGGTTGCGGTAAAAAACGGTTTTTTTGATCCCATTCGAGTATTCTTCACTTAGCGGTACTAATATTTTGGAACAATATTTAGAACAACTAGAACAACCTGGAACAACAAAAAAAGTTTGATTTTCCATAAATGGGGGGTTGCGGTAAAAAACGGTTTTTTGATCCCATTCGAGTATTCTTCACTTAGCGGTACTAATATTTTGGAACAATGTTTAGAACAACTAGAACAACCTGGAACAACAAAAAAAAGTTTGATTTTCCATAAATGGGGGGATGCGGTAAAAAACGGTTTTTTTGATCCCATTCGAGTATTCTTCACTTAGCGGTACTAATATTTTGGAACAATATTTAGAACAACTAGAACAACCTGGAACAACAAAAAAAAGTTTGATTTTCCATAAATGGGGGGTTGCGGTAAAAAACGGTTTTTTGATCCCATTCGAGTATTCTTCACTTAGCGGTACTAATATTTTGGAACAATGTTTAGAACAACTAGAACAACCTGGAACAACAAAAAAAAGTTTGATTTTCCATAAATGGGGGGATGCGGTAAAAAACGGTTTTTTTGATCCCATTCGAGTATTCTTCACTTAGCGGTACTAATATTTTGGAACAATATTTAGAACAACTAGAACAACCTGGAACAACAAAAAAAAGTTTGATTTTCCATAAATGGGGGGTTGCGGTAAAAAACGGTTTTTTTGATCCTATTCCAGTATTCTTCACTTAGCGGTACTAATATTTTGGAACAATGTTTAGAACAACTAGAACAACCTGGAACAACAAAAAAAAGTTTGATTTTCCATAAATGGGGGGTTGCGGTAAAAAACGGTTCTTTGATCCCATTCGAGTATTCTTCACTTAGCGGTACTAATATTTTGGAACAATATTTAGAACAACTAGAACAACCTGGAACAACAAAAGAAAGTTTGATTTTCCATAAATGGGGGGTTGCGGTAAAAACGGTTTTTTTGATCCCATTCGAGTATTCTTCACTTAGCGGTACTAATATTTTGGAACAATATTTAGAACAACTAGAACAACCTGGAACAACAAAAGAAAGTTTGATTTTCCATAAATGGGGGGTTGCGGTAAAAACGGTTTTTTTGATCCCATTCGAGTATTCTTCACTTAGCGGTACTAATATTTTGGAACAATATTTAGAACAACTAGAACAACCTGGAACAACAAAAAAAAGTTTGATTTTCCATAAATGGGGGGATGCGGTAAAAAACGTTTGTTTTGATCCCATTCGAGTATTCTTCACTTAGCGGTACTAATATTTTGGAACAATATTTAGAACAACTAGAACAACCTGGAACAACAAAAGAAAGTTTGATTTTCCATAAATGGGGGGTTGCGGTAAAAACGGTTTTTTTGATCCCATTCGAGTATTCTTCACTTAGCGGTACTAATATTTTGGAACAATATTTAGAACAACTAGAACAACCTGGAACAACAAAAAAAAGTTTGATTTTCCATAAATGGGGGGTTGCGGTAAAAAACGTTTTTTTTGATCCCATTCGAGTATTCTTCACTTAGCGGTACTAATATTTTGGAACAATATTTAGAACAACTAGAACAACCTGGAACAACAAAAAAAAGTTTGATTTTCCATAAATGGGGGGTTGCGGTAAAAAACGGTTTTTTGATCCCATTCGAGTATTCTTCACTTAGCGGTACTAATATTTTGGAACAATGTTTAGAACAACTAGAACAACCTGGAACAACAAAAAAAAGTTTGATTTTCCATAAATGGGGGGATGCGGTAAAAAACGGTTTTTTTGATCCCATTCGAGTATTCTTCACTTAGCGGTACTAATATTTTGGAACAATATTTAGAACAACTAGAACAACCTGGAACAACAAAAAAAAGTTTGATTTTCCATAAATGGGGGGTTGCGGTAAAAAACGGTTTTTTGATCCCATTCGAGTATTCTTCACTTAGCGGTACTAATATTTTGGAACAATGTTTAGAACAACTAGAACAACCTGGAACAACAAAAAAAAGTTTGATTTTCCATAAATGGGGGGATGCGGTAAAAAACGGTTTTTTTGATCCCATTCGAGTATTCTTCACTTAGCGGTACTAATATTTTGGAACAATATTTAGAACAACTAGAACAACCTGGAACAACAAAAGAAAGTTTGATTTTCCATAAATGGGGGGTTGCGGTAAAAACGGTTTTTTTGATCCCATTCGAGTATTCTTCACTTAGCGGTACTAATATTTTGGAACAATATTTAGAACAACTAGAACAACCTGGAACAACAAAAAAAAGTTTGATTTTCCATAAATGGGGGGTTGCGGTAAAAAACGGTTTTTTTGATCCCATTCCAGTATTCTTCACTTAGCGGTACTAATATTTTGGAACAATGTTTACAACAACTAGAACAACCTGGAACAACAAAAAAAAGTTTGATTTTCCATAAATGGGGGGTTGCGGTAAAAACGGTTTTTTTGATCCCATTCGAGTATTCTTCACTTAGCGGTACTAATATTTTGGAACAATATTTAGAACAACTAGAACAACCTGGAACAACAAAAAAAAGTTTGATTTTCCATAAATGGGGGGTTGCGGTAAAAAACGATTTTTTTGATCCCATTCGAGTATTCTTCACTTAGCGGTACTAATATTTTGGAACAATATTTAGAACAACTAGAACAACCTGGAACAACAAAAAAAAGTTTGATTTTCCATAAATGGGGGGTTGCGGTAAAAAACGGTTTTTTGATCCCATTCGAGTATTCTTCACTTAGCGGTACTAATATTTTGGAACAATGTTTAGAACAACTAGAACAACCTGGAACAACAAAAAAAAGTTTGATTTTCCATAAATGGGGGGATGCGGTAAAAAACGGTTTTTTGATCCCATTCGAGTATTCTTCACTTAGCGGTACTAATATTTTGGAACAATATTTAGAACAACTAGAACAACCTGGAACAACAAAAAAAAGTTTGATTTTCCATAAATGGGGGGTTGCGGTAAAAAACGGTTTTTTTGATCCCATTCGAGTATTCTTCACTTAGCGGTACTAATATTTTGGAACAATATTTAGAACAACTAGAACAACCTGGAACAACAAAAAAAAGTTTGATTTTCCATAAATGGGGGGTTGCGGTAAAAAACGGTTTTTTGATCCCATTCGAGTATTCTTCACTTAGCGGTACTAATATTTTGGAACAATGTTTAGAACAACTAGAACAACCTGGAACAACAAAAAAAAGTTTGATTTTCCATAAATGGGGGGATGCGGTAAAAAACGGTTTTTTTGATCCCATTCGAGTATTCTTCACTTAGCGGTACTAATATTTTGGAACAATATTTAGAACAACTAGAACAACCTGGAACAACAAAAAAAAGTTTGATTTTCCATAAATGGGGGGTTGCGGTAAAAAACGGTTTTTTGATCCCATTCGAGTATTCTTCACTTAGCGGTACTAATATTTTGGAACAATGTTTAGAACAACTAGAACAACCTGGAACAACAAAAAAAAGTTTGATTTTCCATAAATGGGGGGATGCGGTAAAAAACGGTTTTTTTGATCCCATTCGAGTATTCTTCACTTAGCGGTACTAATATTTTGGAACAATATTTAGAACAACTAGAACAACCTGGAACAACAAAAGAAAGTTTGATTTTCCATAAATGGGGGGTTGCGGTAAAAACGGTTTTTTTGATCCCATTCGAGTATTCTTCACTTAGCGGTACTAATATTTTGGAACAATATTTAGAACAACTAGAACAACCTGGAACAACAAAAAAAAGTTTGATTTTCCATAAATGGGGGGTTGCGGTAAAAAACGGTTTTTTTGATCCCATTCCAGTATTCTTCACTTAGCGGTACTAATATTTTGGAACAATGTTTAGAACAACTAGAACAACCTGGAACAACAACAAAAAGTTTGATTTTCCATAAATGGGGGGTTGCGGTAAAAAACGGTTCTTTGATCCCATTCGAGTATTCTTCACTTAGCGGTACTAATATTTTGGAACAATATTTAGAACAACTAGAACAACCTGGAACAACAAAAGAAAGTTTGATTTTCCATAAATGGGGGGTTGCGGTAAAAACGGTTTTTTTGATCCCATTCGAGTATTCTTCACTTAGCGGTACTAATATTTTGGAACAATATTTAGAACAACTAGAACAACCTGGAACAACAAAAAAAAGTTTGATTTTCCATAAATGGGGGGTTGCGGTAAAAAACGGTTTTTTTGATCCCATTCCAGTATTCTTCACTTAGCGGTACTAATATTTTGGAACAATGTTTAGAACAACTAGAACAACCTGGAACAACAAAAAAAAGTTTGATTTTCCATAAATGGGGGGTTGCGGTAAAAACGGTTTTTTTGATCCCATTCGAGTATTCTTCACTTAGCGGTACTAATATTTTGGAACAATATTTAGAACAACTAGAACAACCTGGAACAACAAAAAAAAGTTTGATTTTCCATAAATGGGGGGTTGCGGTAAAAAACGGTTTTTTTGATCCCATTCGAGTATTCTTCACTTAGCGGTACTAATATTTTGGAACAATATTTAGAACAACTAGAACAACCTGGAACAACAAAAAAAAGTTTGATTTTCCATAAATGGGGGGTTGCGGTAAAAAACGGTTTTTTGATCCCATTCGAGTATTCTTCACTTAGCGGTACTAATATTTTGGAACAATATTTAGAACAACTAGAACAACCTGGAACAACAAAAAAAAGTTTGATTTTCCATAAATGGGGGGTTGCGGTAAAAAACGGTTTTTTTGATCCCATTCCAGTATTCTTCACTTAGCGGTACTAATATTTTGGAACAATGTTTAGAACAACTAGAACAACCTGGAACAACAAAAAAAAGTTTGATTTTCCATAAATGGGGGGTTGCGGTAAAAACGGTTTTTTTGATCCCATTCGAGTATTCTTCACTTAGCGGTACTAATATTTTGGAACAATATTTAGAACAACTAGAACAACCTGGAACAACAAAAAAAAGTTTGATTTTCCATAAATGGGGGGTTGCGGTAAAAAACGGTTTTTTTGATCCCATTCGAGTATTCTTCACTTAGCGGTACTAATATTTTGGAACAATATTTAGAACAACTAGAACAACCTGGAACAACAACAAAAAGTTTGATTTTCCATAAATGGGGGGTTGCGGTAAAAAACGGTTTTTTGATCCCATTCGAGTATTCTTGACTTAGCGGTACTAATATTTTGGAACAATGTTTAGAACAACTAGAACAACCTGGAACAACAAAAAAAAGTTTGATTTTCCATAAATGGGGGGATGCGGTAAAAAACGGTTTTTTGATCCCATTCGAGTATTCTTCACTTAGCGGTACTAATATTTTGGAACAATATTTAGAACAACTAGAACAACCTGGAACAACAAAAAAAAGTTTGATTTTCCATAAATGGGGGGTTGCGGTAAAAAACGGTTTTTTTGATCCCATTCGAGTATTCTTCACTTAGCGGTACTAATATTTTGGAACAATATTTAGAACAACTAGAACAACCTGGAACAACAAAAAAAAGTTTGATTTTCCATAAATGGGGGGTTGCGGTAAAAAACGGTTTTTTGATCCCATTCGAGTATTCTTCACTTAGCGGTACTAATATTTTGGAACAATGTTTAGAACAACTAGAACAACCTGGAACAACAAAAAAAAGTTTGATTTTCCATAAATGGGGGGATGCGGTAAAAAACGGTTTTTTTGATCCCATTCGAGTATTCTTCACTTAGCGGTACTAATATTTTGGAACAATATTTAGAACAACTAGAACAACCTGGAACAACAAAAAAAAGTTTGATTTTCCATAAATGGGGGGTTGCGGTAAAAAACGGTTTTTTGATCCCATTCGAGTATTCTTCACTTAGCGGTACTAATATTTTGGAACAATGTTTAGAACAACTAGAACAACCTGGAACAACAAAAAAAAGTTTGATTTTCCATAAATGGGGGGATGCGGTAAAAAACGGTTTTTTTGATCCCATTCGAGTATTCTTCACTTAGCGGTACTAATATTTTGGAACAATATTTAGAACAACTAGAACAACCTGGAACAACAAAAGAAAGTTTGATTTTCCATAAATGGGGGGTTGCGGTAAAAACGGTTTTTTTGATCCCATTCGAGTATTCTTCACTTAGCGGTACTAATATTTTGGAACAATATTTAGAACAACTAGAACAACCTGGAACAACAAAAAAAAGTTTGATTTTCCATAAATGGGGGGTTGCGGTAAAAAACGGTTTTTTTGATCCCATTCCAGTATTCTTCACTTAGCGGTACTAATATTTTGGAACAATGTTTAGAACAACTAGAACAACCTGGAACAACAAAAAAAAGTTTGATTTTCCATAAATGGGGGGTTGCGGTAAAAAACGGTTCTTTGATCCCATTCGAGTATTCTTCACTTAGCGGTACTAATATTTTGGAACAATATTTAGAACAACTAGAACAACCTGGAACAACAAAAGAAAGTTTGATTTTCCATAAATGGGGGGTTGCGGTAAAAACGGTTTTTTTGATCCCATTCGAGTATTCTTCACTTAGCGGTACTAATATTTTGGAACAATATTTAGAACAACTAGAACAACCTGGAACAACAAAAGAAAGTTTGATTTTCCATAAATGGGGGGTTGCGGTAAAAACGGTTTTTTGATCCCATTCGAGTATTCTTCACTTAGCGGTACTAATATTTTGGAACAATATTTAGAATAACTAGAACAACCTGGAACAACAAAAAAAAGTTTGATTTTCCATAAATGGGGGGTTGCGGTAAAAAACGGTTTTTTTGATCCCATTCGAGTATTCTTCACTTAGCGGTACTAATATTTTGGAACAATATTTAGAACAACTAGAACAACCTGGAACAACAAAAAAAAAGTTTGATTTTCCATAAATGGGGGGATGCGGTAAAAAACGTTTTTTTTGATCCCATTCGAGTATTCTTCACTTAGCGGTACTAATATTTTGGAACAATATTTAGAACAACTAGAACAACCTGGAACAACAAAAGAAAGTTTGATTTTCCATAAATGGGGGGTTGCGGTAAAAAACGGTTTTTTGATCCCATTCGAGTATTCTTCACTTAGCGGTACTAATATTTTGGAACAATGTTTAGAACAACTAGAACAACCTGGAACAACAAAAAAAAGTTTGATTTTCCATAAATGGGGGGATGCGGTAAAAAACGGTTTTTTGATCCCATTCGAGTATTCTTCACTTAGCGGTACTAATATTTTGGAACAATATTTAGAACAACTAGAACAACCTGGAACAACAAAAAAAAGTTTGATTTTCCATAAATGGGGGGTTGCGGTAAAAAACGGTTTTTTTGATCCCATTCGAGTATTCTTCACTTAGCGGTACTAATATTTTGGAACAATATTTAGAACAACTAGAACAACCTGGAACAACAAAAAAAAGTTTGATTTTCCATAAATGGGGGGTTGCGGTAAAAAACGGTTTTTTGATCCCATTCGAGTATTCTTCACTTAGCGGTACTAATATTTTGGAACAATGTTTAGAACAACTAGAACAACCTGGAACAACAAAAAAAAGTTTGATTTTCCATAAATGGGGGGATGCGGTAAAAAACGGTTTTTTTGATCCCATTCGAGTATTCTTCACTTAGCGGTACTAATATTTTGGAACAATATTTAGAACAACTAGAACAACCTGGAACAACAAAAAAAAGTTTGATTTTCCATAAATGGGGGGTTGCGGTAAAAAACGGTTTTTTGATCCCATTCGAGTATTCTTCACTTAGCGGTACTAATATTTTGGAACAATATTTAGAACAACTAGAACAATCTGGAACAACAAAAAAAAGTTTGATTTTCCATAAATGGGGGGTTGCGGTAAAAAACGGTTTTTTTGATCCCATTCGAGTATTCTTCACTTAGCGGTACTAATATTTTGGAACAATATTTAGAACAACTAGAACAACCTGGAACAACAAAAAAAAGTTTGATTTTCCATAAATGGGGGGTTGCGGTAAAAAACGGTTTTTTGATCCCATTCGAGTATTCTTCACTTAGCGGTACTAATATTTTGGAACAATGTTTAGAACAACTAGAACAACCTGGAACAACAAAAAAAAGTTTGATTTTCCATAAATGGGGGGATGCGGTAAAAAACGGTTTTTTTTGATCCCATTCGAGTATTCTTCACTTAGCGGTACTAATATTTTGGAACAATATTTAGAACAACTAGAACAACCTGGAACAACAAAAAAAAGTTTGATTTTCCATAAATGGGGGGTTGCGGTAAAAAACGGTTTTTTGATCCCATTCGAGTATTCTTCACTTAGCGGTACTAATATTTTGGAACAATGTTTAGAACAACTAGAACAACCTGGAACAACAAAAAAAAGTTTGATTTTCCATAAATGGGGGGATGCGGTAAAAAACGGTTTTTTTGATCCCATTCGAGTATTCTTCACTTAGCGGTACTAATATTTTGGAACAATATTTAGAACAACTAGAACAACCTGGAACAACAAAAGAAAGTTTGATTTTCCATAAATGGGGGGTTGCGGTAAAAACGGTTTTTTTGATCCCATTCGAGTATTCTTCACTTAGCGGTACTAATATTTTGGAACAATATTTAGAACAACTAGAACAACCTGGAACAACAAAAAAAAGTTTGATTTTCCATAAATGGGGGGTTGCGGTAAAAAACGGTTTTTTTGATCCCATTCCAGTATTCTTCACTTAGCGGTACTAATATTTTGGAACAATGTTTAGAACAACTAGAACAACCTGGAACAACAAAAAAAAGTTTGATTTTCCATAAATGGGGGGTTGCGGTAAAAACGGTTTTTTTGATCCCATTCGAGTATTCTTCACTTAGCGGTACTAATATTTTGGAACAATATTTAGAACAACTAGAACAACCTGGAACAACAAAAAAAAGTTTGATTTTCCATAAATGGGGGGTTGCGGTAAAAAACGGTTTTTTTGATCCCATTCGAGTATTCTTCACTTAGCGGTACTAATATTTTGGAACAATATTTAGAACAACTAGAACAACCTGGAACAACAACAAAAAGTTTGATTTTCCATAAATGGGGGGTTGCGGTAAAAAACGGTTTTTTGATCCCATTCGAGTATTCTTCACTTAGCGGTACTAATATTTTGGAACAATGTTTAGAACAACTAGAACAACCTGGAACAACAAAAAAAAGTTTGATTTTCCATAAATGGGGGGATGCGGTAAAAAACGGTTTTTTGATCCCATTCGAGTATTCTTCACTTAGCGGTACTAATATTTTGGAACAATATTTAGAACAACTAGAACAACCTGGAACAACAAAAAAAAGTTTGATTTTCCATAAATGGGGGGTTGCGGTAAAAAACGGTTTTTTTGATCCCATTCGAGTATTCTTCACTTAGCGGTACTAATATTTTGGAACAATATTTAGAACAACTAGAACAACCTGGAACAACAAAAAAAAGTTTGATTTTCCATAAATGGGGGGTTGCGGTAAAAAACGGTTTTTTGATCCCATTCGAGTATTCTTCACTTAGCGGTACTAATATTTTGGAACAATGTTTAGAACAACTAGAACAACCTGGAACAACAAAAAAAAGTTTGATTTTCCATAAATGGGGGGATGCGGTAAAAAACGGTTTTTTTGATCCCATTCGAGTATTCTTCACTTAGCGGTACTAATATTTTGGAACAATATTTAGAACAACTAGAACAACCTGGAACAACAAAAAAAAGTTTGATTTTCCATAAATGGGGGGTTGCGGTAAAAAACGGTTTTTTGATCCCATTCGAGTATTCTTCACTTAGCGGTACTAATATTTTGGAACAATGTTTAGAACAACTAGAACAACCTGGAACAACAAAAAAAAGTTTGATTTTCCATAAATGGGGGGATGCGGTAAAAAACGGTTTTTTTGATCCCATTCGAGTATTCTTCACTTAGCGGTACTAATATTTTGGAACAATATTTAGAACAACTAGAACAACCTGGAACAACAAAAGAAAGTTTGATTTTCCATAAATGGGGGGTTGCGGTAAAAACGGTTTTTTTGATCCCATTCGAGTATTCTTCACTTAGCGGTACTAATATTTTGGAACAATATTTAGAACAACTAGAACAACCTGGAACAACAAAAAAAAGTTTGATTTTCCATAAATGGGGGGTTGCGGTAAAAAACGGTTTTTTTGATCCCATTCCAGTATTCTTCACTTAGCGGTACTAATATTTTGGAACAATGTTTAGAACAACTAGAACAACCTGGAACAACAAAAAAAAGTTTGATTTTCCATAAATGGGGGGTTGCGGTAAAAAACGGTTCTTTGATCCCATTCGAGTATTCTTCACTTAGCGGTACTAATATTTTGGAACAATATTTAGAACAACTAGAACAACCTGGAACAACAAAAGAAAGTTTGATTTTCCATAAATGGGGGGTTGCGGTAAAAACGGTTTTTTTGATCCCATTCGAGTATTCTTCACTTAGCGGTACTAATATTTTGGAACAATATTTAGAACAACTAGAACAACCTGGAACAACAAAAGAAAGTTTGATTTTCCATAAATGGGGGGTTGCGGTAAAAACGGTTTTTTTGATCCCATTCGAGTATTCTTCACTTAGCGGTACTAATATTTTGGAACAATATTTAGAACAACTAGAACAACCTGGAACAACAAAAAAAAGTTTGATTTTCCATAAATGGGGGGTTGCGGTAAAAAACGGTTTTTTTGATCCCATTCGAGTATTCTTCACTTAGCGGTACTAATATTTTGGAACAATATTTAGAACAACTAGAACAACCTGGAACAACAAAAAAAAGTTTGATTTTCCATAAATGGGGGGATGCGGTAAAAAACGTTTTTTTTGATCCCATTCGAGTATTCTTCACTTAGCGGTACTAATATTTTGGAACAATATTTAGAACAACTAGAACAACCTGGAACAACAAAAGAAAGTTTGATTTTCCATAAATGGGGGGTTGCGGTAAAAACGGTTTTTTTGATCCCATTCGAGTATTCTTCACTTAGCGGTACTAATATTTTGGAACAATATTTAGAACAACTAGAACAACCTGGAACAACAAAAAAAAGTTTGATTTTCCATAAATGGGGGGTTGCGGTAAAAAACGGTTTTTTTGATCCCATTCGAGTATTCTTCACTTAGCGGTACTAATATTTTGGAACAATATTTAGAACAACTAGAACAACCTGGAACAACAAAAAAAAGTTTGATTTTCCATAAATGGGGGGATGCGGTAAAAAACGTTTTTTTTGATCCCATTCGAGTATTCTTCACTTAGCGGTACTAATATTTTGGAACAATATTTAGAACAACTAGAACAACCTGGAACAACAAAAGAAAGTTTGATTTTCCATAAATGGGGGGTTGCGGTAAAAACGGTTTTTTTGATCCCATTCGAGTATTCTTCACTTAGCGGTACTAATATTTTGGAACAATATTTAGAACAACTAGAACAACCTGGAACAACAAAAAAAAGTTTGATTTTCCATAAATGGGGGGTTGCGGTAAAAAACGGTTTTTTGATCCCATTCGAGTATTCTTCACTTAGCGGTACTAATATTTTGGAACAATGTTTAGAACAACTAGAACAACCTGGAACAACAAAAAAAAGTTTGATTTTCCATAAATGGGGGGATGCGGTAAAAAACGGTTTTTTTGATCCCATTCGAGTATTCTTCACTTAGCGGTACTAATATTTTGGAACAATATTTAGAACAACTAGAACAACCTGGAACAACAAAAAAAAGTTTGATTTTCCATAAATGGGGGGTTGCGGTAAAAAACGGTTTTTTGATCCCATTCGAGTATTCTTCACTTAGCGGTACTAATATTTTGGAACAATGTTTAGAACAACTAGAACAACCTGGAACAACAAAAAAAAGTTTGATTTTCCATAAATGGGGGGATGCGGTAAAAAACGGTTTTTTTGATCCCATTCGAGTATTCTTCACTTAGCGGTACTAATATTTTGGAACAATATTTAGAACAACTAGAACAACCTGGAACAACAAAAGAAAGTTTGATTTTCCATAAATGGGGGGTTGCGGTAAAAACGGTTTTTTTGATCCCATTCGAGTATTCTTCACTTAGCGGTACTAATATTTTGGAACAATATTTAGAACAACTAGAACAACCTGGAACAACAAAAAAAAGTTTGATTTTCCATAAATGGGGGGTTGCGGTAAAAAACGGTTTTTTTGATCCCATTCCAGTATTCTTCACTTAGCGGTACTAATATTTTGGAACAATGTTTAGAACAACTAGAACAACCTGGAACAACAAAAAAAAGTTTGATTTTCCATAAATGGGGGGTTGCGGTAAAAACGGTTTTTTTGATCCCATTCGAGTATTCTTCACTTAGCGGTACTAATATTTTGGAACAATATTTAGAACAACTAGAACAACCTGGGACAACAAAAAAAAGTTTGATTTTCCATAAATGGGGGGTTGCGGTAAAAAACGGTTTTTTTGATCCCATTCGAGTATTCTTCACTTAGCGGTACTAATATTTTGGAACAATATTTAGAACAACTAGAACAACCTGGAACAACAAAAAAAAGTTTGATTTTCCATAAATGGGGGGTTGCGGTAAAAAACGGTTTTTTGATCCCATTCGAGTATTCTTCACTTAGCGGTACTAATATTTTGGAACAATGTTTAGAACAACTAGAACAACCTGGAACAACAAAAAAAAGTTTGATTTTCCATAAATGGGGGGATGAGGTAAAAAACGGTTTTTTGATCCCATTCGAGTATTCTTCACTTAGCGGTACTAATATTTTGGAACAATATTTAGAACAACTAGAACAACCTGGAACAACAAAAAAAAGTTTGATTTTCCATAAATGGGGGGTTGCGGTAAAAAACGGTTTTTTGATCCCATTCGAGTATTCTTCACTTAGCGGTACTAATATTTTGGAACAATGTTTAGAACAACTAGAACAACCTGGAACAACAAAAAAAAGTTTGATTTTCCATAAATGGGGGGATGCGGTAAAAAACGGTTTTTTTGATCCCATTCGAGTATTCTTCACTTAGCGGTACTAATATTTTGGAACAATATTTAGAACAACTAGAACAACCTGGAACAACAAAAGAAAGTTTGATTTTCCATAAATGGGGGGTTGCGGTAAAAACGGTTTTTTTGATCCCATTCGAGTATTCTTCACTTAGCGGTACTAATATTTTGGAACAATATTTAGAACAACTAGAACAACCTGGAACAACAAAAAAAAGTTTGATTTTCCATAAATGGGGGGTTGCGGTAAAAAACGGTTTTTTTGATCCCATTCCAGTATTCTTCACTTAGCGGTACTAATATTTTGGAACAATGTTTAGAACAACTAGAACAACCTGGAACAACAAAAAAAAGTTTGATTTTCCATAAATGGGGGGTTGCGGTAAAAAACGGTTCTTTGATCCCATTCGAGTATTCTTCACTTAGCGGTACTAATATTTTGGAACAATATTTAGAACAACTAGAACAACCTGGAACAACAAAAGAAAGTTTGATTTTCCATAAATGGGGGGTTGCGGTAAAAACGGTTTTTTTGATCCCATTCGAGTATTCTTCACTTAGCGGTACTAATATTTTGGAACAATATTTAGAACAACTAGAACAACCTGGAACAACAAAAGAAAGTTTGATTTTCCATAAATGGGGGGTTGCGGTAAAAACGGTTTTTTTGATCCCATTCGAGTATTCTTCACTTAGCGGTACTAATATTTTGGAACAATATTTAGAACAACTAGAACAACCTGGAACAACAAAAGAAAGTTTGATTTTCCATAAATGGGGGGTTGCGGTAAAAAACGGTTTTTTTGATCCCATTCGAGTATTCTTCACTTAGCGGTACTAATATTTTGGAACAATATTTAGAACAACTAGAACAACCTGGAACAACAAAAAAAAGTTTGATTTTCCATAAATGGGGGGATGCGGTAAAAAACGTTTTTTTTGATCCCATTCGAGTATTCTTCACTTAGCGGTACTAATATTTTGGAACAATATTTAGAACAACTAGAACAACCTGGAACAACAAAAGAAAGTTTGATTTTCCATAAATGGGGGGTTGCGGTAAAAACGGTTTTTTTGATCCCATTCGAGTATTCTTCACTTAGCGGTACTAATATTTTGGAACAATATTTAGAACAACTAGAACAACCTGGAACAACAAAAAAAAGTTTGATTTTCCATAAATGGGGGGTTGCGGTAAAAAACGGTTTTTTTGATCCCATTCGAGTATTCTTCACTTAGCGGTACTAATATTTTGGAACAATATTTAGAACAACTAGAACAACCTGGAACAACAAAAAAAAGTTTGATTTTCCATAAATGGGGGGTTGCGGTAAAAAACGGTTTTTTGATCCCATTCGAGTATTCTTCACTTAGCGGTACTAATATTTTGGAACAATGTTTAGAACAACTAGAACAACCTGGAACAACAAAAAAAAGTTTGATTTTCCATAAATGGGGGGATGCGGTAAAAAACGGTTTTTTTGATCCCATTCGAGTATTCTTCACTTAGCGGTACTAATATTTTGGAACAATATTTAGAACAACTAGAACAACCTGGAACAACAAAAGAAAGTTTGATTTTCCATAAATGGGGGGTTGCGGTAAAAACGGTTTTTTTGATCCCATTCGAGTATTCTTCACTTAGCGGTACTAATATTTTGGAACAATGTTTAGAACAACTAGAACAACCTGGAACAACAAAAAAAAGTTTGATTTTCCATAAATGGGGGGTTGCGGTAAAAACGGTTTTTTTGATCCCATTCGAGTATTCTTCACTTAGCGGTACTAATATTTTGGAACAATATTTAGAACAACTAGAACAACCTGGAACAACAAAAAAAAGTTTGATTTTCCATAAATGGGCGGTTGCGGTAAAAAACGGTTTTTTTGATCCCATTCGAGTATTCTTCACTTAGCGGTACTAATATTTTGGAACAATATTTAGAACAACTAGAACAACCTGGAACAACAAAAAAAAGTTTGATTTTCCATAAATGGGGGGTTGCGGTAAAAAACGGTTTTTTGATCCCATTCGAGTATTCTTCACTTAGCGGTACTAATATTTTGGAACAATATTTAGAACAACTAGAACAACCTGGAACAACAAAAAAAAGTTTGATTTTCCATAAATGGGGGGTTGCGGTAAAAAACGGTTTTTTGATCCCATTCGAGTATTCTTCACTTAGCGGTACTAATATTTTGGAACAATGTTTAGAACAACTAGAACAACCTGGAACAGCAAAAAAAGTTTGATTTTCCATAAATGGGGGGATGCGGTAAAAAACGGTTTTTTGATCCCATTCGAGTATTCTTCACTTAGCGGTACTAATATTTTGGAACAATATTTAGAACAACTAGAACAACCTGGAACAACAAAAAAAAGTTTGATTTTCCATAAATGGGGGGTTGCGGTAAAAAACGGTTTTTTGATCCCATTCGAGTATTCTTCACTTAGCGGTACTAATATTTTGGAACAATGTTTAGAACAACTAGAACAACCTGGAACAACAAAAAAAAGTTTGATTTTCCATAAATGGGGGGATGCGGTAAAAAACGGTTTTTTTGATCCCATTCGAGTATTCTTCACTTAGCGGTACTAATATTTTGGAACAATATTTAGAACAACTAGAACAACCTGGAACAACAAAAGAAAGTTTGATTTTCCATAAATGGGGGGTTGCGGTAAAAACGGTTTTTTTGATCCCATTCGAGTATTCTTCACTTAGCGGTACTAATATTTTGGAACAATATTTAGAACAACTAGAACAACCTGGAACAACAAAAAAAAGTTTGATTTTCCATAAATGGGGGGTTGCGGTAAAAAACGGTTTTTTTGATCCCATTCCAGTATTCTTCACTTAGCGGTACTAATATTTTGGAACAATGTTTAGAACAACTAGAACAACCTGGAACAACAAAAAAAAGTTTGATTTTCCATAAATGGGGGGTTGCGGTAAAAAACGGTTCTTTGATCCCATTCGAGTATTCTTCACTTAGCGGTACTAATATTTTGGAACAATATTTAGAACAACTAGAACAACCTGGAACAACAAAAGAAAGTTTGATTTTCCATAAATGGGGGGATGCGGTAAAAAACGGTTTTTTTGATCCCATTCGAGTATTCTTCACTTAGCGGTACTAATATTTTGGAACAATATTTAGAACAACTAGAACAACCTGGAACAACAAGAGAAAGTTTGATTTTCCATAAATGGGGGGTTGCGGTAAAAACGGTTTTTTTGATCCCATTCGAGTATTCTTCACTTAGCGGTACTAATATTTTGGAACAATATTTAGAACAACTAGAACAACCTGGAACAACAAAAAAAAGTTTGATTTTCCATAAATGGGGGGTTGCGGTAAAAAACGGTTTTTTTGATCCCATTCCAGTATTCTTCACTTAGCGGTACTAATATTTTGGAACAATGTTTAGAACAGCTAGAACAACCTGGAACAACAAAAAAAAGTTTGATTTTCCATAAATGGGGGGTTGCGGTAAAAACGGTTTTTTTGATCCCATTCGAGTATTCTTCACTTAGCGGTACTAATATTTTGGAACAATATTTAGAACAACTAGAACAACCTGGAACAACAAAAAAAAGTTTGATTTTCCATAAATGGGGGGTTGCGGTAAAAAACGGTTTTTTTGATCCCATTCGAGTATTCTTCACTTAGCGGTACTAATATTTTGGAACAATATTTAGAACAACTAGAACAACCTGGAACAACAAAAAAAAGTTTGATTTTCCATAAATGGGGGGTTGCGGTAAAAAACGGTTTTTTGATCCCATTCGAGTATTCTTCACTTAGCGGTACTAATATTTTGGAACAATGTTTAGAACAACTAGAACAACCTGGAACAACAAAAAAAAGTTTGATTTTCCATAAATGGGGGGATGCGGTAAAAAACGGTTTTTTGATCCCATTCGAGTATTCTTCACTTAGCGGTACTAATATTTTGGAACAATATTTAGAACAACTAGAACAACCTGGAACAACAAAAAAAAGTTTGATTTTCCATAAATGGGGGGTTGCGGTAAAAAACGGTTTTTTGATCCCATTCGAGTATTCTTCACTTAGCGGTACTAATATTTTGGAACAATGTTTAGAACAACTAGAACAACCTGGAACAACAAAAAAAAGTTTGATTTTCCATAAATGGGGGGATGCGGTAAAAAACGGTTTTTTTGATCCCATTCGAGTATTCTTCACTTAGCGGTACTAATATTTTGGAACAATATTTAGAACAACTAGAACAACCTGGAACAACAAAAGAAAGTTTGATTTTCCATAAATGGGGGGTTGCGGTAAAAACGGTTTTTTTGATCCCATTCGAGTATTCTTCACTTAGCGGTACTAATATTTTGGAACAATATTTAGAACAACTAGAACAACCTGGAACAACAAAAAAAAGTTTGATTTTCCATAAATGGGGGGTTGCGGTAAAAAACGGTTTTTTTGATCCCATTCCAGTATTCTTCACTTAGCGGTACTAATATTTTGGAACAATGTTTAGAACAACTAGAACAACCTGGAACAACAAAAAAAAGTTTGATTTTCCATAAATGGGGGGTTGCGGTAAAAAACGGTTCTTTGATCCCATTCGAGTATTCTTCACTTAGCGGTACTAATATTTTGGAACAATATTTAGAACAACTAGAACAACCTGGAACAACAAAAGAAAGTTTGATTTTCCATAAATGGGGGGTTGCGGTAAAAACGGTTTTTTTGATCCCATTCGAGTATTCTTCACTTAGCGGTACTAATATTTTGGAACAATATTTAGAACAACTAGAACAACCTGGAACAACAAAAGAAAGTTTGATTTTCCATAAATGGGGGGTTGCGGTAAAAACGGTTTTTTTGATCCCATTCGAGTATTCTTCACTTAGCGGTACTAATATTTTGGAACAATATTTAGAACAACTAGAACAACCTGGAACAACAAAAAAAAGTTTGATTTTCCATAAATGGGGGGTTGCGGTAAAAAACGGTTTTTTTGATCCCATTCGAGTATTCTTCACTTAGCGGTACTAATATTTTGGAACAATATTTAGAACAACTAGAACAACCTGGAACAACAAAAAAAAGTTTGATTTTCCATAAATGGGGGGATGCGGTAAAAAACGTTTTTTTTGATCCCATTCGAGTATTCTTCACTTAGCGGTACTAATATTTTGGAACAATATTTAGAACAACTAGAACAACCTGGAACAACAAAAGAAAGTTTGATTTTCCATAAATGGGGGGTTGCGGTAAAAACGGTTTTTTTGATCCCATTCGAGTATTCTTCACTTAGCGGTACTAATATTTTGGAACAATATTTAGAACAACTAGAACAACCTGGAACAACAAAAAAAAGTTTGATTTTCCATAAATGGGGGGTTGCGGTAAAAAACGGTTTTTTTGATCCCATTCGAGTATTCTTCACTTAGCGGTACTAATATTTTGGAACAATATTTAGAACAACTAGAACAACCTGGAACAACAAAAAAAAGTTTGATTTTCCATAAATGGGGGGTTGCGGTAAAAAACAGTTTTTTGATCCCATTCGAGTATTCTTCACTTAGCGGTACTAATATTTTGGAACAATATTTAGAACAACTAGAACAACCTGGAACAACAAAAAAAGTTTGATTTTCCATAAATGGGGGGTTGCGGTAAAAAACGGTTTTTTTGATCCCATTCCAGTATTCTTCACTTAGCGGTACTAATATTTTGGAACAATGTTTAGAACAACTAGAACAACCTGGAACAACAAAAAAAAGTTTGATTTTCCATAAATGGGGGGTTGCGGTAAAAACGGTTTTTTTGATCCCATTCGAGTATTCTTCACTTAGCGGTACTAATATTTTGGAACAATATTTAGAACAACTAGAACAACCTGGAACAACAAAAAAAAGTTTGATTTTCCATAAATGGGGGGTTGCGGTAAAAAACGGTTTTTTTGATCCCATTCGAGTATTCTTCACTTAGCGGTACTAATATTTTGGAACAATATTTAGAACAACTAGAACAACCTGGAACAACAAAAAAAAGTTTGATTTTCCATAAATGGGGGGTTGCGGTAAAAAACGGTTTTTTGATCCCATTCGAGTATTCTTCACTTAGCGGTACTAATATTTTGGAACAATGTTTAGAACAACTAGAACAACCTGGAACAACAAAAAAAAGTTTGATTTTCCATAAATGGGGGGATGCGGTAAAAAACGGTTTTTTGATCCCATTCGAGTATTCTTCACTTAGCGGTACTAATATTTTGGAACAATATTTAGAACAACTAGAACAACCTGGAACAACAAAAAAAAGTTTGATTTTCCATAAATGGGGGGTTGCGGTAAAAAACGGTTTTTTGATCCCATTCGAGTATTCTTCACTTAGCGGTACTAATATTTTGGAACAATGTTTAGAACAACTAGAACAACCTGGAACAACAAAAAAAAGTTTGATTTTCCATAAATGGGGGGATGCGGTAAAAAACGGTTTTTTTGATCCCATTCGAGTATTCTTCACTTAGCGGTACTAATATTTTGGAACAATATTTAGAACAACTAGAACAACCTGGAACAACAAAAAAAGTTTGATTTTCCATAAATGGGGGGTTGCGGTAAAAAACGGTTTTTTTGATCCCATTCGAGTATTCTTCACTTAGCGGTACTAATATTTTGGAACAATATTTAGAACAACTAGAACAACCTGGAACAACAAAAAAAAGTTTGATTTTCCATAAATGGGGGGTTGCGGTAAAAAACGGTTTTTTGATCCCATTCGAGTATTCTTCACTTAGCGGTACTAATATTTTGGAACAATGTTTAGAACAACTAGAACAACCTGGAACAACAAAAAAAAGTTTGATTTTCCATAAATGGGGGGATGCGGTAAAAAACGGTTTTTTGATCCCATTCGAGTATTCTTCACTTAGCGGTACTAATATTTTGGAACAATATTTAGAACAACTAGAACAACCTGGAACAACAAAAAAAAGTTTGATTTTCCATAAATGGGGGGTTGCGGTAAAAAACGGTTTTTTGATCCCATTCGAGTATTCTTCACTTAGCGGTACTAATATTTTGGAACAATGTTTAGAACAACTAGAACAACCTGGAACAACAAAAAAAAGTTTGATTTTCCATAAATGGGGGGATGCGGTAAAAAACGGTTTTTTTGATCCCATTCGAGTATTCTTCACTTAGCGGTACTAATATTTTGGAACAATATTTAGAACAACTAGAACAACCTGGAACAACAAAAGAAAGTTTGATTTTCCATAAATGGGGGGTTGCGGTAAAAACGGTTTTTTTGATCCCATTCGAGTATTCTTCACTTAGCGGTACTAATATTTTGGAACAATATTTAGAACAACTAGAACAACCTGGAACAACAAAAAAAAGTTTGATTTTCCATAAATGGGGGGTTGCGGTAAAAAACGGTTTTTTTGATCCCATTCCAGTATTCTTCACTTAGCGGTACTAATATTTTGGAACAATGTTTAGAACAACTAGAACAACCTGGAACAACAAAAAAAAGTTTGATTTTCCATAAATGGGGGGTTGCGGTAAAAAACGGTTCTTTGATCCCATTCGAGTATTCTTCACTTAGCGGTACTAATATTTTGGAACAATATTTAGAACAACTAGAACAACCTGGAACAACAAAAGAAAGTTTGATTTTCCATAAATGGGGGGTTGCGGTAAAAACGGTTTTTTTGATCCCATTCGAGTATTCTTCACTTAGCGGTACTAATATTTTGGAACAATATTTAGAACAACTAGAACAACCTGGAACAACAAAAGAAAGTTTGATTTTCCATAAATGGGGGGTTGCGGTAAAAACGGTTTTTTTGATCCCATTCGAGTATTCTTCACTTAGCGGTACTAATATTTTGGAACAATATTTAGAACAACTAGAACAACCTGGAACAACAAAAAAAAGTTTGATTTTCCATAAATGGGGGGTTGCGGTAAAAAACGGTTTTTTTGATCCCATTCGAGTATTCTTCACTTAGCGGTACTAATATTTTGGAACAATATTTAGAACAACTAGAACAACCTGGAACAACAAAAAAAAGTTTGATTTTCCATAAATGGGGGGATGCGGTAAAAAACGTTTTTTTTGATCCCATTCGAGTATTCTTCACTTAGCGGTACTAATATTTTGGAACAATATTTAGAACAACTAGAACAACCTGGAACAACAAAAGAAAGTTTGATTTTCCATAAATGGGGGGTTGCGGTAAAAACGGTTTTTTTGATCCCATTCGAGTATTCTTCACTTAGCGGTACTAATATTTTGGAACAATATTTAGAACAACTAGAACAACCTGGAACAACAAAAAAAAGTTTGATTTTCCATAAATGGGGGGTTGCGGTAAAAAACGGTTTTTTTGATCCCATTCGAGTATTCTTCACTTAGCGGTACTAATATTTTGGAACAATATTTAGAACAACTAGAACAACCTGGAACAACAAAAAAAAGTTTGATTTTCCATAAATGGGGGGTTGCGGTAAAAAACAGTTTTTTGATCCCATTCGAGTATTCTTCACTTAGCGGTACTAATATTTTGGAACAATGTTTAGAACAACTAGAACAACCTGGAACAACAAAAAAAAGTTTGATTTTCCATAAATGGGGGGATGCGGTAAAAAACGGTTTTTTTGATCCCATTCGAGTATTCTTCACTTAGCGGTACTAATATTTTGGAACAATATTTAGAACAACTAGAACAACCTGGAACAACAAAAAAAAGTTTGATTTTCCATAAATGGGGGGTTGCGGTAAAAAACGGTTTTTTGATCCCATTCGAGTATTCTTCACTTAGCGGTACTAATATTTTGGAACAATGTTTAGAACAACTAGAACAACCTGGAACAACAAAAAAAAGTTTGATTTTCCATAAATGGGGGGATGCGGTAAAAAACGGTTTTTTTTGATCCCATTCGAGTATTCTTCACTTAGCGGTACTAATATTTTGGAACAATATTTAGAACAACTAGAACAACCTGGAACAACAAAAGAAAGTTTGATTTTCCATAAATGGGGGGTTGCGGTAAAAACGGTTTTTTTGATCCCATTCGAGTATTCTTCACTTAGCGGTACTAATATTTTGGAACAATATTTAGAACAACTAGAACAACCTGGAACAACAAAAAAAAGTTTGATTTTCCATAAATGGGGGGTTGCGGTAAAAACGGTTTTTTTGATCCCATTCGAGTATTCTTCACTTAGCGGTACTAATATTTTGGAACAATATTTAGAACAACTAGAACAACCTGGAACAACAAAAAAAAGTTTGATTTTCCATAAATGGGGGGTTGCGGTAAAAAACTGTTTTTTTGATCCCATTCGAGTATTCTTCACTTAGCGGTACTAATATTTTGGAACAATATTTAGAACAACTAGAACAACCTGGAACAACAAAAAAAAGTTTGATTTTCCATAAATGGGGGGATGCGGTAAAAAACGGTTTTTTGATCCCATTCGAGTATTCTTCACTTAGCGGTACTAATATTTTGGAACAATGTTTAGAACAACTAGAACAACCTGGAACAACAAAAAAAAGTTTGATTTTCCATAAATGGGGGGATGCGGTAAAAAACGGTTTTTTTGATCCCATTCGAGTATTCTTCACTTAGCGGTACTAATATTTTGGAACAATATTTAGAACAACTAGAACAACCTGGAACAACAAAAGAAAGTTTGATTTTCCATAAATGGGGGGTTGCGGTAAAAACGGTTTTTTTGATCCCATTCGAGTATTCTTCACTTAGCGGTACTAATATTTTGGAACAATATTTAGAACAACTAGAACAACCTGGAACAACAAAAAAAAGTTTGATTTTCCATAAATGGGGGGTTGCGGTAAAAAACGGTTTTTTTGATCCCATTCCAGTATTCTTCACTTAGCGGTACTAATATTTTGGAACAATGTTTAGAACAACTAGAACAACCTGGAACAACAAAAAAAAGTTTGATTTTCCATAAATGGTGGGTTGCGGTAAAAAACGGTTTTTTGATCCCATTCGAGTATTCTTCACTTAGCGGTACTAATATTTTGGAACAATGTTTAGAACAACTAGAACAACCTGGAACAACAAAAAAAAGTTTGATTTTCCATAAATGGGGGGATGCGGTAAAAAACGGTTTTTTTGATCCCATTCGAGTATTCTTCACTTAGCGGTACTAATATTTTGGAACAATATTTAGAACAACTAGAACAACCTGGAACAACAAAAAAAAGTTTGATTTTCCATAAATGGGGGGTTGCGGTAAAAAACGGTTTTTTGATCCCATTCGAGTATTCTTCACTTAGCGGTACTAATATTTTGGAACAATGTTTAGAACAACTAGAACAACCTGGAACAACAAAAAAAAGTTTGATTTTCCATAAATGGGGGGATGCGGTAAAAAACGGTTTTTTTTGATCCCATTCGAGTATTCTTCACTTAGCGGTACTAATATTTTGGAACAATATTTAGAACAACTAGAACAACCTGGAACAACAAAAGAAAGTTTGATTTTCCATAAATGGGGGGTTGCGGTAAAAACGGTTTTTTTGATCCCATTCGAGTATTCTTCACTTAGCGGTACTAATATTTTGGAACAATATTTAGAACAACTAGAACAACCTGGAACAACAAAAAAAAGTTTGATTTTCCATAAATGGGGGGTTGCGGTAAAAACGGTTTTTTTGATCCCATTCGAGTATTCTTCACTTAGCGGTACTAATATTTTGGAACAATATTTAGAACAACTAGAACAACCTGGAACAACAAAAAAAAGTTTGATTTTCCATAAATGGGGGGTTGCGGTAAAAAACTGTTTTTTTGATCCCATTCGAGTATTCTTCACTTAGCGGTACTAATATTTTGGAACAATATTTAGAACAACTAGAACAACCTGGAACAACAAAAAAAAGTTTGATTTTCCATAAATGGGGGGTTGCGGTAAAAAACGGTTTTTTGATCCCATTCGAGTATTCTTCACTTAGCGGTACTAATATTTTGGAACAATGTTTAGAACAACTAGAACAACCTGGAACAACAAAAAAAAGTTTGATTTTCCATAAATGGGGGGATGCGGTAAAAAACGGTTTTTTTGATCCCATTCGAGTATTCTTCACTTAGCGGTACTAATATTTTGGAACAATATTTAGAACAACTAGAACAACCTGGAACAACAAAAGAAAGTTTGATTTTCCATAAATGGGGGGTTGCGGTAAAAACGGTTTTTTTGATCCCATTCGAGTATTCTTCACTTAGCGGTACTAATATTTTGGAACAATATTTAGAACAACTAGAACAACCTGGAACAACAAAAAAAAGTTTGATTTTCCATAAATGGGGGGATGCGGTAAAAAACGGTTTTTTTGATCCCATTCGAGTATTCTTCACTTAGCGGTACTAATATTTTGGAACAATATTTAGAACAACTAGAACAACCTGGAACAACAAAAGAAAGTTTGATTTTCCATAAATGGGGGGTTGCGGTAAAAACGGTTTTTTTGATCCCATTCGAGTATTCTTCACTTAGCGGTACTAATATTTTGGAACAATATTTAGAACAACTAGAACAACCTGGAACAACAAAAAAAAGTTTGATTTTCCATAAATGGGGGGTTGCGGTAAAAAACGGTTTTTTTGATCCCATTCCAGTATTCTTCACTTAGCGGTACTAATATTTTGGAACAATGTTTAGAACAACTAGAACAACCTGGAACAACAAAAAAAAGTTTGATTTTCCATAAATGGGGGGTTGCGGTAAAAAACGGTTCTTTGATCCCATTCGAGTATTCTTCACTTAGCGGTACTAATATTTTGGAACAATATTTAGAACAACTAGAACAACCTGGAACAACAAAAGAAAGTTTGATTTTCCATAAATGGGGGGTTGCGGTAAAAACGGTTTTTTTTTATCCCATTCGAGTATTCTTCACTTAGCGGTACTAATATTTTGGAACAATATTTAGAACAACTAGAACAACCTGGAACAACAAAAGAAAGTTTGATTTTCCATAAATGGGGGGTTGCGGTAAAAACGGTTTTTTTGATCCCATTCGAGTATTCTTCACTTAGCGGTACTAATATTTTGGAACAATATTTAGAACAACTAGAACAACCTGGAACAACAAAAAAAAGTTTGATTTTCCATAAATGGGGGGTTGCGGTAAAAAACGGTTTTTTTGATCCCATTCGAGTATTCTTCACTTAGCGGTACTAATATTTTGGAACAATATTTAGAACAACTAGAACAACCTGGAACAACAAAAGAAAGTTTGATTTTCCATAAATGGGGGGTTGCGGTAAAAACGGTTTTTTTGATCCCATTCGAGTATTCTTCACTTAGCGGTACTAATATTTTGGAACAATATTTAGAACAACTAGAACAACCTGGAACAACAAAAAAAAGTTTGATTTTCCATAAATGGGGGGTTGCGGTAAAAAACGGTTTTTTTGATCCCATTCGAGTATTCTTCACTTAGCGGTACTAATATTTTGGAACAATATTTAGAACAACTAGAACAACCTGGAACAACAAAAAAAAGTTTGATTTTCCATAAATGGGGGGTTGCGGTAAAAAACAGTTTTTTGATCCCATTCGAGTATTCTTCACTTAGCGGTACTAATATTTTGGAACAATGTTTAGAACAACTAGAACAACCTGGAACAACAAAAAAAAGTTTGATTTTCCATAAATGGGGGGATGCGGTAAAAAACGGTTTTTTTGATCCCATTCGAGTATTCTTCACTTAGCGGTACTAATATTTTGGAACAATATTTAGAACAACTAGAACAACCTGGAACAACAAAAAAAAGTTTGATTTTCCATAAATGGGGGGTTGCGGTAAAAAACGGTTTTTTGATCCCATTCGAGTATTCTTCACTTAGCGGTACTAATATTTTGGAACAATGTTTAGAACAACTAGAACAACCTGGAACAACAAAAAAAAGTTTGATTTTCCATAAATGGGGGGATGCGGTAAAAAACGGTTTTTTTTGATCCCATTCGAGTATTCTTCACTTAGCGGTACTAATATTTTGGAACAATATTTAGAACAACTAGAACAACCTGGAACAACAAAAGAAAGTTTGATTTTCCATAAATGGGGGGTTGCGGTAAAAACGGTTTTTTTGATCCCATTCGAGTATTCTTCACTTAGCGGTACTAATATTTTGGAACAATATTTAGAACAACTAGAACAACCTGGAACAACAAAAGAAAGTTTGATTTTCCATAAATGGGGGGTTGCGGTAAAAACGGTTTTTTTGATCCCATTCGAGTATTCTTCACTTAGCGGTACTAATATTTTGGAACAATATTTAGAACAACTAGAACAACCTGGAACAACAAAAAAAAGTTTGATTTTCCATAAATGGGGGGTTGCGGTAAAAAACTGTTTTTTTGATCCCATTCGAGTATTCTTCACTTAGCGGTACTAATATTTTGGAACAATATTTAGAACAACTAGAACAACCTGGAACAACAAAAAAAAGTTTGATTTTCCATAAATGGGGGGTTGCGGTAAAAAACGGTTTTTTGATCCCATTCGAGTATTCTTCACTTAGCGGTACTAATATTTTGGAACAATGTTTAGAACAACTAGAACAACCTGGAACAACAAAAAAAAGTTTGATTTTCCATAAATGGGGGGATGCGGTAAAAAACGGTTTTTTGATCCCATTCGAGTATTCTTCACTTAGCGGTACTAATATTTTGGAACAATGTTTAGAACAACTAGAACAACCTGGAACAACAAAAAAAGTTTGATTTTCCATAAATGGGGGGATGCGGTAAAAAACGGTTTTTTTGATCCCATTCGAGTATTCTTCACTTAGCGGTACTAATATTTTGGAACAATATTTAGAACAACTAGAACAACCTGGAACAACAAAAGAAAGTTTGATTTTCCATAAATGGGGGGTTGCGGTAAAAACGGTTTTTTTGATCCCATTCGAGTATTCTTCACTTAGCGGTACTAATATTTTGGAACAATATTTAGAACAACTAGAACAACCTGGAACAACAAAAAAAAGTTTGATTTTCCATAAATGGGGGGTTGCGGTAAAAAACGGTTTTTTTGATCCCATTCCAGTATTCTTCACTTAGCGGTACTAATATTTTGGAACAATGTTTAGAACAACTAGAACAACCTGGAACAACAAAAAAAAGTTTGATTTTCCATAAATGGGGGGTTGCGGTAAAAAACGGTTTTTTGATCCCATTCGAGTATTCTTCACTTAGCGGTACTAATATTTTGGAACAATGTTTAGAACAACTAGAACAACCTGGAACAACAAAAAAAAGTTTGATTTTCCATAAATGGGGGGATGCGGTAAAAAACGGTTTTTTTGATCCCATTCGAGTATTCTTCACTTAGCGGTACTAATATTTTGGAACAATATTTAGAACAACTAGAACAACCTGGAACAACAAAAAAAAGTTTGATTTTCCATAAATGGGGGGTTGCGGTAAAAAACGGTTTTTTGATCCCATTCGAGTATTCTTCACTTAGCGGTACTAATATTTTGGAACAATGTTTAGAACAACTAGAACAACCTGGAACAACAAAAAAAAGTTTGATTTTCCATAAATGGGGGGATGCGGTAAAAAACGGTTTTTTTTGATCCCATTCGAGTATTCTTCACTTAGCGGTACTAATATTTTGGAACAATATTTAGAACAACTAGAACAACCTGGAACAACAAAAGAAAGTTTGATTTTCCATAAATGGGGGGTTGCGGTAAAAACGGTTTTTTTGATCCCATTCGAGTATTCTTCACTTAGCGGTACTAATATTTTGGAACAATATTTAGAACAACTAGAACAACCTGGAACAACAAAAAAAAGTTTGATTTTCCATAAATGGGGGGTTGCGGTAAAAACGGTTTTTTTGATCCCATTCGAGTATTCTTCACTTAGCGGTACTAATATTTTGGAACAATATTTAGAACAACTAGAACAACCTGGAACAACAAAAAAAAGTTTGATTTTCCATAAATGGGGGGTTGCGGTAAAAAACTGTTTTTTTGATCCCATTCGAGTATTCTTCACTTAGCGGTACTAATATTTTGGAACAATATTTAGAACAACTAGAACAACCTGGAACAACAAAAAAAAGTTTGATTTTCCATAAATGGGGGGTTGCGGTAAAAAACGGTTTTTTGATCCCATTCGAGTATTCTTCACTTAGCGGTACTAATATTTTGGAACAATGTTTAGAACAACTAGAACAACCTGGAACAACAAAAAAAAGTTTGATTTTCCATAAATGGGGGGATGCGGTAAAAAACGGTTTTTTGATCCCATTCGAGTATTCTTCACTTAGCGGTACTAATATTTTGGAACAATATTTAGAACAACTAGAACAACCTGGAACAACAAAAAAAAGTTTGATTTTCCATAAATGGGGGGTTGCGGTAAAAAACGGTTTTTTGATCCCATTCGAGTATTCTTCACTTAGCGGTACTAATATTTTGGAACAATGTTTAGAACAACTAGAACAACCTGGAACAACAAAAAAAAGTTTGATTTTCCATAAATGGGGGGATGCGGTAAAAAACGGTTTTTTTGATCCCATTCGAGTATTCTTCACTTAGCGGTACTAATATTTTGGAACAATATTTAGAACAACTAGAACAACCTGGAACAACAAAAGAAAGTTTGATTTTCCATAAATGGGGGGTTGCGGTAAAAACGGTTTTTTTGATCCCATTCGAGTATTCTTCACTTAGCGGTACTAATATTTTGGAACAATATTTAGAACAACTAGAACAACCTGGAACAACAAAAAAAAGTTTGATTTTCCATAAATGGGGGGTTGCGGTAAAAAACGGTTTTTTTGATCCCATTCCAGTATTCTTCACTTAGCGGTACTAATATTTTGGAACAATGTTTAGAACAACTAGAACAACCTGGAACAACAAAAAAAAGTTTGATTTTCCATAAATGGGGGGATGCGGTAAAAAACGGTTTTTTTTGATCCCATTCGAGTATTCTTCACTTAGCGGTACTAATATTTTGGAACAATATTTAGAACAACTAGAACAACCTGGAACAACAAAAGAAAGTTTGATTTTCCATAAATGGGGGGTTGCGGTAAAAACGGTTTTTTTGATCCCATTCGAGTATTCTTCACTTAGCGGTACTAATATTTTGGAACAATATTTAGAACAACTAGAACAACCTGGAACAACAAAAGAAAGTTTGATTTTCCATAAATGGGGGGTTGCGGTAAAAACGGTTTTTTTGATCCCATTCGAGTATTCTTCACTTAGCGGTACTAATATTTTGGAACAATATTTAGAACAACTAGAACAACCTGGAACAACAAAAAAAAGTTTGATTTTCCATAAATGGGGGGTTGCGGTAAAAAACTGTTTTTTTGATCCCATTCGAGTATTCTTCACTTAGCGGTACTAATATTTTGGAACAATATTTAGAACAACTAGAACAACCTGGAACAACAAAAAAAAGTTTGATTTTCCATAAATGGGGGGTTGCGGTAAAAAACGGTTTTTTGATCCCATTCGAGTATTCTTCACTTAGCGGTACTAATATTTTGGAACAATGTTTAGAACAACTAGAACAACCTGGAACAACAAAAAAAAAGTTTGATTTTCCATAAATGGGGGGTTGCGGTAAAAAACTGTTTTTTTGATCCCATTCGAGTATTCTTCACTTAGCGGTACTAATATTTTGGAACAATATTTAGAACAACTAGAACAACCTGGAACAACAAAAAAAAGTTTGATTTTCCATAAATGGGGGGTTGCGGTAAAAAACGGTTTTTTGATCCCATTCGAGTATTCTTCACTTAGCGGTACTAATATTTTGGAACAATGTTTAGAACAACTAGAACAACCTGGAACAACAAAAAAAAGTTTGATTTTCCATAAATGGGGGGATGCGGTAAAAAACGGTTTTTTGATCCCATTCGAGTATTCTTCACTTAGCGGTACTAATATTTTGGAACAATATTTAGAACAACTAGAACAACCTGGAACAACAAAAAAAAGTTTGATTTTCCATAAATGGGGGGTTGCGGTAAAAAACGGTTTTTTTGATCCCATTCGAGTATTCTTCACTTAGCGGTACTAATATTTTGGAACAATATTTAGAACAACTAGAACAACCTGGAACAACAAAAAAAAGTTTGATTTTCCATAAATGGGGGGTTGCGGTAAAAAACGGTTTTTTGATCCCATTCGAGTATTCTTCACTTACCGTTTTTACCGCAACCCCCCATTTATGGAAAATCAAACTTTTTTTTGTTGTTCCAGGTTGTTCTAGTTGTTCTAAATATTGTTCCAAAATATTAGTACCGCTAAGTGAAGAATACTCGAATGGGATCAAAAAAACCGTTTTTTACCGCAACCCCCCATTTATGGAAAATCGAACTTTTTTTTGTTGTTCCAGGTTGTTCTAGTTGTTCTAAATATTGTTCCAAAATATTAGTACCGCTAAGTGAAGAATACTCGAATGGGATCAAAAAACCGTTTTTTACCGCATCCCCCCATTTATGGAAAATCAAACTTTTTTTTGTTCTTCCAGGTTGTTCTAGTTGTTCTAAACATTGTTCCAAAATATTAGTACCGCTAAGTGAAGAATACTCGAATGGGATCAAAAAACCGTTTTTTACCGCAACCCCCCATTTATGGAAAATCAAACTTTTTTTTGTTGTTCCAGGTTGTTCTAGTTGTTCTAAATATTGTTCCAAAATATTAGTACCGCTAAGTGAAGAATACTCGAATGGGATCAAAAGAACCGTTTTTTACCGCAACCCCCCATTTATGGAAAATCAAACTTTTTTTGTTGTTCCAGGTTGTTCTAGTTGTTCTAAATATTGTTCCAAAATATTAGTACCGCTAAGTGAAGAATACTCGAATGGGATCAAAAAACCCGTTTTTACCGCAACCCCCCATTTATGGAAAATCAAACTTTTTTTTGTTGTTCCAGGTTGTTCTAGTTGTTCTAAACATTGTTCCAAAATATTAGTACCGCTAAGTGAAGAATACTGGAATGGGATCAAAAAAACCGTTTTTTACCGCAACCCCCCATTTATGGAAAATCAAACTTTTTTTTGTTGTTCCAGGTTGTTCTAGTTGTTCTAAATATTGTTCCAAAATATTAGTACCGCTAAGTGAAGAATACTCGAATGGGATCAAAAAAACCGTTTTTACCGCAACCCCCCATTTATGGAAAATCAAACTTTCTTTTGTTGTTCCAGGTTGTTCTAGTTGTTCTAAATATTGTTCCAAAATATTAGTACCGCTAAGTGAAGAATACTCGAATGGGATCAAAAAAACCGTTTTTTACCGCATCCCCCCATTTATGGAAAATCAAACTTTTTTTTGTTGTTCCAGGTTGTTCTAGTTGTTCTAAACATTGTTCCAAAATATTAGTACCGCTAAGTGAAGAATACTCGAATGGGATCAAAAAACCGTTTTTTACCGCAACCCCCCATTTATGGAAAATCAAACTTTTTTTTGTTGTTCCAGGTTGTTCTAGTTGTTCTAAATATTGTTCCAAAATATTAGTACCGCTAAGTGAAGAATACTCGAATGGGATCAAAAAAACCGTTTTTTACCGCATCCCCCCATTTATGGAAAATCAAACTTTTTTTTGTTGTTCCAGGTTGTTCTAGTTGTTCTAAACATTGTTCCAAAATATTAGTACCGCTAAGTGAAGAATACTCGAATGGGATCAAAAAACCGTTTTTTACCGCAACCCCCCATTTATGGAAAATCAAACTTTTTTTTGTTGTTCCAGGTTGTTCTAGTTGTTCTAAATATTGTTCCAAAATATTAGTACCGCTAAGTGAAGAATACTCGAATGGGATCAAAAAAACCGTTTTTTACCGCAACCCCCCATTTATGGAAAATCAAACTTTTTTTTGTTGTTCCAGGTTGTTCTAGTTGTTCTAAATATTGTTCCAAAATATTAGTACCGCTAAGTGAAGAATACTCGAATGGGATCAAAAAAACCGTTTTTACCGCAACCCCCCATTTATGGAAAATCAAACTTTCTTTTGTTGTTCCAGGTTGTTCTAGTTGTTCTAAATATTGTTCCAAAATATTAGTACCGCTAAGTGAAGAATACTCGAATGGGATCAAAAAAAACGTTTTTTACCGCATCCCCCCATTTATGGAAAATCAAACTTTTTTTTGTTGTTCCAGGTTGTTCTAGTTGTTCTAAATATTGTTCCAAAATATTAGTACCGCTAAGTGAAGAATACTCGAATGGGATCAAAAAAACCGTTTTTTACCGCAACCCCCCATTTATGGAAAATCAAACTTTTTTTTGTTGTTCCAGGTTGTTCTAGTTATTCTAAATATTGTTCCAAAATATTAGTACCGCTAAGTGAAGAATACTCGAATGGGATCAAAAAAACCGTTTTTACCGCAACCCCCCATTTATGGAAAATCAAACTTTCTTTTGTTGTTCCAGGTTGTTCTAGTTGTTCTAAATATTGTTCCAAAATATTAGTACCGCTAAGTGAAGAATACTCGAATGGGATCAAAAAAACCGTTTTTACCGCAACCCCCCATTTATGGAAAATCAAACTTTCTTTTGTTGTTCCAGGTTGTTCTAGTTGTTCTAAATATTGTTCCAAAATATTAGTACCGCTAAGTGAAGAATACTCGAATGGGATCAAAGAACCGTTTTTTACCGCAACCCCCCATTTATGGAAAATCAAACTTTTTTTTGTTGTTCCAGGTTGTTCTAGTTGTTCTAAACATTGTTCCAAAATATTAGTACCGCTAAGTGAAGAATACTGGAATGGGATCAAAAAAACCGTTTTTTATCGCAACCCCCCATTTATGGAAAATCAAACTTTTTTTTGTTGTTCCAGGTTGTTCTAGTTGTTCTAAATATTGTTCCAAAATATTAGTACCGCTAAGTGAAGAATACTCGAATGGGATCAAAAAACCGTTTTTTACCGCATCCCCCCATTTATGGAAAATCAAACTTTTTTTTGTTCTTCCAGGTTGTTCTAGTTGTTCTAAACATTGTTCCAAAATATTAGTACCGCTAAGTGAAGAATACTCGAATGGGATCAAAAAACCGTTTTTTACCGCAACCCCCCATTTATGGAAAATCAAACTTTTTTTTGTTGTTCCAGGTTGTTCTAGTTGTTCTAAATATTGTTCCAAAATATTAGTACCGCTAAGTGAAGAATACTCGAATGGGATCAAAAGAACCGTTTTTTACCGCAACCCCCCATTTATGGAAAATCAAACTTTTTTTGTTGTTCCAGGTTGTTCTAGTTGTTCTAAATATTGTTCCAAAATATTAGTACCGCTAAGTGAAGAATACTCGAATGGGATCAAAAAAACCGTTTTTACCGCAACCCCCCATTTATGGAAAATCAAACTTTTTTTTGTTGTTCCAGGTTGTTCTAGTTGTTCTAAACATTGTTCCAAAATATTAGTACCGCTAAGTGAAGAATACTGGAATGGGATCAAAAAAACCGTTTTTTACCGCAACCCCCCATTTATGGAAAATCAAACTTTGTTTTGTTGTTCCAGGTTGTTCTAGTTGTTCTAAATATTGTTCCAAAATATTAGTACCGCTAAGTGAAGAATACTCGAATGGGATCAAAAAAACCGTTTTTACCGCAACCCCCCATTTATGGAAAATCAAACTTTCTTTTGTTGTTCCAGGTTGTTCTAGTTGTTCTAAATATTGTTCCAAAATATTAGTACCGCTAAGTGAAGAATACTCGAATGGGATCAAAAAAACCGTTTTTTACCGCATCCCCCCATTTATGGAAAATCAAACTTTTTTTTGTTGTTCCAGGTTGTTCTAGTTGTTCTAAACATTGTTCCAAAATATTAGTACCGCTAAGTGAAGAATACTCGAATGGGATCAAAAAACCGTTTTTTACCGCAACCCCCCATTTATGGAAAATCAAACTTTTTTTTGTTGTTCCAGGTTGTTCTAGTTGTTCTAAATATTGTTCCAAAATATTAGTACCGCTAAGTGAAGAATACTCGAATGGGATCAAAAAAACCGTTTTTTACCGCATCCCCCCATTTATGGAAAATCAAACTTTTTTTTGTTGTTCCAGGTTGTTCTAGTTGTTCTAAACATTGTTCCAAAATATTAGTACCACTAAGTGAAGAATACTCGAATGGGATCAAAAAACCGTTTTTTACCGCAACCCCCCATTTATGGAAAATCAAACTTTTTTTTGTTGTTCCAGGTTGTTCTAGTTGTTCTAAATATTGTTCCAAAATATTAGTACCGCTAAGTGAAGAATACTCGAATGGGATCAAAAAAACCGTTTTTTACCGCAACCCCCCATTTATGGAAAATCAAACTTTTTTTTGTTGTTCCAGGTTGTTCTAGTTGTTCTAAATATTGTTCCAAAATATTAGTACCGCTAAGTGAAGAATACTCGAATGGGATCAAAAAAACCGTTTTTACCGCAACCCCCCATTTATGGAAAATCAAACTTTCTTTTGTTGTTCCAGGTTGTTCTAGTTGTTCTAAATATTGTTCCAAAATATTAGTACCGCTAAGTGAAGAATACTCGAATGGGATCAAAAAAAACGTTTTTTACCGCATCCCCCCATTTATGGAAAATCAAACTTTTTTTTGTTGTTCCAGGTTGTTCTAGTTGTTCTAAATATTGTTCCAAAATATTAGTACCGCTAAGTGAAGAATACTCGAATGGGATCAAAAAAACCGTTTTTTACCGCAACCCCCCATTTATGGAAAATCAAACTTTTTTTTGTTGTTCCAGGTTGTTCTAGTTATTCTAAATATTGTTCCAAAATATTAGTACCGCTAAGTGAAGAATACTCGAATGGGATCAAAAAAACCGTTTTTACCGCAACCCCCCATTTATGGAAAATCAAACTTTCTTTTGTTGTTCCAGGTTGTTCTAGTTGTTCTAAATATTGTTCCAAAATATTAGTACCGCTAAGTGAAGAATACTCGAATGGGATCAAAAAAACCGTTTTTTACCGCAACCCCCCATTTATGGAAAATCAAACTTTTTTTTGTTGTTCCAGGTTGTTCTAGTTGTTCTAAATATTGTTCCAAAATATTAGTACCGCTAAGTGAAGAATACTCGAATGGGATCAAAAAACCGTTTTTTACCGCATCCCCCCATTTATGGAAAATCAAACTTTTTTTTGTTGTTCCAGGTTGTTCTAGTTGTTCTAAACATTGTTCCAAAATATTAGTACCGCTAAGTGAAGAATACTCGAATGGGATCAAAAAACCGTTTTTTACCGCAACCCCCCATTTATGGAAAATCAAACTTTCTTTTGTTGTTCCAGGTTGTTCTAGTTGTTCTAAATATTGTTCCAAAATATTAGTACCGCTAAGTGAAGAATACTCGAATGGGATCAAAAAAAACGTTTTTTACCGCATCCCCCCATTTATGGAAAATCAAACTTTTTTTTTGTTGTTCCAGGTTGTTCTAGTTGTTCTAAATATTGTTCCAAAATATTAGTACCGCTAAGTGAAGAATACTCGAATGGGATCAAAAAAACCGTTTTTACCGCAACCCCCCATTTATGGAAAATCAAACTTTCTTTTGTTGTTCCAGGTTGTTCTAGTTGTTCTAAATATTGTTCCAAAATATTAGTACCGCTAAGTGAAGAATACTCGAATGGGATCAAAAAAACCGTTTTTTACCGCAACCCCCCATTTATGGAAAATCAAACTTTTTTTTGTTGTTCCAGGTTGTTCTAGTTGTTCTAAATATTGTTCCAAAATATTAGTACCGCTAAGTGAAGAATACTCGAATGGGATCAAAAAACCGTTTTTTACCGCATCCCCCCATTTATGGAAAATCAAACTTTTTTTTGTTGTTCCAGGTTGTTCTAGTTGTTCTAAACATTGTTCCAAAATATTAGTACCGCTAAGTGAAGAATACTCGAATGGGATCAAAAAACCGTTTTTTACCGCAACCCCCCATTTATGGAAAATCAAACTTTCTTTTGTTGTTCCAGGTTGTTCTAGTTGTTCTAAATATTGTTCCAAAATATTAGTACCGCTAAGTGAAGAATACTCGAATGGGATCAAAAAAAACGTTTTTTACCGCATCCCCCCATTTATGGAAAATCAAACTTTTTTTTTGTTGTTCCAGGTTGTTCTAGTTGTTCTAAATATTGTTCCAAAATATTAGTACCGCTAAGTGAAGAATACTCGAATGGGATCAAAAAAACCGTTTTTTACCGCAACCCCCCATTTATGGAAAATCAAACTTTTTTTTGTTGTTCCAGGTTGTTCTAGTTATTCTAAATATTGTTCCAAAATATTAGTACCGCTAAGTGAAGAATACTCGAATGGGATCAAAAAAACCGTTTTTACCGCAACCCCCCATTTATGGAAAATCAAACTTTCTTTTGTTGTTCCAGGTTGTTCTAGTTGTTCTAAATATTGTTCCAAAATATTAGTACCGCTAAGTGAAGAATACTCGAATGGGATCAAAAAAACCGTTTTTACCGCAACCCCCCATTTATGGAAAATCAAACTTTCTTTTGTTGTTCCAGGTTGTTCTAGTTGTTCTAAATATTGTTCCAAAATATTAGTACCGCTAAGTGAAGAATACTCGAATGGGATCAAAAAAAACGTTTTTTACCGCATCCCCCCATTTATGGAAAATCAAACTTTTTTTTGTTGTTCCAGGTTGTTCTAGTTGTTCTAAATATTGTTCCAAAATATTAGTACCGCTAAGTGAAGAATACTCGAATGGGATCAAAAAAACCGTTTTTTACCGCAACCCCCCATTTATGGAAAATCAAACTTCTTTTTGTTGTTCCAGGTTGTTCTAGTTGTTCTAAATATTGTTCCAAAATATTAGTACCGCTAAGTGAAGAATACTCGAATGGGATCAAAAAAACCGTTTTTACCGCAACCCCCCATTTATGGAAAATCAAACTTTCTTTTGTTGTTCCAGGTTGTTCTAGTTGTTCTAAATATTGTTCCAAAATATTAGTACCGCTAAGTGAAGAATACTCGAATGGGATCAAAAAAACCGTTTTTACCGCAACCCCCCATTTATGGAAAATCAAACTTTCTTTTGTTGTTCCAGGTTGTTCTAGTTGTTCTAAATATTGTTCCAAAATATTAGTACCGCTAAGTGAAGAATACTCGAATGGGATCAAAGAACCGTTTTTTACCGCAACCCCCCATTTATGGAAAATCAAACTTTTTTTTGTTGTTCCAGGTTGTTCTAGTTGTTCTAAACATTGTTCCAAAATATTAGTACCGCTAAGTGAAGAATACTGGAATGGGATCAAAAAAACCGTTTTTTACCGCAACCCCCCATTTATGGAAAATCAAACTTTTTTTTATTGTTCCAGGTTGTTCTAGTTGTTCTAAATATTGTTCCAAAATATTAGTACCGCTAAGTGAAGAATACTCGAATGGGATCAAAAAAACCGTTTTTACCGCAACCCCCCATTTATGGAAAATCAAACTTTCTTTTGTTGTTCCAGGTTGTTCTAGTTGTTCTAAATATTGTTCCAAAATATTAGTACCGCTAAGTGAAGAATACTCGAATGGGATAAAAAAAACCGTTTTTTACCGCATCCCCCCATTTATGGAAAATCAAACTTTTTTTTGTTGTTCCAGGTTGTTCTAGTTGTTCTAAACATTGTTCCAAAATATTAGTACCGCTAAGTGAAGAATACTCGAATGGGATCAAAAAACCGTTTTTTACCGCAACCCCCCATTTATGGAAAATCAAACTTTTTTTTGTTGTTCCAGGTTGTTCTAGTTGTTCTAAATATTGTTCCAAAATATTAGTACCGCTAAGTGAAGAATACTCGAATGGGATCAAAAAAACCGTTTTTTACCGCATCCCCCCATTTATGGAAAATCAAACTTTTTTTTGTTGTTCCAGGTTGTTCTAGTTGTTCTAAACATTGTTCCAAAATATTAGTACCGCTAAGTGAAGAATACTGGAATGGGATCAAAAAAACCGTTTTTTACCGCAACCCCCCATTTATGGAAAATCAAACTTTTTTTTGTTGTTCCAGGTTGTTCTAGTTGTTCTAAATATTGTTCCAAAATATTAGTACCGCTAAGTGAAGAATACTCGAATGGGATCAAAAAAACCGTTTTTACCGCAACCCCCCATTTATGGAAAATCAAACTTTCTTTTGTTGTTCCAGGTTGTTCTAGTTGTTCTAAATATTGTTCCAAAATATTAGTACCGCTAAGTGAAGAATACTCGAATGGGATCAAAAAAACCGTTTTTTACCGCATCCCCCCATTTATGGAAAATCAAACTTTTTTTTGTTGTTCCAGGTTGTTCTAGTTGTTCTAAACATTGTTCCAAAATATTAGTACCGCTAAGTGAAGAATACTCGAATGGGATCAAAAAACCGTTTTTTACCGCAACCCCCCATTTATGGAAAATCAAACTTTTTTTTGTTGTTCCAGGTTGTTCTAGTTGTTCTAAATATTGTTCCAAAATATTAGTACCGCTAAGTGAAGAATACTCGAATGGGATCAAAAAAACCGTTTTTTACCGCATCCCCCCATTTATGGAAAATCAAACTTTTTTTTGTTGTTCCAGGTTGTTCTAGTTGTTCTAAACATTGTTCCAAAATATTAGTACCGCTAAGTGAAGAATACTCGAATGGGATCAAAAAACCGTTTTTTACCGCAACCCCCCATTTATGGAAAATCAAACTTTTTTTTGTTGTTCCAGGTTGTTCTAGTTGTTCTAAATATTGTTCCAAAATATTAGTACCGCTAAGTGAAGAATACTCGAATGGGATCAAAAAAACCGTTTTTTACCGCAACCCCCCATTTATGGAAAATCAAACTTTTTTTTGTTGTTCCAGGTTGTTCTAGTTGTTCTAAATATTGTTCCAAAATATTAGTACCGCTAAGTGAAGAATACTCGAATGGGATCAAAAAACCGTTTTTTACCGCATCCCCCCATTTATGGAAAATCAAACTTTTTTTTGTTCTTCCAGGTTGTTCTAGTTGTTCTAAACATTGTTCCAAAATATTAGTACCGCTAAGTGAAGAATACTCGAATGGGATCAAAAAACCGTTTTTTACCGCAACCCCCCATTTATGGAAAATCAAACTTTTTTTTGTTGTTCCAGGTTGTTCTAGTTGTTCTAAATATTGTTCCAAAATATTAGTACCGCTAAGTGAAGAATACTCGAATGGGATCAAAAGAACCGTTTTTTACCGCAACCCCCCATTTATGGAAAATCAAACTTTTTTTGTTGTTCCAGGTTGTTCTAGTTGTTCTAAATATTGTTCCAAAATATTAGTACCGCTAAGTGAAGAATACTCGAATGGGATCAAAAAAACCGTTTTTACCGCAACCCCCCATTTATGGAAAATCAAACTTTTTTTTGTTGTTCCAGGTTGTTCTAGTTGTTCTAAATATTGTTCCAAAATATTAGTACCGCTAAGTGAAGAATACTCGAATGGGATCAAAAAAACCGTTTTTTACCGCAACCCCCCATTTATGGAAAATCAAACTTTTTTTTGTTGTTCCAGGTTGTTCTAGTTGTTCTAAATATTGTTCCAAAATATTAGTACCGCTAAGTGAAGAATACTCGAATGGGATCAAAAAACCGTTTTTTACCGCATCCCCCCATTTATGGAAAATCAAACTTTTTTTTGTTGTTCCAGGTTGTTCTAGTTGTTCTAAACATTGTTCCAAAATATTAGTACCGCTAAGTGAAGAATACTCGAATGGGATCAAAAAACCGTTTTTTACCGCAACCCCCCATTTATGGAAAATCAAACTTTTTTTTGTTGTTCCAGGTTGTTCTAGTTGTTCTAAATATTGTTCCAAAATATTAGTACCGCTAAGTGAAGAATACTCGAATGGGATCAAAAAAACCGTTTTTTACCGCAACCCCCCATTTATGGAAAATCAAACTTTTTTTTGTTGTTCCAGGTTGTTCTAGTTGTTCTAAATATTGTTCCAAAATATTAGTACCGCTAAGTGAAGAATACTCGAATGGGATCAAAAAACCGTTTTTTACCGCATCCCCCCATTTATGGAAAATCAAACTTTTTTTTGTTCTTCCAGGTTGTTCTAGTTGTTCTAAACATTGTTCCAAAATATTAGTACCGCTAAGTGAAGAATACTCGAATGGGATCAAAAAACCGTTTTTTACCGCAACCCCCCATTTATGGAAAATCAAACTTTTTTTTGTTGTTCCAGGTTGTTCTAGTTGTTCTAAATATTGTTCCAAAATATTAGTACCGCTAAGTGAAGAATACTCGAATGGGATCAAAAGAACCGTTTTTTACCGCAACCCCCCATTTATGGAAAATCAAACTTTTTTTGTTGTTCCAGGTTGTTCTAGTTGTTCTAAATATTGTTCCAAAATATTAGTACCGCTAAGTGAAGAATACTCGAATGGGATCAAAAAAACCGTTTTTACCGCAACCCCCCATTTATGGAAAATCAAACTTTTTTTTGTTGTTCCAGGTTGTTCTAGTTGTTCTAAATATTGTTCCAAAATATTAGTACCGCTAAGTGAAGAATACTCGAATGGGATCAAAAAAACCGTTTTTTACCGCAACCCCCCATTTATGGAAAATCAAACTTTTTTTTGTTGTTCCAGGTTGTTCTAGTTGTTCTAAATATTGTTCCAAAATATTAGTACCGCTAAGTGAAGAATACTCGAATGGGATCAAAAAACCGTTTTTTACCGCATCCCCCCATTTATGGAAAATCAAACTTTTTTTTGTTCTTCCAGGTTGTTCTAGTTGTTCTAAACATTGTTCCAAAATATTAGTACCGCTAAGTGAAGAATACTCGAATGGGATCAAAAAACCGTTTTTTACCGCAACCCCCCATTTATGGAAAATCAAACTTTTTTTTGTTGTTCCAGGTTGTTCTAGTTGTTCTAAATATTGTTCCAAAATATTAGTACCGCTAAGTGAAGAATACTCGAATGGGATCAAAAGAACCGTTTTTTACCGCAACCCCCCATTTATGGAAAATCAAACTTTTTTTGTTGTTCCAGGTTGTTCTAGTTGTTCTAAATATTGTTCCAAAATATTAGTACCGCTAAGTGAAGAATACTCGAATGGGATCAAAAAAACCGTTTTTACCGCAACCCCCCATTTATGGAAAATCAAACTTTTTTTTGTTGTTCCAGGTTGTTCTAGTTGTTCTAAACATTGTTCCAAAATATTAGTACCGCTAAGTGAAGAATACTGGAATGGGATCAAAAAAACCGTTTTTTACCGCAACCCCCCATTTATGGAAAATCAAACTTTTTTTTGTTGTTCCAGGTTGTTCTAGTTGTTCTAAATATTGTTCCAAAATATTAGTACCGCTAAGTGAAGAATACTCGAATGGGATCAAAAAAACCGTTTTTACCGCAACCCCCCATTTATGGAAAATCAAACTTTCTTTTGTTGTTCCAGGTTGTTCTAGTTGTTCTAAATATTGTTCCAAAATATTAGTACCGCTAAGTGAAGAATACTCGAATGGGATCAAAAAAACCGTTTTTTACCGCATCCCCCCATTTATGGAAAATCAAACTTTTTTTTGTTGTTCCAGGTTGTTCTAGTTGTTCTAAACATTGTTCCAAAATATTAGTACCGCTAAGTGAAGAATACTCGAATGGGATCAAAAAACCGTTTTTTACCGCAACCCCCCATTTATGGAAAATCAAACTTTTTTTTGTTGTTCCAGGTTGTTCTAGTTGTTCTAAATATTGTTCCAAAATATTAGTACCGCTAAGTGAAGAATACTCGAATGGGATCAAAAAAACCGTTTTTTACCGCATCCCCCCATTTATGGAAAATCAAACTTTTTTTTGTTGTTCCAGGTTGTTCTAGTTGTTCTAAACATTGTTCCAAAATATTAGTACCGCTAAGTGAAGAATACTCGAATGGGATCAAAAAACCGTTTTTTACCGCAACCCCCCATTTATGGAAAATCAAACTTTTTTTTGTTGTTCCAGGTTGTTCTAGTTGTTCTAAATATTGTTCCAAAATATTAGTACCGCTAAGTGAAGAATACTCGAATGGGATCAAAAAAACCGTTTTTTACCGCAACCCCCCATTTATGGAAAATCAAACTTTTTTTTGTTGTTCCAGGTTGTTCTAGTTGTTCTAAATATTGTTCCAAAATATTAGTACCGCTAAGTGAAGAATACTCGAATGGGATCAAAAAAACCGTTTTTACCGCAACCCCCCATTTATGGAAAATCAAACTTTCTTTCGTTGTTCCAGGTTGTTCTAGTTGTTCTAAATATTGTTCCAAAATATTAGTACCGCTAAGTGAAGAATACTCGAATGGGATCAAAAAAAACGTTTTTTACCGCATCCCCCCATTTATGGAAAATCAAACTTTTTTTTGTTGTTCCAGGTTGTTCTAGTTGTTCTAAATATTGTTCCAAAATATTAGTACCGCTAAGTGAAGAATACTCGAATGGGATCAAAAAAACCGTTTTTTACCGCAACCCCCCATTTATGGAAAATCAAACTTTTTTTTGTTGTTCCAGGTTGTTCTAGTTATTCTAAATATTGTTCCAAAATATTAGTACCGCTAAGTGAAGAATACTCGAATGGGATCAAAAAAACCGTTTTTACCGCAACCCCCCATTTATGGAAAATCAAACTTTCTTTTGTTGTTCCAGGTTGTTCTAGTTGTTCTAAATATTGTTCCAAAATATTAGTACCGCTAAGTGAAGAATACTCGAATGGGATCAAAAAAACCGTTTTTACCGCAACCCCCCATTTATGGAAAATCAAACTTTCTTTTGTTGTTCCAGGTTGTTCTAGTTGTTCTAAATATTGTTCCAAAATATTAGTACCGCTAAGTGAAGAATACTCGAATGGGATCAAAGAACCGTTTTTTACCGCAACCCCCCATTTATGGAAAATCAAACTTTTTTTTGTTGTTCCAGGTTGTTCTAGTTGTTCTAAACATTGTTCCAAAATATTAGTACCGCTAAGTGAAGAATACTGGAATGGGATCAAAAAAACCGTTTTTTACCGCAACCCCCCATTTATGGAAAATCAAACTTTTTTTTGTTGTTCCAGGTTGTTCTAGTTGTTCTAAATATTGTTCCAAAATATTAGTACCGCTAAGTGAAGAATACTCGAATGGGATCAAAAAACCGTTTTTTACCGCATCCCCCCATTTATGGAAAATCAAACTTTTTTTTGTTCTTCCAGGTTGTTCTAGTTGTTCTAAACATTGTTCCAAAATATTAGTACCGCTAAGTGAAGAATACTCGAATGGGATCAAAAAACCGTTTTTTACCGCAACCCCCCATTTATGGAAAATCAAACTTTTTTTTGTTGTTCCAGGTTGTTCTAGTTGTTCTAAATATTGTTCCAAAATATTAGTACCGCTAAGTGAAGAATACTCGAATGGGATCAAAAGAACCGTTTTTTACCGCAACCCCCCATTTATGGAAAATCAAACTTTTTTTGTTGTTCCAGGTTGTTCTAGTTGTTCTAAATATTGTTCCAAAATATTAGTACCGCTAAGTGAAGAATACTCGAATGGGATCAAAAAAACCGTTTTTACCGCAACCCCCCATTTATGGAAAATCAAACTTTTTTTTGTTGTTCCAGGTTGTTCTAGTTGTTCTAAACATTGTTCCAAAATATTAGTACCGCTAAGTGAAGAATACTGGAATGGGATCAAAAAAACCGTTTTTTACCGCAACCCCCCATTTATGGAAAATCAAACTTTTTTTTGTTGTTCCAGGTTGTTCTAGTTGTTCTAAATATTGTTCCAAAATATTAGTACCGCTAAGTGAAGAATACTCGAATGGGATCAAAAAAACCGTTTTTACCGCAACCCCCCATTTATGGAAAATCAAACTTTCTTTTGTTGTTCCAGGTTGTTCTAGTTGTTCTAAATATTGTTCCAAAATATTAGTACCGCTAAGTGAAGAATACTCGAATGGGATCAAAAAAACCGTTTTTTACCGCATCCCCCCATTTATGGAAAATCAAACTTTTTTTTGTTGTTCCAGGTTGTTCTAGTTGTTCTAAACATTGTTCCAAAATATTAGTACCGCTAAGTGAAGAATACTCGAATGGGATCAAAAAACCGTTTTTTACCGCAACCCCCCATTTATGGAAAATCAAACTTTTTTTTGTTGTTCCAGGTTGTTCTAGTTGTTCTAAATATTGTTCCAAAATATTAGTACCGCTAAGTGAAGAATACTCGAATGGGATCAAAAAAACCGTTTTTTACCGCAACCCCCCATTTATGGAAAATCAAACTTTTTTTTGTTGTCCCAGGTTGTTCTAGTTGTTCTAAATATTGTTCCAAAATATTAGTACCGCTAAGTGAAGAATACTCGAATGGGATCAAAAAAACCGTTTTTACCGCAACCCCCCATTTATGGAAAATCAAACTTTTTTTTGTTGTTCCAGGTTGTTCTAGTTGTTCTAAACATTGTTCCAAAATATTAGTACCGCTAAGTGAAGAATACTGGAATGGGATCAAAAAAACCGTTTTTTACCGCAACCCCCCATTTATGGAAAATCAAACTTTTTTTTGTTGTTCCAGGTTGTTCTAGTTGTTCTAAATATTGTTCCAAAATATTAGTACCGCTAAGTGAAGAATACTCGAATGGGATCAAAAAAACCGTTTTTACCGCAACCCCCCATTTATGGAAAATCAAACTTTCTTTTGTTGTTCCAGGTTGTTCTAGTTGTTCTAAATATTGTTCCAAAATATTAGTACCGCTAAGTGAAGAATACTCGAATGGGATCAAAAAAAACGTTTTTTACCGCATCCCCCCATTTATGGAAAATCAAACTTTTTTTTGTTGTTCCAGGTTGTTCTAGTTGTTCTAAATATTGTTCCAAAATATTAGTACCGCTAAGTGAAGAATACTCGAATGGGATCAAAAAAACCGTTTTTTACCGCAACCCCCCATTTATGGAAAATCAAACTTTTTTTTGTTGTTCCAGGTTGTTCTAGTTATTCTAAATATTGTTCCAAAATATTAGTACCGCTAAGTGAAGAATACTCGAATGGGATCAAAAAAACCGTTTTTACCGCAACCCCCCATTTATGGAAAATCAAACTTTTTTTTGTTGTTCCAGGTTGTTCTAGTTGTTCTAAACATTGTTCCAAAATATTAGTACCGCTAAGTGAAGAATACTCGAATGGGATCAAAAAACCGTTTTTTACCGCAACCCCCCATTTATGGAAAATCAAACTTTTTTTTGTTGTTCCAGGTTGTTCTAGTTGTTCTAAATATTGTTCCAAAATATTAGTACCGCTAAGTGAAGAATACTCGAATGGGATCAAAAAAACCGTTTTTTACCGCATCCCCCCATTTATGGAAAATCAAACTTTTTTTTGTTGTTCCAGGTTGTTCTAGTTGTTCTAAACATTGTTCCAAAATATTAGTACCACTAAGTGAAGAATACTCGAATGGGATCAAAAAACCGTTTTTTACCGCAACCCCCCATTTATGGAAAATCAAACTTTTTTTTGTTGTTCCAGGTTGTTCTAGTTGTTCTAAATATTGTTCCAAAATATTAGTACCGCTAAGTGAAGAATACTCGAATGGGATCAAAAAAACCGTTTTTTACCGCAACCCCCCATTTATGGAAAATCAAACTTTTTTTTGTTGTTCCAGGTTGTTCTAGTTGTTCTAAATATTGTTCCAAAATATTAGTACCGCTAAGTGAAGAATACTCGAATGGGATCAAAAAAACCGTTTTTACCGCAACCCCCCATTTATGGAAAATCAAACTTTCTTTTGTTGTTCCAGGTTGTTCTAGTTGTTCTAAATATTGTTCCAAAATATTAGTACCGCTAAGTGAAGAATACTCGAATGGGATCAAAAAAACCGTTTTTTACCGCATCCCCCCATTTATGGAAAATCAAACTTTTTTTTGTTGTTCCAGGTTGTTCTAGTTGTTCTAAACATTGTTCCAAAATATTAGTACCGCTAAGTGAAGAATACTCGAATGGGATCAAAAAACCGTTTTTTACCGCAACCCCCCATTTATGGAAAATCAAACTTTTTTTTGTTGTTCCAGGTTGTTCTAGTTGTTCTAAATATTGTTCCAAAATATTAGTACCGCTAAGTGAAGAATACTCGAATGGGATCAAAAAAACCGTTTTTTACCGCATCCCCCCATTTATGGAAAATCAAACTTTTTTTTGTTGTTCCAGGTTGTTCTAGTTGTTCTAAACATTGTTCCAAAATATTAGTACCGCTAAGTGAAGAATACTCGAATGGGATCAAAAAACCGTTTTTTACCGCAACCCCCCATTTATGGAAAATCAAACTTTTTTTTGTTGTTCCAGGTTGTTCTAGTTGTTCTAAATATTGTTCCAAAATATTAGTACCGCTAAGTGAAGAATACTCGAATGGGATCAAAAAAACCGTTTTTTACCGCAACCCCCCATTTATGGAAAATCAAACTTTTTTTTGTTGTTCCAGGTTGTTCTAGTTGTTCTAAATATTGTTCCAAAATATTAGTACCGCTAAGTGAAGAATACTCGAATGGGATCAAAAAAACCGTTTTTACCGCAACCCCCCATTTATGGAAAATCAAACTTTCTTTTGTTGTTCCAGGTTGTTCTAGTTGTTCTAAATATTGTTCCAAAATATTAGTACCGCTAAGTGAAGAATACTCGAATGGGATCAAAAAAAACGTTTTTTACCGCATCCCCCCATTTATGGAAAATCAAACTTTTTTTTGTTGTTCCAGGTTGTTCTAGTTGTTCTAAATATTGTTCCAAAATATTAGTACCGCTAAGTGAAGAATACTCGAATGGGATCAAAAAAACCGTTTTTTACCGCAACCCCCCATTTATGGAAAATCAAACTTTTTTTTGTTGTTCCAGGTTGTTCTAGTTGTTCTAAATATTGTTCCAAAATATTAGTACCGCTAAGTGAAGAATACTCGAATGGGATCAAAAAAACCGTTTTTACCGCAACCCCCCATTTATGGAAAATCAAACTTTCTTTTGTTGTTCCAGGTTGTTCTAGTTGTTCTAAATATTGTTCCAAAATATTAGTACCGCTAAGTGAAGAATACTCGAATGGGATCAAAAAAACCGTTTTTACCGCAACCCCCCATTTATGGAAAATCAAACTTTCTTTTGTTGTTCCAGGTTGTTCTAGTTGTTCTAAATATTGTTCCAAAATATTAGTACCGCTAAGTGAAGAATACTCGAATGGGATCAAAGAACCGTTTTTTACCGCAACCCCCCATTTATGGAAAATCAAACTTTTTTTTGTTGTTCCAGGTTGTTCTAGTTGTTCTAAACATTGTTCCAAAATATTAGTACCGCTAAGTGAAGAATACTGGAATGGGATCAAAAAAACCGTTTTTTACCGCAACCCCCCATTTATGGAAAATCAAACTTTTTTTTGTTGTTCCAGGTTGTTCTAGTTGTTCTAAATATTGTTCCAAAATATTAGTACCGCTAAGTGAAGAATACTCGAATGGGATCAAAAAAACCGTTTTTACCGCAACCCCCCATTTATGGAAAATCAAACTTTCTTTTGTTGTTCCAGGTTGTTCTAGTTGTTCTAAATATTGTTCCAAAATATTAGTACCGCTAAGTGAAGAATACTCGAATGGGATCAAAAAACCGTTTTTTACCGCATCCCCCCATTTATGGAAAATCAAACTTTTTTTTGTTGTTCCAGGTTGTTCTAGTTGTTCTAAACATTGTTCCAAAATATTAGTACCGCTAAGTGAAGAATACTCGAATGGGATCAAAAAACCGTTTTTTACCGCAACCCCCCATTTATGGAAAATCAAACTTTTTTTTGTTGTTCCAGGTTGTTCTAGTTGTTCTAAATATTGTTCCAAAATATTAGTACCGCTAAGTGAAGAATACTCGAATGGGATCAAAAAACCGTTTTTTACCGCATCCCCCCATTTATGGAAAATCAAACTTTTTTTTGTTGTTCCAGGTTGTTCTAGTTGTTCTAAACATTGTTCCAAAATATTAGTACCGCTAAGTGAAGAATACTCGAATGGGATCAAAAAACCGTTTTTTACCGCAACCCCCCATTTATGGAAAATCAAACTTTTTTTTGTTGTTCCAGGTTGTTCTAGTTGTTCTAAATATTGTTCCAAAATATTAGTACCGCTAAGTGAAGAATACTCGAATGGGATCAAAAAAACCGTTTTTTACCGCAACCCCCCATTTATGGAAAATCAAACTTTTTTTTGTTGTTCCAGGTTGTTCTAGTTGTTCTAAATATTGTTCCAAAATATTAGTACCGCTAAGTGAAGAATACTCGAATGGGATCAAAAAAACCGTTTTTACCGCAACCCCCCATTTATGGAAAATCAAACTTTTTTTTGTTGTTCCAGGTTGTTCTAGTTGTTCTAAACATTGTTCCAAAATATTAGTACCGCTAAGTGAAGAATACTGGAATGGGATCAAAAAAACCGTTTTTTACCGCAACCCCCCATTTATGGAAAATCAAACTTTTTTTTGTTGTTCCAGGTTGTTCTAGTTGTTCTAAATATTGTTCCAAAATATTAGTACCGCTAAGTGAAGAATACTCGAATGGGATCAAAAAAACCGTTTTTACCGCAACCCCCCATTTATGGAAAATCAAACTTTCTTTTGTTGTTCCAGGTTGTTCTAGTTGTTCTAAATATTGTTCCAAAATATTAGTACCGCTAAGTGAAGAATACTCGAATGGGATCAAAAAAACCGTTTTTTACCGCATCCCCCCATTTATGGAAAATCAAACTTTTTTTTGTTGTTCCAGGTTGTTCTAGTTGTTCTAAACATTGTTCCAAAATATTAGTACCGCTAAGTGAAGAATACTCGAATGGGATCAAAAAACCGTTTTTTACCGCAACCCCCCATTTATGGAAAATCAAACTTTTTTTTGTTGTTCCAGGTTGTTCTAGTTGTTCTAAATATTGTTCCAAAATATTAGTACCGCTAAGTGAAGAATACTCGAATGGGATCAAAAAACCGTTTTTTACCGCATCCCCCCATTTATGGAAAATCAAACTTTTTTTTGTTGTTCCAGGTTGTTCTAGTTGTTCTAAACATTGTTCCAAAATATTAGTACCGCTAAGTGAAGAATACTCGAATGGGATCAAAAAACCGTTTTTTACCGCAACCCCCCATTTATGGAAAATCAAACTTTTTTTTGTTGTTCCAGGTTGTTCTAGTTGTTCTAAATATTGTTCCAAAATATTAGTACCGCTAAGTGAAGAATACTCGAATGGGATCAAAAAAACAGTTTTTTACCGCAACCCCCCATTTATGGAAAATCAAACTTTTTTTTTGTTGTTCCAGGTTGTTCTAGTTGTTCTAAACATTGTTCCAAAATATTAGTACCGCTAAGTGAAGAATACTCGAATGGGATCAAAAAACCGTTTTTTACCGCAACCCCCCATTTATGGAAAATCAAACTTTTTTTTGTTGTTCCAGGTTGTTCTAGTTGTTCTAAATATTGTTCCAAAATATTAGTACCGCTAAGTGAAGAATACTCGAATGGGATCAAAAAAACAGTTTTTTACCGCAACCCCCCATTTATGGAAAATCAAACTTTTTTTTGTTGTTCCAGGTTGTTCTAGTTGTTCTAAATATTGTTCCAAAATATTAGTACCGCTAAGTGAAGAATACTCGAATGGGATCAAAAAAACCGTTTTTACCGCAACCCCCCATTTATGGAAAATCAAACTTTTTTTTGTTGTTCCAGGTTGTTCTAGTTGTTCTAAATATTGTTCCAAAATATTAGTACCGCTAAGTGAAGAATACTCGAATGGGATCAAAAAAACCGTTTTTACCGCAACCCCCCATTTATGGAAAATCAAACTTTCTTTTGTTGTTCCAGGTTGTTCTAGTTGTTCTAAATATTGTTCCAAAATATTAGTACCGCTAAGTGAAGAATACTCGAATGGGATCAAAAAAAACCGTTTTTTACCGCATCCCCCCATTTATGGAAAATCAAACTTTTTTTTGTTGTTCCAGGTTGTTCTAGTTGTTCTAAACATTGTTCCAAAATATTAGTACCGCTAAGTGAAGAATACTGGAATGGGATCAAAAAAACCGTTTTTTACCGCAACCCCCCATTTATGGAAAATCAAACTTTTTTTTGTTGTTCCAGGTTGTTCTAGTTGTTCTAAATATTGTTCCAAAATATTAGTACCGCTAAGTGAAGAATACTCGAATGGGATCAAAAAAACCGTTTTTACCGCAACCCCCCATTTATGGAAAATCAAACTTTCTTTTGTTGTTCCAGGTTGTTCTAGTTGTTCTAAATATTGTTCCAAAATATTAGTACCGCTAAGTGAAGAATACTCGAATGGGATCAAAAAAACCGTTTTTTACCGCATCCCCCCATTTATGGAAAATCAAACTTTTTTTTGTTGTTCCAGGTTGTTCTAGTTGTTCTAAACATTGTTCCAAAATATTAGTACCGCTAAGTGAAGAATACTCGAATGGGATCAAAAAACCGTTTTTTACCGCAACCCCCCATTTATGGAAAATCAAACTTTTTTTTGTTGTTCCAGGTTGTTCTAGTTGTTCTAAATATTGTTCCAAAATATTAGTACCGCTAAGTGAAGAATACTCGAATGGGATCAAAAAACCGTTTTTTACCGCATCCCCCCATTTATGGAAAATCAAACTTTTTTTTGTTGTTCCAGGTTGTTCTAGTTGTTCTAAACATTGTTCCAAAATATTAGTACCGCTAAGTGAAGAATACTCGAATGGGATCAAAAAACCGTTTTTTACCGCAACCCCCCATTTATGGAAAATCAAACTTTTTTTTGTTGTTCCAGGTTGTTCTAGTTGTTCTAAATATTGTTCCAAAATATTAGTACCGCTAAGTGAAGAATACTCGAATGGGATCAAAAAAACAGTTTTTTACCGCAACCCCCCATTTATGGAAAATCAAACTTTTTTTTGTTGTTCCAGGTTGTTCTAGTTGTTCTAAATATTGTTCCAAAATATTAGTACCGCTAAGTGAAGAATACTCGAATGGGATCAAAAAAACCGTTTTTACCGCAACCCCCCATTTATGGAAAATCAAACTTTTTTTTGTTGTTCCAGGTTGTTCTAGTTGTTCTAAATATTGTTCCAAAATATTAGTACCGCTAAGTGAAGAATACTCGAATGGGATCAAAAAAACCGTTTTTACCGCAACCCCCCATTTATGGAAAATCAAACTTTCTTTTGTTGTTCCAGGTTGTTCTAGTTGTTCTAAATATTGTTCCAAAATATTAGTACCGCTAAGTGAAGAATACTCGAATGGGATCAAAAAAAACCGTTTTTTACCGCATCCCCCCATTTATGGAAAATCAAACTTTTTTTTGTTGTTCCAGGTTGTTCTAGTTGTTCTAAACATTGTTCCAAAATATTAGTACCGCTAAGTGAAGAATACTCGAATGGGATCAAAAAACCGTTTTTTACCGCAACCCCCCATTTATGGAAAATCAAACTTTTTTTTGTTGTTCCAGGTTGTTCTAGTTGTTCTAAATATTGTTCCAAAATATTAGTACCGCTAAGTGAAGAATACTCGAATGGGATCAAAAAAACCGTTTTTTACCGCATCCCCCCATTTATGGAAAATCAAACTTTTTTTTGTTGTTCCAGGTTGTTCTAGTTGTTCTAAACATTGTTCCAAAATATTAGTACCGCTAAGTGAAGAATACTCGAATGGGATCAAAAAACCGTTTTTTACCGCAACCCCCCATTTATGGAAAATCAAACTTTTTTTTGTTGTTCCAGGTTGTTCTAGTTGTTCTAAACATTGTTCCAAAATATTAGTACCGCTAAGTGAAGAATACTGGAATGGGATCAAAAAAACCGTTTTTTACCGCAACCCCCCATTTATGGAAAATCAAACTTTTTTTTGTTGTTCCAGGTTGTTCTAGTTGTTCTAAATATTGTTCCAAAATATTAGTACCGCTAAGTGAAGAATACTCGAATGGGATCAAAAAAACCGTTTTTACCGCAACCCCCCATTTATGGAAAATCAAACTTTCTTTTGTTGTTCCAGGTTGTTCTAGTTGTTCTAAATATTGTTCCAAAATATTAGTACCGCTAAGTGAAGAATACTCGAATGGGATCAAAAAAACCGTTTTTTACCGCATCCCCCCATTTATGGAAAATCAAACTTTTTTTGTTGTTCCAGGTTGTTCTAGTTGTTCTAAACATTGTTCCAAAATATTAGTACCGCTAAGTGAAGAATACTCGAATGGGATCAAAAAACCGTTTTTTACCGCATCCCCCCATTTATGGAAAATCAAACTTTTTTTTGTTGTTCCAGGTTGTTCTAGTTGTTCTAAACATTGTTCCAAAATATTAGTACCGCTAAGTGAAGAATACTCGAATGGGATCAAAAAACCGTTTTTTACCGCAACCCCCCATTTATGGAAAATCAAACTTTTTTTTGTTGTTCCAGGTTGTTCTAGTTGTTCTAAATATTGTTCCAAAATATTAGTACCGCTAAGTGAAGAATACTCGAATGGGATCAAAAAAACAGTTTTTTACCGCAACCCCCCATTTATGGAAAATCAAACTTTTTTTTGTTGTTCCAGGTTGTTCTAGTTGTTCTAAATATTGTTCCAAAATATTAGTACCGCTAAGTGAAGAATACTCGAATGGGATCAAAAAAACCGTTTTTACCGCAACCCCCCATTTATGGAAAATCAAACTTTCTTTTGTTGTTCCAGGTTGTTCTAGTTGTTCTAAATATTGTTCCAAAATATTAGTACCGCTAAGTGAAGAATACTCGAATGGGATCAAAAAAACCGTTTTTACCGCAACCCCCCATTTATGGAAAATCAAACTTTCTTTTGTTGTTCCAGGTTGTTCTAGTTGTTCTAAATATTGTTCCAAAATATTAGTACCGCTAAGTGAAGAATACTCGAATGGGATCAAAAAAAACCGTTTTTTACCGCATCCCCCCATTTATGGAAAATCAAACTTTTTTTTGTTGTTCCAGGTTGTTCTAGTTGTTCTAAACATTGTTCCAAAATATTAGTACCGCTAAGTGAAGAATACTCGAATGGGATCAAAAAACCGTTTTTTACCGCAACCCCCCATTTATGGAAAATCAAACTTTTTTTTGTTGTTCCAGGTTGTTCTAGTTGTTCTAAATATTGTTCCAAAATATTAGTACCGCTAAGTGAAGAATACTCGAATGGGATCAAAAAAACCGTTTTTTACCGCATCCCCCCATTTATGGAAAATCAAACTTTTTTTTGTTGTTCCAGGTTGTTCTAGTTGTTCTAAACATTGTTCCAAAATATTAGTACCGCTAAGTGAAGAATACTCGAATGGGATCAAAAAACTGTTTTTTACCGCAACCCCCCATTTATGGAAAATCAAACTTTTTTTTGTTGTTCCAGGTTGTTCTAGTTGTTCTAAATATTGTTCCAAAATATTAGTACCGCTAAGTGAAGAATACTCGAATGGGATCAAAAAAACCGTTTTTTACCGCAACCCCCCATTTATGGAAAATCAAACTTTTTTTTGTTGTTCCAGGTTGTTCTAGTTGTTCTAAATATTGTTCCAAAATATTAGTACCGCTAAGTGAAGAATACTCGAATGGGATCAAAAAAACCGTTTTTACCGCAACCCCCCATTTATGGAAAATCAAACTTTCTTTTGTTGTTCCAGGTTGTTCTAGTTGTTCTAAATATTGTTCCAAAATATTAGTACCGCTAAGTGAAGAATACTCGAATGGGATCAAAAAAACCGTTTTTTACCGCAACCCCCCATTTATGGAAAATCAAACTTTTTTTTGTTGTTCCAGGTTGTTCTAGTTGTTCTAAATATTGTTCCAAAATATTAGTACCGCTAAGTGAAGAATACTCGAATGGGATCAAAAAAACCGTTTTTACCGCAACCCCCCATTTATGGAAAATCAAACTTTCTTTTGTTGTTCCAGGTTGTTCTAGTTGTTCTAAATATTGTTCCAAAATATTAGTACCGCTAAGTGAAGAATACTCGAATGGGATAAAAAAAAACCGTTTTTACCGCAACCCCCCATTTATGGAAAATCAAACTTTCTTTTGTTGTTCCAGGTTGTTCTAGTTGTTCTAAATATTGTTCCAAAATATTAGTACCGCTAAGTGAAGAATACTCGAATGGGATCAAAGAACCGTTTTTTACCGCAACCCCCCATTTATGGAAAATCAAACTTTTTTTTGTTGTTCCAGGTTGTTCTAGTTGTTCTAAACATTGTTCCAAAATATTAGTACCGCTAAGTGAAGAATACTGGAATGGGATCAAAAAAACCGTTTTTTACCGCAACCCCCCATTTATGGAAAATCAAACTTTTTTTTGTTGTTCCAGGTTGTTCTAGTTGTTCTAAATATTGTTCCAAAATATTAGTACCGCTAAGTGAAGAATACTCGAATGGGATCAAAAAAACCGTTTTTACCGCAACCCCCCATTTATGGAAAATCAAACTTTCTTTTGTTGTTCCAGGTTGTTCTAGTTGTTCTAAATATTGTTCCAAAATATTAGTACCGCTAAGTGAAGAATACTCGAATGGGATCAAAAAAACCGTTTTTTACCGCATCCCCCCATTTATGGAAAATCAAACTTTTTTTTGTTGTTCCAGGTTGTTCTAGTTGTTCTAAATATTGTTCCAAAATATTAGTACCGCTAAGTGAAGAATACTCGAATGGGATCAAAAAAACCGTTTTTACCGCAACCCCCCATTTATGGAAAATCAAACTTTCTTTTGTTGTTCCAGGTTGTTCTAGTTGTTCTAAATATTGTTCCAAAATATTAGTACCGCTAAGTGAAGAATACTCGAATGGGATCAAAAAAACCGTTTTTTACCGCATCCCCCCATTTATGGAAAATCAAACTTTTTTTTGTTGTTCCAGGTTGTTCTAGTTGTTCTAAACATTGTTCCAAAATATTAGTACCGCTAAGTGAAGAATACTCGAATGGGATCAAAAAACCGTTTTTTACCGCAACCCCCCATTTATGGAAAATCAAACTTTTTTTTGTTGTTCCAGGTTGTTCTAGTTGTTCTAAATATTGTTCCAAAATATTAGTACCGCTAAGTGAAGAATACTCGAATGGGATCAAAAAACCGTTTTTTACCGCATCCCCCCATTTATGGAAAATCAAACTTTTTTTTGTTGTTCCAGGTTGTTCTAGTTGTTCTAAACATTGTTCCAAAATATTAGTACCGCTAAGTGAAGAATACTCGAATGGGATCAAAAAACCGTTTTTTACCGCAACCCCCCATTTATGGAAAATCAAACTTTTTTTTGTTGTTCCAGGTTGTTCTAGTTGTTCTAAATATTGTTCCAAAATATTAGTACCGCTAAGTGAAGAATACTCGAATGGGATCAAAAAAACAGTTTTTTACCGCAACCCCCCATTTATGGAAAATCAAACTTTTTTTTGTTGTTCCAGGTTGTTCTAGTTGTTCTAAATATTGTTCCAAAATATTAGTACCGCTAAGTGAAGAATACTCGAATGGGATCAAAAAAACCGTTTTTACCGCAACCCCCCATTTATGGAAAATCAAACTTTTTTTTGTTGTTCCAGGTTGTTCTAGTTGTTCTAAATATTGTTCCAAAATATTAGTACCGCTAAGTGAAGAATACTCGAATGGGATCAAAAAAACCGTTTTTACCGCAACCCCCCATTTATGGAAAATCAAACTTTCTTTTGTTGTTCCAGGTTGTTCTAGTTGTTCTAAATATTGTTCCAAAATATTAGTACCGCTAAGTGAAGAATACTCGAATGGGATAAAAAAAAACCGTTTTTTACCGCATCCCCCCATTTATGGAAAATCAAACTTTTTTTTGTTGTTCCAGGTTGTTCTAGTTGTTCTAAACATTGTTCCAAAATATTAGTACCGCTAAGTGAAGAATACTCGAATGGGATCAAAAAACCGTTTTTTACCGCAACCCCCCATTTATGGAAAATCAAACTTTTTTTTGTTGTTCCAGGTTGTTCTAGTTGTTCTAAATATTGTTCCAAAATATTAGTACCGCTAAGTGAAGAATACTCGAATGGGATCAAAAAACCGTTTTTTACCGCAACCCACCATTTATGGAAAATCAAACTTTTTTTTGTTGTTCCAGGTTGTTCTAGTTGTTCTAAACATTGTTCCAAAATATTAGTACCGCTAAGTGAAGAATACTGGAATGGGATCAAAAAAACCGTTTTTTACCGCAACCCCCCATTTATGGAAAATCAAACTTTTTTTTGTTGTTCCAGGTTGTTCTAGTTGTTCTAAATATTGTTCCAAAATATTAGTACCGCTAAGTGAAGAATACTCGAATGGGATCAAAAAAACCGTTTTTACCGCAACCCCCCATTTATGGAAAATCAAACTTTCTTTTGTTGTTCCAGGTTGTTCTAGTTGTTCTAAATATTGTTCCAAAATATTAGTACCGCTAAGTGAAGAATACTCGAATGGGATCAAAAAAACCGTTTTTTACCGCATCCCCCCATTTATGGAAAATCAAACTTTTTTTTGTTGTTCCAGGTTGTTCTAGTTGTTCTAAACATTGTTCCAAAATATTAGTACCGCTAAGTGAAGAATACTCGAATGGGATCAAAAAACCGTTTTTTACCGCATCCCCCCATTTATGGAAAATCAAACTTTTTTTTGTTGTTCCAGGTTGTTCTAGTTGTTCTAAATATTGTTCCAAAATATTAGTACCGCTAAGTGAAGAATACTCGAATGGGATCAAAAAAACAGTTTTTTACCGCAACCCCCCATTTATGGAAAATCAAACTTTTTTTTGTTGTTCCAGGTTGTTCTAGTTGTTCTAAATATTGTTCCAAAATATTAGTACCGCTAAGTGAAGAATACTCGAATGGGATCAAAAAAACCGTTTTTACCGCAACCCCCCATTTATGGAAAATCAAACTTTTTTTTGTTGTTCCAGGTTGTTCTAGTTGTTCTAAATATTGTTCCAAAATATTAGTACCGCTAAGTGAAGAATACTCGAATGGGATCAAAAAAACCGTTTTTACCGCAACCCCCCATTTATGGAAAATCAAACTTTCTTTTGTTGTTCCAGGTTGTTCTAGTTGTTCTAAATATTGTTCCAAAATATTAGTACCGCTAAGTGAAGAATACTCGAATGGGATCAAAAAAAACCGTTTTTTACCGCATCCCCCCATTTATGGAAAATCAAACTTTTTTTTGTTGTTCCAGGTTGTTCTAGTTGTTCTAAACATTGTTCCAAAATATTAGTACCGCTAAGTGAAGAATACTCGAATGGGATCAAAAAACCGTTTTTTACCGCAACCCCCCATTTATGGAAAATCAAACTTTTTTTTGTTGTTCCAGGTTGTTCTAGTTGTTCTAAATATTGTTCCAAAATATTAGTACCGCTAAGTGAAGAATACTCGAATGGGATCAAAAAAACCGTTTTTTACCGCATCCCCCCATTTATGGAAAATCAAACTTTTTTTTGTTGTTCCAGGTTGTTCTAGTTGTTCTAAACATTGTTCCAAAATATTAGTACCGCTAAGTGAAGAATACTCGAATGGGATCAAAAAACTGTTTTTTACCGCAACCCCCCATTTATGGAAAATCAAACTTTTTTTTGTTGTTCCAGGTTGTTCTAGTTGTTCTAAATATTGTTCCAAAATATTAGTACCGCTAAGTGAAGAATACTCGAATGGGATCAAAAAAACCGTTTTTTACCGCAACCCCCCATTTATGGAAAATCAAACTTTTTTTTGTTGTTCCAGGTTGTTCTAGTTGTTCTAAATATTGTTCCAAAATATTAGTACCGCTAAGTGAAGAATACTCGAATGGGATCAAAAAAACCGTTTTTACCGCAACCCCCCATTTATGGAAAATCAAACTTTCTTTTGTTGTTCCAGGTTGTTCTAGTTGTTCTAAATATTGTTCCAAAATATTAGTACCGCTAAGTGAAGAATACTCGAATGGGATCAAAAAAAACGTTTTTTACCGCATCCCCCCATTTATGGAAAATCAAACTTTTTTTTGTTGTTCCAGGTTGTTCTAGTTGTTCTAAATATTGTTCCAAAATATTAGTACCGCTAAGTGAAGAATACTCGAATGGGATCAAAAAAACCGTTTTTTACCGCAACCCCCCATTTATGGAAAATCAAACTTTTTTTTGTTGTTCCAGGTTGTTCTAGTTGTTCTAAATATTGTTCCAAAATATTAGTACCGCTAAGTGAAGAATACTCGAATGGGATCAAAAAAACCGTTTTTACCGCAACCCCCCATTTATGGAAAATCAAACTTTCTTTTGTTGTTCCAGGTTGTTCTAGTTGTTCTAAATATTGTTCCAAAATATTAGTACCGCTAAGTGAAGAATACTCGAATGGGATCAAAAAAACCGTTTTTACCGCAACCCCCCATTTATGGAAAATCAAACTTTCTTTTGTTGTTCCAGGTTGTTCTAGTTGTTCTAAATATTGTTCCAAAATATTAGTACCGCTAAGTGAAGAATACTCGAATGGGATCAAAGAACCGTTTTTTACCGCAACCCCCCATTTATGGAAAATCAAACTTTTTTTTGTTGTTCCAGGTTGTTCTAGTTGTTCTAAACATTGTTCCAAAATATTAGTACCGCTAAGTGAAGAATACTGGAATGGGATCAAAAAAACCGTTTTTTACCGCAACCCCCCATTTATGGAAAATCAAACTTTTTTTTGTTGTTCCAGGTTGTTCTAGTTGTTCTAAATATTGTTCCAAAATATTAGTACCGCTAAGTGAAGAATACTCGAATGGGATCAAAAAAACCGTTTTTACCGCAACCCCCCATTTATGGAAAATCAAACTTTCTTTTGTTGTTCCAGGTTGTTCTAGTTGTTCTAAATATTGTTCCAAAATATTAGTACCGCTAAGTGAAGAATACTCGAATGGGATCAAAAAAACCGTTTTTTACCGCATCCCCCCATTTATGGAAAATCAAACTTTTTTTTGTTGTTCCAGGTTGTTCTAGTTGTTCTAAACATTGTTCCAAAATATTAGTACCGCTAAGTGAAGAATACTCGAATGGGATCAAAAAACCGTTTTTTACCGCAACCCCCCATTTATGGAAAATCAAACTTTTTTTTGTTGTTCCAGGTTGTTCTAGTTGTTCTAAATATTGTTCCAAAATATTAGTACCGCTAAGTGAAGAATACTCGAATGGGATCAAAAAACCGTTTTTTACCGCATCCCCCCATTTATGGAAAATCAAACTTTTTTTTGTTGTTCCAGGTTGTTCTAGTTGTTCTAAACATTGTTCCAAAATATTAGTACCGCTAAGTGAAGAATACTCGAATGGGATCAAAAAACCGTTTTTTACCGCAACCCCCCATTTATGGAAAATCAAACTTTTTTTTGTTGTTCCAGGTTGTTCTAGTTGTTCTAAATATTGTTCCAAAATATTAGTACCGCTAAGTGAAGAATACTCGAATGGGATCAAAAAAACCGTTTTTTACCGCAACCCCCCATTTATGGAAAATCAAACTTTTTTTGTTGTTCCAGGTTGTTCTAGTTGTTCTAAATATTGTTCCAAAATATTAGTACCGCTAAGTGAAGAATACTCGAATGGGATCAAAAAAACCGTTTTTTACCGCATCCCCCCATTTATGGAAAATCAAACTTTTTTTTGTTGTTCCAGGTTGTTCTAGTTGTTCTAAACATTGTTCCAAAATATTAGTACCGCTAAGTGAAGAATACTCGAATGGGATCAAAAAACCGTTTTTTACCGCAACCCCCCATTTATGGAAAATCAAACTTTTTTTTGTTGTTCCAGGTTGTTCTAGTTGTTCTAAATATTGTTCCAAAATATTAGTACCGCTAAGTGAAGAATACTCGAATGGGATCAAAAAACCGTTTTTTACCGCATCCCCCCATTTATGGAAAATCAAACTTTTTTTTGTTGTTCCAGGTTGTTCTAGTTGTTCTAAACATTGTTCCAAAATATTAGTACCGCTAAGTGAAGAATACTCGAATGGGATCAAAAAACCGTTTTTTACCGCAACCCCCCATTTATGGAAAATCAAACTTTTTTTTGTTGTTCCAGGTTGTTCTAGTTGTTCTAAATATTGTTCCAAAATATTAGTACCGCTAAGTGAAGAATACTCGAATGGGATCAAAAAAACCGTTTTTTACCGCAACCCCCCATTTATGGAAAATCAAACTTTTTTTTGTTGTTCCAGGTTGTTCTAGTTGTTCTAAATATTGTTCCAAAATATTAGTACCGCTAAGTGAAGAATACTCGAATGGGATCAAAAAAACCGTTTTTACCGCAACCCCCCATTTATGGAAAATCAAACTTTTTTTTGTTGTTCCAGGTTGTTCTAGTTGTTCTAAACATTGTTCCAAAATATTAGTACCGCTAAGTGAAGAATACTGGAATGGGATCAAAAAAACCGTTTTTTACCGCAACCCCCCATTTATGGAAAATCAAACTTTTTTTGTTGTTCCAGGTTGTTCTAGTTGTTCTAAATATTGTTCCAAAATATTAGTACCGCTAAGTGAAGAATACTCGAATGGGATCAAAAAACTGTTTTTTACCGCAACCCCCCATTTATGGAAAATCAAACTTTTTTTTGTTGTTCCAGGTTGTTCTAGTTGTTCTAAATATTGTTCCAAAATATTAGTACCGCTAAGTGAAGAATACTCGAATGGGATCAAAAAAACCGTTTTTTACCGCAACCCCCCATTTATGGAAAATCAAACTTTTTTTTGTTGTTCCAGGTTGTTCTAGTTGTTCTAAATATTGTTCCAAAATATTAGTACCGCTAAGTGAAGAATACTCGAATGGGATCAAAAAAACCGTTTTTACCGCAACCCCCCATTTATGGAAAATCAAACTTTCTTTTGTTGTTCCAGGTTGTTCTAGTTGTTCTAAATATTGTTCCAAAATATTAGTACCGCTAAGTGAAGAATACTCGAATGGGATCAAAAAAAACGTTTTTTACCGCATCCCCCCATTTATGGAAAATCAAACTTTTTTTTGTTGTTCCAGGTTGTTCTAGTTGTTCTAAATATTGTTCCAAAATATTAGTACCGCTAAGTGAAGAATACTCGAATGGGATCAAAAAAACCGTTTTTTACCGCAACCCCCCATTTATGGAAAATCAAACTTTTTTTTGTTGTTCCAGGTTGTTCTAGTTGTTCTAAATATTGTTCCAAAATATTAGTACCGCTAAGTGAAGAATACTCGAATGGGATCAAAAAAACCGTTTTTACCGCAACCCCCCATTTATGGAAAATCAAACTTTCTTTTGTTGTTCCAGGTTGTTCTAGTTGTTCTAAATATTGTTCCAAAATATTAGTACCGCTAAGTGAAGAATACTCGAATGGGATCAAAAAAACCGTTTTTACCGCAACCCCCCATTTATGGAAAATCAAACTTTCTTTTGTTGTTCCAGGTTGTTCTAGTTGTTCTAAATATTGTTCCAAAATATTAGTACCGCTAAGTGAAGAATACTCGAATGGGATCAAAGAACCGTTTTTTACCGCAACCCCCCATTTATGGAAAATCAAACTTTTTTTTGTTGTTCCAGGTTGTTCTAGTTGTTCTAAAACATTGTTCCAAAATATTAGTACCGCTAAGTGAAGAATACTGGAATGGGATCAAAAAAACCGTTTTTTACCGCAACCCCCCATTTATGGAAAATCAAACTTTTTTTTGTTGTTCCAGGTTGTTCTAGTTGTTCTAAATATTGTTCCAAAATATTAGTACCGCTAAGTGAAGAATACTCGAATGGGATCAAAAAAACCGTTTTTACCGCAACCCCCCATTTATGGAAAATCAAACTTTTTTTGTTGTTCCAGGTTGTTCTAGTTGTTCTAAATATTGTTCCAAAATATTAGTACCGCTAAGTGAAGAATACTCGAATGGGATCAAAAAAACCGTTTTTTACCGCATCCCCCCATTTATGGAAAATCAAACTTTTTTTTGTTGTTCCAGGTTGTTCTAGTTGTTCTAAACATTGTTCCAAAATATTAGTACCGCTAAGTGAAGAATACTCGAATGGGATCAAAAAACCGTTTTTTACCGCAACCCCCCATTTATGGAAAATCAAACTTTTTTTTGTTGTTCCAGGTTGTTCTAGTTGTTCTAAATATTGTTCCAAAATATTAGTACCGCTAAGTGAAGAATACTCGAATGGGATCAAAAAACCGTTTTTTACCGCATCCCCCCATTTATGGAAAATCAAACTTTTTTTTGTTGTTCCAGGTTGTTCTAGTTGTTCTAAACATTGTTCCAAAATATTAGTACCGCTAAGTGAAGAATACTCGAATGGGATCAAAAAACCGTTTTTTACCGCAACCCCCCATTTATGGAAAATCAAACTTTTTTTTGTTGTTCCAGGTTGTTCTAGTTGTTCTAAATATTGTTCCAAAATATTAGTACCGCTAAGTGAAGAATACTCGAATGGGATCAAAAAAACCGTTTTTTACCGCAACCCCCCATTTATGGAAAATCAAACTTTTTTTTGTTGTTCCAGGTTGTTCTAGTTGTTCTAAATATTGTTCCAAAATATTAGTACCGCTAAGTGAAGAATACTCGAATGGGATCAAAAAAACCGTTTTTACCGCAACCCCCCATTTATGGAAAATCAAACTTTTTTTTGTTGTTCCAGGTTGTTCTAGTTGTTCTAAACATTGTTCCAAAATATTAGTACCGCTAAGTGAAGAATACTCGAATGGGATCAAAAAAACCGTTTTTTACCGCAACCCCCCATTTATGGAAAATCAAACTTTTTTTTGTTGTTCCAGGTTGTTCTAGTTGTTCTAAATATTGTTCCAAAATATTAGTACCGCTAAGTGAAGAATACTCGAATGGGATCAAAAAAACCGTTTTTACCGCAACCCCCCATTTATGGAAAATCAAACTTTCTCTTGTTGTTCCAGGTTGTTCTAGTTGTTCTAAATATTGTTCCAAAATATTAGTACCGCTAAGTGAAGAATACTCGAATGGTATCAAAAAAACCGTTTTTTACCGCATCCCCCCATTTATGGAAAATCAAACTTTTTTTTGTTGTTCCAGGTTGTTCTAGTTGTTCTAAACATTGTTCCAAAATATTAGTACCGCTAAGTGAAGAATACTCGAATGGGATCAAAAAACCGTTTTTTACCGCAACCCCCCATTTATGGAAAATCAAACTTTTTTTTGTTGTTCCAGGTTGTTCTAGTTGTTCTAAATATTGTTCCAAAATATTAGTACCGCTAAGTGAAGAATACTCGAATGGGATCAAAAAAACCGTTTTTTACCGCAACCCCCCATTTATGGAAAATCAAACTTTTTTTTGTTGTTCCAGGTTGTTCTAGTTGTTCTAAATATTGTTCCAAAATATTAGTACCGCTAAGTGAAGAATACTCGAATGGGATCAAAAAAACCGTTTTTACCGCAACCCCCCATTTATGGAAAATCAAACTTTCTTTTGTTGTTCCAGGTTGTTCTAGTTGTTCTAAATATTGTTCCAAAATATTAGTACCGCTAAGTGAAGAATACTCGAATGGGATAAAAAAAAACGTTTTTTACCGCATCCCCCCATTTATGGAAAATCAAACTTTTTTTTGTTGTTCCAGGTTGTTCTAGTTGTTCTAAATATTGTTCCAAAATATTAGTACCGCTAAGTGAAGAATACTCGAATGGGATCAAAAAAACCGTTTTTTACCGCAACCCCCCATTTATGGAAAATCAAACTTTTTTTTGTTGTTCCAGGTTGTTCTAGTTGTTCTAAATATTGTTCCAAAATATTAGTACCGCTAAGTGAAGAATACTCGAATGGGATCAAAAAAACCGTTTTTACCGCAACCCCCCATTTATGGAAAATCAAACTTTCTTTTGTTGTTCCAGGTTGTTCTAGTTGTTCTAAATATTGTTCCAAAATATTAGTACCGCTAAGTGAAGAATACTCGAATGGGATCAAAAAAACCGTTTTTACCGCAACCCCCCATTTATGGAAAATCAAACTTTCTTTTGTTGTTCCAGGTTGTTCTAGTTGTTCTAAATATTGTTCCAAAATATTAGTACCGCTAAGTGAAGAATACTCGAATGGGATCAAAAAAAACGTTTTTTACCGCATCCCCCCATTTATGGAAAATCAAACTTTTTTTTGTTGTTCCAGGTTGTTCTAGTTGTTCTAAATATTGTTCCAAAATATTAGTACCGCTAAGTGAAGAATACTCGAATGGGATCAAAAAAACCGTTTTTTACCGCAACCCCCCATTTATGGAAAATCAAACTTTTTTTTGTTGTTCCAGGTTGTTCTAGTTGTTCTAAATATTGTTCCAAAATATTAGTACCGCTAAGTGAAGAATACTCGAATGGGATCAAAAAAACCGTTTTTACCGCAACCCCCCATTTATGGAAAATCAAACTTTCTTTTGTTGTTCCAGGTTGTTCTAGTTGTTCTAAATATTGTTCCAAAATATTAGTACCGCTAAGTGAAGAATACTCGAATGGGATCAAAAAAACCGTTTTTACCGCAACCCCCCATTTATGGAAAATCAAACTTTCTTTTGTTGTTCCAGGTTGTTCTAGTTGTTCTAAATATTGTTCCAAAATATTAGTACCGCTAAGTGAAGAATACTCGAATGGGATCAAAAAAACCGTTTTTTACCGCAACCCCCCATTTATGGAAAATCAAACTTTTTTTTGTTGTTCCAGGTTGTTCTAGTTGTTCTAAATATTGTTCCAAAATATTAGTACCGCTAAGTGAAGAATACTCGAATGGGATCAAAAAAACCGTTTTTACCGCAACCCCCCATTTATGGAAAATCAAACTTTCTTTTGTTGTTCCAGGTTGTTCTAGTTGTTCTAAATATTGTTCCAAAATATTAGTACCGCTAAGTGAAGAATACTCGAATGGGATCAAAAAAACCGTTTTTACCGCAACCCCCCATTTATGGAAAATCAAACTTTCTTTTGTTGTTCCAGGTTGTTCTAGTTGTTCTAAATATTGTTCCAAAATATTAGTACCGCTAAGTGAAGAATACTCGAATGGGATCAAAGAACCGTTTTTTACCGCAACCCCCCATTTATGGAAAATCAAACTTTTTTTTGTTGTTCCAGGTTGTTCTAGTTGTTCTAAACATTGTTCCAAAATATTAGTACCGCTAAGTGAAGAATACTGGAATGGGATCAAAAAAACCGTTTTTTACCGCAACCCCCCATTTATGGAAAATCAAACTTTTTTTTGTTGTTCCAGGTTGTTCTAGTTGTTCTAAATATTGTTCCAAAATATTAGTACCGCTAAGTGAAGAATACTCGAATGGGATCAAAAAAACCGTTTTTACCGCAACCCCCCATTTATGGAAAATCAAACTTTCTTTTGTTGTTCCAGGTTGTTCTAGTTGTTCTAAATATTGTTCCAAAATATTAGTACCGCTAAGTGAAGAATACTCGAATGGGATCAAAAAAACCGTTTTTTACCGCATCCCCCCATTTATGGAAAATCAAACTTTTTTTTGTTGTTCCAGGTTGTTCTAGTTGTTCTAAACATTGTTCCAAAATATTAGTACCGCTAAGTGAAGAATACTCGAATGGGATCAAAAAACCGTTTTTTACCGCAACCCCCCATTTATGGAAAATCAAACTTTTTTTTGTTGTTCCAGGTTGTTCTAGTTGTTCTAAATATTGTTCCAAAATATTAGTACCGCTAAGTGAAGAATACTCGAATGGGATCAAAAAAACCGTTTTTTACCGCATCCCCCCATTTATGGAAAATCAAACTTTTTTTTGTTGTTCCAGGTTGTTCTAGTTGTTCTAAACATTGTTCCAAAATATTAGTACCGCTAAGTGAAGAATACTCGAATGGGATCAAAAAACCGTTTTTTACCGCAACCCCCCATTTATGGAAAATCAAACTTTTTTGTTGTTCCAGGTTGTTCTAGTTGTTCTAAATATTGTTCCAAAATATTAGTACCGCTAAGTGAAGAATACTCGAATGGGATCAAAAAAACCGTTTTTTACCGCAACCCCCCATTTATAGAAAATCAAACTTTTTTTTGTTGTTCCAGGTTGTTCTAGTTGTTCTAAATATTGTTCCAAAATATTAGTACCGCTAAGTGAAGAATACTCGAATGGGATCAAAAAACCGTTTTTTACCGCATCCCCCCATTTATGGAAAATCAAACTTTTTTTTGTTGTTCCAGGTTGTTCTAGTTGTTCTAAACATTGTTCCAAAATATTAGTACCGCTAAGTGAAGAATACTCGAATGGGATCAAAAAACCGTTTTTTACCGCAACCCCCCATTTATGGAAAATCAAACTTTTTTTTGTTGTTCCAGGTTGTTCTAGTTGTTCTAAATATTGTTCCAAAATATTAGTACCGCTAAGTGAAGAATACTCGAATGGGATCAAAAAAACCGTTTTTTACCGCAACCCCCCATTTATGGAAAATCAAACTTTTTTTTGTTGTTCCAGGTTGTTCTAGTTGTTCTAAATATTGTTCCAAAATATTAGTACCGCTAAGTGAAGAATACTCGAATGGGATCAAAAAAACCGTTTTTACCGCAACCCCCCATTTATGGAAAATCAAACTTTTTTTTGTTGTTCCAGGTTGTTCTAGTTGTTCTAAACATTGTTCCAAAATATTAGTACCGCTAAGTGAAGAATACTGGAATGGGATCAAAAAAACCGTTTTTTACCGCAACCCCCCATTTATGGAAAATCAAACTTTTTTTTGTTGTTCCAGGTTGTTCTAGTTGTTCTAAATATTGTTCCAAAATATTAGTACCGCTAAGTGAAGAATACTCGAATGGGATCAAAAAAACCGTTTTTACCGCAACCCCCCATTTATGGAAAATCAAACTTTCTTTTGTTGTTCCAGGTTGTTCTAGTTGTTCTAAATATTGTTCCAAAATATTAGTACCGCTAAGTGAAGAATACTCGAATGGGATCAAAAAAACCGTTTTTTACCGCATCCCCCCATTTATGGAAAATCAAACTTTTTTTTGTTGTTCCAGGTTGTTCTAGTTGTTCTAAACATTGTTCCAAAATATTAGTACCGCTAAGTGAAGAATACTCGAATGGGATCAAAAAACCGTTTTTTACCGCAACCCCCCATTTATGGAAAATCAAACTTTTTTTTGTTGTTCCAGGTTGTTCTAGTTGTTCTAAATATTGTTCCAAAATATTAGTACCGCTAAGTGAAGAATACTCGAATGGGATCAAAAAAACCGTTTTTTACCGCATCCCCCCATTTATGGAAAATCAAACTTTTTTTTGTTGTTCCAGGTTGTTCTAGTTGTTCTAAACATTGTTCCAAAATATTAGTACCGCTAAGTGAAGAATACTCGAATGGGATCAAAAAACCGTTTTTTACCGCAACCCCCCATTTATGGAAAATCAAACTTTTTTTTGTTGTTCCAGGTTGTTCTAGTTGTTCTAAATATTGTTCCAAAATATTAGTACCGCTAAGTGAAGAATACTCGAATGGGATCAAAAAAACCGTTTTTTACCGCAACCCCCCATTTATGGAAAATCAAACTTTTTTTTGTTGTTCCAGGTTGTTCTAGTTGTTCTAAATATTGTTCCAAAATATTAGTACCGCTAAGTGAAGAATACTCGAATGGGATCAAAAAAACCGTTTTTACCGCAACCCCCCATTTATGGAAAATCAAACTTTCTTTTGTTGTTCCAGGTTGTTCTAGTTGTTCTAAATATTGTTCCAAAATATTAGTACCGCTAAGTGAAGAATACTCGAATGGGATCAAAAAAAACGTTTTTTACCGCATCCCCCCATTTATGGAAAATCAAACTTTTTTTTGTTGTTCCAGGTTGTTCTAGTTGTTCTAAATATTGTTCCAAAATATTAGTACCGCTAAGTGAAGAATACTCGAATGGGATCAAAAAAACCGTTTTTTACCGCAACCCCCCATTTATGGAAAATCAAACTTTTTTTTGTTGTTCCAGGTTGTTCTAGTTGTTCTAAATATTGTTCCAAAATATTAGTACCGCTAAGTGAAGAATACTCGAATGGGATCAAAAAAACCGTTTTTACCGCAACCCCCCATTTATGGAAAATCAAACTTTCTTTTGTTGTTCCAGGTTGTTCTAGTTGTTCTAAATATTGTTCCAAAATATTAGTACCGCTAAGTGAAGAATACTCGAATGGAGTACTCGAGGAGTACTGTAGTTCCTGATAGGTTTTAACTATAGTTCTACTTAAAATTGAGGTGCTACACGAATGTCACTCCAGCACCGCACTTTTTTAAAATCTCTTAAAAATGATTCAACAATAGGCTTTTTCAATAGTTCTCGAGGAGTACTGTAGTTCCTGATAGGTTTTAACTATAGTTCTACTTAAAATTGAGGTGCTACACGAATGTCACTCCAGCACCGCACTTTTTTAAAATCTCTTAAAAATGATTCAACAATAGGCTTTTTCAATAGTTCTCGAGGAGTACTGTAGTTCCTGATAGGTTTTAACTATAGTTCTACTTAAAATTATGGTGATACACGGGTATCACTCCAGCACCGCACTTTTTTAAAATCTCTTAAAAATGATTCAACAATAGGCTTTTTCAATAGTTCTCGAGGAGTACTGTAGTTCCTGATAGGTTTTAACTATAGTTCTACTTAAAATTGTGGTGCTACACGAATGTCACTCCAGCACCGCACTTTTTTAAAATCTCTTAAAAATGATTCAACAATAGGCTTTTTCAATAGTTCTCGAGGAGTACTGTAGTTCCTGATAGGTTTTAACTATAGTTCTACTTAAAATTGAGGTGCTACACGAATGTCACTCCAGCACCGCACTTTTTTAAAATCTCTTAAAAATGATTCAACAATAGGCTTTTTCAATAGTTCTCGAGGAGTACTGTAGTTCCTGATAGGTTTTAACTATAGTTCTACTTAAAATTGTGGTGCTACACGAATGTCACTCCAGCACCGCACTTTTTTAAAATCTCTTAAAAATGATTCAACAATAGGCTTTTTCAATAGTTCTCGAGGAGTACTGTAGTTCCTGATAGGTTTTAACTATAGTTCTACTTAAAATTATGGTGATACACGGGTATCACTCCAGCACCGCACTTTTTTAAAATCTCTTAAAAATGATTCAACAATAGGCTTTTTCAATAGTTCTCGAGGAGTACTGTAGTTCCTGATAGGTTTTAACTATAGTTCTACTTAAAATTGTGGTGCTACACGAATGTCACTCCAGCACCGCACTTTTTTAAAATCTCTTAAAAATGATTCAACAATAGGCTTTTTCAATAGTTCTCGAGGAGTACTGTAGTTCCTGATAGGTTTTAACTATAGTTCTACTTAAAATTGAGGTGCTACACGAATGTCACTCCAGCACCGCACTTTTTTAAAATCTCTTAAAAATGATTCAACAATAGGCTTTTTCAATAGTTCTCGAGGAGTACTGTAGTTCCTGATAGGTTTTAACTATAGTTCTACTTAAAATTGTGGTGCTACACGAATGTCACTCCAGCACCGCACTTTTTTAAAATCTCTTAAAAATGATTCAACAATAGGCTTTTTCAATAGTTCTCGAGGAGTACTGTAGTTCCTGATAGGTTTTAACTATAGTTCTACTTAAAATTATGGTGATACACGGGTATCACTCCAGCACCGCACTTTTTTAAAATCTCTTAAAAATGATCCAACAATAGGCTTTTTCAATAGTTCTCGAGGAGTACTGTAGTTCCTGATAGGTTTCAACTATAGTTCTACTTAAAATTGAGGTGCTACACGAATGTCACTCCAGCACCGCACTTTTTTAAAATCTCTTAAAAATGATTCAACAATAGGCTTTTTTAATAGTTCTCGAGGAGTACTGTAGTTCCTGATAGGTTTTAACTATAGTTCTACTTAAAATTATGGTGATACACGGGTATCACTCCAGCACCGCACTTTTTTAAAATCTCTTAAATATGATTCAACAATAGGCTTTTTTAATAGTTCTCGAGGAGTACTGTAGTTCCTGATAGGTTTTAACTATAGTTCTACTTAAAATTGAGGTGCTACACGAATGTCACTCCAGCACCGCACTTTTTTAAAATCTCTTAAAAATGATTCAACAATAGGCTTTTTCAATAGTTCTCGAGGAGTACTGTAGTTCCTGATAGGTTTTAACTATAGTTCTACTTAAAATTGTGGTGCTACACGAATGTCACTCCAGCACCGCACTTTTTTAAAATCTCTTAAAAATGATTCAACAATAGGCTTTTTCAATAGTTCTCGAGGAGTACTGTAGTTCCTGATAGGTTTTAACTATAGTTCTACTTAAAATTATGGTGATACACGGGTATCACTCCAGCACCGCACTTTTTCAAAATCTCTTAAAAATGATTCAACAATAGGCTTTTTCAATAGTTCTCGAGGAGTACTGTAGTTCCTGATAGGTTTTAACTATAGTTCTACTTAAAATTGTGGTGCTACACGAATGTCACTCCAGCACCGCACTTTTTTAAAATCTCTTAAAAATGATTCAACAATAGGCTTTTTCAATAGTTCTCGAGGAGTACTGTAGTTCCTGATAGGTTTTAACTATAGTTCTACTTAAAATTATGGTGATACACGGGTATCACTCCAGCACCGCACTTTTTTAAAATCTCTTAAAAATGATCCAACAATAGGCTTTTTCAATAGTTCTCGAGGAGTACTGTAGTTCCTGATAGGTTTCAACTATAGTTCTACTTAAAATTGAGGTGCTACACGAATGTCACTCCAGCACCGCACTTTTTTAAAATCTCTTAAAAATGATTCAACAATAGGCTTTTTTAATAGTTCTCGAGGAGTACTGTAGTTCCTGATAGGTTTTAACTATAGTTCTACTTAAAATTATGGTGATACACGGGTATCACTCCAGCACCGCACTTTTTTAAAATCTCTTAAATATGATTCAACAATAGGCTTTTTTAATAGTTCTCGAGGAGTACTGTAGTTCCTGATAGGTTTCAACTATAGTTCTACTTAAAATTGAGGTGCTACACGAATGTCACTCCAGCACCGCACTTTTTTAAAATCTCTTAAAAATGATTCAACAATAGGCTTTTTTAATAGTTCTCGAGGAGTACTGTAGTTCCTGATAGGTTTTAACTATAGTTCTACTTAAAATTATGGTGATACACGGGTATCACTCCAGCACCGCACTTTTTTAAAATCTCTTAAAAATGATTCAACAATAGGCTTTTTCAATAGTTCTCGAGGAGTACTGTAGTTCCTGATAGGTTTTAACTATAGTTCTACTTAAAATTGTGGTGCTACACGAATGTCACTCCAGCACCGCACTTTTTTAAAATCTCTTAAAAATGATTCAACAATAGGCTTTTTCAATAGTTCTCGAGGAGTACTGTAGTTCCTGATAGGTTTTAACTATAGTTCTACTTAAAATTGAGGTGCTACACGAATGTCACTCCAGCACCGCACTTTTTTAAAATCTCTTAAAAATGATTCAACAATAGGCTTTTTCAATAGTTCTCGAGGAGTACTGTAGTTCCTGATAGGTTTTAACTATAGTTCTACTTAAAATTATGGTGATACACGGGTATCACTCCAGCACCGCACTTTTTCAAAATCTCTTAAAAATGATTCAACAATAGGCTTTTTCAATAGTTCTCGAGAAGTACTGTAGTTCCTGATAGGTTTTAACTATAGTTCTACTTAAAATTATGGTGATACACGGGTATCACTCCAGCACCGCACTTTTTTAAAATCTCTTAAAAATGATCCAACAATAGGCTTTTTCAATAGTTCTCCAGGAGTACTGTAGTTCCTGATAGGTTTCAACTATAGTTCTACTTAAAATTGAGGTGCTACACGAATGTCACTCCAGCACCGCACTTTTTTAAAATCTCTTAAAAATGATTCAACAATAGGCTTTTTTAATAGTTCTCGAGGAGTACTGTAGTTCCTGATAGGTTTTAACTATAGTTCTACTTAAAATTATGGTGATACACGGGTATCACTCCAGCACCGCACTTTTTTAAAATCTCTTAAAAATGATTCAACAATAGGCTTTTTCAATAGTTCTCGAGGAGTACTGTAGTTCCTGATAGGTTTTAACTATAGTTCTACTTAAAATTGTGGTGCTACACGAATGTCACTCCAGCACCGCACTTTTTTAAAATCTCTTAAAAATGATTCAACAATAGGCTTTTTCAATAGTTCTCGAGGAGTACTGTAGTTCCTGATAGGTTTTAACTATAGTTCTACTTAAAATTATGGTGATACACGGGTATCACTCCAGCACCGCACTTTTTCAAAATCTCTTAAAAATGATTCAACAATAGGCTTTTTCAATAGTTCTCGAGGAGTACTGTAGTTCCTGATAGGTTTTAACTATAGTTCTACTTAAAATTGAGGTGCTACACGAATGTCACTCCAGCACCGCACTTTTTTAAAATCTCTTAAAAATGATTCAACAATAGGCTTTTTCAATAGTTCTCGAGGAGTACTGTAGTTCCTGATAGGTTTTAACTATAGTTCTACTTAAAATTGAGGTGCTACACGAATGTCACTCCAGCACCGCACTTTTTTAAAATCTCTTAAAAATGATTCAACAATAGGCTTTTTTAATAGTTCTCGAGGAGTACTGTAGTTCCTGATAGGTTTTAACTATAGTTCTACTTAAAATTATGGTGATACACGGGTATCACTCCAGCACCGCACTTTTTTAAAATCTCTTAAAAATGATTCAACAATAGGCTTTTTCAATAGTTCTCGAGGAGTACTGTAGTTCCTGATAGGTTTTAACTATAGTTCTACTTAAAATTGTGGTGCTACACGAATGTCACTCCAGCACCGCACTTTTTTAAAATCTCTTAAAAATGATTCAACAATAGGCTTTTTCAATAGTTCTCGAGGAGTACTGTAGTTCCTGATAGGTTTTAACTATAGTTCTACTTAAAATTATGGTGATACACGGGTATCACTCCAGCACCGCACTTTTTCAAAATCTCTTAAAAATGATTCAACAATAGGCTTTTTCAATAGTTCTCGAGGAGTACTGTAGTTCCTGATAGGTTTTAACTATAGTTCTACTTAAAATTGAGGTGCTACACGAATGTCACTCCAGCACCGCACTTTTTTAAAATCTCTTAAAAATGATTCAACAATAGGCTTTTTCAATAGTTCTCGAGGAGTACTGTAGTTCCTGATAGGTTTTAACTATAGTTCTACTTAAAATTGAGGTGCTACACGAATGTCACTCCAGCACCGCACTTTTTCAAAATCTCTTAAAAATGATTCAACAATAGGCTTTTTCAATAGTTCTCGAGAAGTACTGTAGTTCCTGATAGGTTTTAACTATAGTTCTACTTAAAATTATGGTGATACACGGGTATCACTCCAGCACCGCACTTTTTTAAAATCTCTTAAAAATGATCCAACAATAGGCTTTTTCAATAGTTCTCGAGGAGTACTGTAGTTCCTGATAGGTTTCAACTATAGTTCTACTTAAAATTGAGGTGCTACACGAATGTCACTCCAGCACCGCACTTTTTTAAAATCTCTTAAAAATGATTCAACAATAGGCTTTTTTAATAGTTCTCGAGGAGTACTGTAGTTCCTGATAGGTTTTAACTATAGTTCTACTTAAAATTATGGTGATACACGGGTATCACTCCAGCACCGCACTTTTTTAAAATCTCTTAAAAATGATTCAACAATAGGCTTTTTCAATAGTTCTCGAGGAGTACTGTAGTTCCTGATAGGTTTTAACTATAGTTCTACTTAAAATTGTGGTGCTACACGAATGTCACTCCAGCACCGCACTTTTTTAAAATCTCTTAAAAATGATTCAACAATAGGCTTTTTCAATAGTTCTCGAGGAGTACTGTAGTTCCTGATAGGTTTTAACTATAGTTCTACTTAAAATTATGGTGATACACGGGTATCACTCCAGCACCGCACTTTTTCAAAATCTCTTAAAAATGATTCAACAATAGGCTTTTTCAATAGTTCTCGAGGAGTACTGTAGTTCCTGATAGGTTTTAACTATAGTTCTACTTAAAATTGAGGTGCTACACGAATGTCACTCCAGCACCGCACTTTTTTAAAATCTCTTAAAAATGATTCAACAATAGGCTTTTTCAATAGTTCTCGAGGAGTACTGTAGTTCCTGATAGGTTTTAACTATAGTTCTACTTAAAATTGAGGTGCTACACGAATGTCACTCCAGCACCGCACTTTTTTAAAATCTCTTAAAAATGATTCAACAATAGGCTTTTTTAATAGTTCTCGAGGAGTACTGTAGTTCCTGATAGGTTTTAACTATAGTTCTACTTAAAATTATGGTGATACACGGGTATCACTCCAGCACCGCACTTTTTTAAAATCTCTTAAAAATGATTCAACAATAGGCTTTTTCAATAGTTCTCGAGGAGTACTGTAGTTCCTGATAGGTTTTAACTATAGTTCTACTTAAAATTGTGGTGCTACACGAATGTCACTCCAGCACCGCACTTTTTTAAAATCTCTTAAAAATGATTCAACAATAGGCTTTTTCAATAGTTCTCGAGGAGTACTGTAGTTCCTGATAGGTTTTAACTATAGTTCTACTTAAAATTATGGTGATACACGGGTATCACTCCAGCACCGCACTTTTTCAAAATCTCTTAAAAATGATTCAACAATAGGCTTTTTCAATAGTTCTCGAGGAGTACTGTAGTTCCTGATAGG